>CP126893.1:5770000-6167500 GCA_030440675.1 Furcifer pardalis
CACGTTTACGATAGCTGTGGGCACATTTACGACTCATGTAACCACATTTACGCACACGTGGGCACATTTTACGGCTGTTGTAAGCATGCCTGCTTCCACTTCGGGGTGTGGCGGCAGGCCACATAAATTGGTGCCACAGGCCGGGTCCGGCCCACAGGCCATCGGCTGGGAAACCCTGCTTTAAAGTGTCGCCATCTACAGAAATTACTGGAGTCTCTGGCTTTGTTCCTTCTGCCACCTGTACTCAACCCAGGGTGGGTAGGCAGACAGGAAGGCACCAACAACAGAGTGTGTTTGTTTATTACATTACAAGTAATAACATCCTTCAGTAACTCAAAAAGGAACCTAAGACTTGAGTCAAGGATTCAGGAAATGAATTAAGCAAACCAATGAGGACTTTAGGCACAGTTGTATCAAACGGATCTCTTGGTCCAGACAACATGAAATTCTAAACCTACAGAAAGCTTGTTGTACAGTATTCGTTGTGGTACAGCTAGCATGTCTGCTGCATAAAGAGGGGAAGACGTGGATGTAATGGGTTATGGCAAATCTCTTTAATGAGCTTAAGTAGCTTTTTGGATCCTGGCCATAGACTGAAATGCTGGGAAAATGTATTTATAACAAATCATCTCGAAGTCAAGAATAGAACAGTTAAATTGATTTGAAAAGCTTTAATATGCCCTAGATTAAATTTCTACAGAAACAATCTTTAATACAGCTTAATTTATACCTGTCTCAGTCTATATATATTTATAGAGAGATGTGTGCAATCCAATGTACATTTAGTCAAAGGGAGAGCCAAGGGAACAAGTCCCACTGCACTCAAAAGTATTCCGTTCTCTATAAGAGCATCAAAAAACACAGTGTAAAGTTGGCTTTCTTCTATGACTAAACATAATATCCTTAATTTTTGTAGGAAATATTCAAGTACTGTATCACAATGCCAAAAAGAACTCCCCCGTCCCACTTAGGACCAAAGGTATGTCTTGTCTATCTTTGTGCAACTGTGTGTGCATGTATGCATTTGTGTGCATATATGTATGTAACTGAGTATCCATAAGTCAAAGTTTATGAGGGGCTGTTGTTGTTTAAACATCACCAACAACAAGAGGCAGGACAATTGCTTTCCCACAACTGGCGTCTGTTTTGGTCCATCAGTTTCAGTCGCTCCCAGCCGTGGCAGGGACGCTTAGTGTTAAAATTACAGCTCAGACATCCAGCCATTGCTCTCTGCTGCGACCCTTCCCTCTTGCTCAATTCTCATGCAAAGACATCTCTGCCAAACAGGATGATAGTCGGAGGGCTGGAAGCCAGCAATAACAAGCTTTTCCCCAGAGGTAAATGAATGGCATTGGTTGTTGCTCCCAAGGCATGAGAATCCAGGAGCAGAACCAGTGGGAAGACAAGGACAAGGATCTGTGGGCGTAAGACGTGTGAAAGGGAACAGCTGAGGTAGAGGCTGCATGTGAGGTTGGCCCAACTCCACCCTGTGTACTGACCTCGGCGAACTCCTCTGTCTCAGGTGTGTTGGATCCTCCGCTATCGTGCTCCTCCACATACAGCACATCTGACGACAACAGGGTTTGGAAAGAGCCAAAGGGAAAGCCAAGGGAACAAGGCTTTAGCAACCCCATTGTCATTCATGAAAGCACAGAAAGGGTAAAACCAAGAAACAGACATAGCATCATGCACAAACACAGAAGCACACATGTGGGAGACACAGATGCACACAGTGACATGTCAATGTGTGTGTGTGCATGTGAAAGCGACACACAAACACATGTATCTATCTGATAAATAAGGGAGACACAACCATGCACTTGCTAACACCAGTCATGGGCAAGCAACAAGGACGTGCATCTTTTCACACACCTTTGTAAGAGACATGCAAACACTTGTGTGTGCATGCAAGTGTGCATATGCAGGCAGTTTCACTCAAACTAGAATAGAAAAGGCTGCTACGAAACAGTCCGCACAAAGGCACATGTAGGCAAGCAAACACGGACACATACATAGACCCAGACTCTGATTCTTAACACAGATGCAGACAGAAGTACATGCTAAGTTGCAGAGCAAGGAAATATATGGTGACAAGTGAATTAGCAAGCATGTCAATTTTATGTTGGTCAACTAGTCTGTGCGACAAATAAGCCTTCTTGATTCAAAATGTCTGGTGATCCTTTGAGCTTCTGAACCTTAGAGATTCCTCCACTATGCCAAAAATCTGTACTTGGGTTCCATCCCCCCCCCCTTTGAATAGGTTCCAGGGCTCTGACCCCAGGAAGACTTTGTTTAACTAACTATCAGTTCTGAGGGATGGTCAGATGGTCGAATGAGATATGACGGGTCCACACAACTTTTCTGTTCCCATAGCAAGAAAAACAGCTAAAGGGAAAGGACTTAAGCACCCGCTTCCTTTTCTATTACTGCAACCAAGTCAAGAGCCTCTCTGACACTGTGACTGCAATAAAGGGGTTTTCCTCATCTCCTTAACAATGGGAAATGCTCCATGCATTCCCTGCATCACAAGTACTTTGTGAGTTTGTCCAGCAGGAAGAAGAAACACAGGCTGACAATCGGAATCTGCCATCTTTAGTAGTTCAGCATTTCTCAACTTTATATAACCCAAAGTTGGAGAGGATGCTTCGATCCGCCGCATCAAACTAGACGTGTGAAGTATGGATCAAGCAAATAACTAAGTATATAATCCAAGCACAAAATGTTACCTACTTTTGCCTATTTAAAAGAGCATAAAAGTTGTTGAGGAAGATAAACAATAGGAGTGAAGCTGAGACCAGAATAAGTAAAAATAAGAAAACAGTTTCTATCCTGCAATTCACCCTGTTTTCTACCCCTTAGCTTTTAATCATAAGGGAGATTCACATACAGAGGGTCTATCCTTTCCACTGGAGGCAGTCAGCTAACTACAACACAAGAGGAACTTGCTGATGTGTGCAAAGTGTCAAAGCAACACCAATTGCAAGTCAGTGTGTGTGTGTAAGGGGGTAATGCCATTTGAGGATGCCCTCATCGGCCTGTTTCATAAGTGGGGAATCAGACTGTAACATTGGTTTTTTGTGCAGAACTAGGGGCATCTGATACTGCTGCCTTTAACCCTTGCTAGTTTGAGGCCATTGTGGCATAATGAAAAAAAGTGACAGACCAGGACATAGGAGGCCCGAGTTCAATTCCCCATTCAGCCATGGAAACACTGCAGGCTAGCAGTGGCAAAATCTCACATATCTTGGAAACTATTATGGCCTATGTAAGTTAGATGCAATTTGAGAGCTTATGACAACACAGTCTCAAGTACTGCTTGAAGCAAAATGTAAACGATTCCCAGATGCAAGGCACGTTTTACTTTTGCTTCCGGTGGGAGGAACGACATGACCGGCCCGCTGAACATGACCGGCCCATGGCCTGCAAAATGTGGGCGCTCCTGCCTTAAGAGATCACTGCACCATCTGTGCATCAAGAAAAGGATCCCAGTTCCCTACAACAGTCATTCCTCAGCAGGAAAAAGCAGATAGGCTGAGCCATATCTTGTACAGTCCATTTCAGATTTTTTTAGGGAGAAAAGGAGTTGCATGATAAACCCCACAGTCTACCTGCATGGTTTAAATTTACACAGTAAGAGCATGTGCTTGGGAATTCTTAAAAGTGAGGCCTTTGCTGGTCTGTGTTCAGGAATCCTGAAAGCACAGTCATGCTTACCACCATCTGGTTAAACTAATGTATACACAGGGTATATGTAATCTTTCAGGTGTTGTTAAACTGCAACTCTTCTCATCCTTCAACAGTGGATATCCTGGTTAGAGCCAATGGGAATTTCAATCTAACAACAGCTGGAAGGCCACATATTCCCACCACTTGGACTATGGTCTAACTAGTCAGACACCCTTACCAAAAAATCCAGAAATCAACCCTCACAAAGTGGTTACTTAAAAACTAACTGAAGTTCTAAAGAGTGTTGTCTATCCCATTAATATTTTTTTGTTACTAAGAAGTTCAATGTGTCTCTGAATTCTTTGCTAATTTCCCAAAAAAAAATTATGATCCTGCCAAAACTGGAAGCCTTCCTGGCCAATCTATACACCCAACAACCACCAGTGATATCACAACAGTCTTTATGTCTCTCCTGCTTATTAAAATTACCTGCCTACACTATAGTTATTCATATGAAGAGGTTATCCTTAAAGCTGGAGAAAAAACAAGGCTGTTCCAATCAAAAGGAAGCCTCCCCAACAAAACCATCCAGCCCTGGGCTTTGCCAAATTCAACAGCCAGTACAAAGGGTGATTTGCCACATACTTACATAAGTAACGAGATGAGCATGCTAACACATGCATGAAGTCACAAACACATAATAGTCACATAACGTTAACAGATACCATAACTCAGGTGTAGATGGATAAGGCTGCCTGTTTGCCAACAGGTGGCTTAGCGATGTTACCTGGAAAGGGGTCTCGGGTGAGTCCAAGCTGGCTGATGATGTAACGAGGGATGTCTGTCTTCACCAGATGTCCCTCTTTGGCGTGGTCTTCAGCTGCTTCTAACAGGTGGTAAAACTCCTCAGGGTTGAACTCCTAGAAAGTAACAGACCAAACTTAGAGCCTAAACTTAATGTGACGGCAGGAATCCACCCCAAACTGTTTCTCATATAGTTCATGAATGCATAAACAAGGCATTTATGGGAGATATGACAATTTTTCATACTTTATCTCCTTTCACACTTGACTGGATCAAGAACCAGATGTAACACTACAATGTGTATTCATGTATATTTTATCTTATTTTATCAGTTTTTAACCTATACTTGACCCATACTTGTGCTAAATGTTACAGTGTTATCTACCAATGCTTATAAATACAGTGGTACCTCGCTTAAAGAGCATAATGCGTTCCACGGGATTGCTCTTTAAGTGAGTTTGCTCTTTAAGCGAAGCACCATTGAAAGTGACCAATTGTGACTTGGGGGGGGAATTGTGAACCCAGATTTAGTTGTTAAGTGAGTTTTTGTTTGGTTTTATTTGTTAAGCGAGGCGACCATTCAGAGAAAATTCTGCTCTTTAAGTGAGTTACTCTCTAAGCGAGGCGCTCTTTATGCGAGGTTTTACTGTATGTGTTTATTATATGACTGACAAACAGACCCTAAATGTGTCCCATAAACAATTCTGGGCTGGAGCAGAATTTTTGCCCTGGGATAGATGGAGGCTGGCAATTATTAGCTGCCTTCCCTTTCTCAGAGAAGCCACAAAGGAGAGAGCTAATGTGATGTATTAGTAAGACTGAAGGACTTGGACCAAGAGAGCTGCCCCTTCCATTGGGTAGCAAGAGGCAGATGCTTTGTGATGTAGAGGGGGTTGCAATGGTACCTGCTGGGAATTCCCTGACCGCAACTAGGTGATAGCAGGCAGTCTTCCTTGCACCCTTTTACTGAGCTCCTTGAAGGAAGGGTGAGACAAGAATGTAGTATTGTATCCACATTAAATACTTTATGCCATTTCAGCATTGGAAAAGGGCAAACAATAGTTTCTGGAATGCCACTTCAGATACAGCAGCAATGGACAGAATCTACTGAATTGGATTCTGGATCGGCCCACAGATCCCTGGCTGAATTGTAGCACAGTGGAAGAATGACTATCTTTTAGTTAACAGAACGAATCTCTTCCTATTCCAAATTAATTTGTTAAAATGATGAATTCTTGGTGACTTTTGCATGGGAGCCACCATGCAACTCAGCTAGAGTTGCCATAATTCTCTCCCACAAAACTGGGACAGAAGTATACTTGACAAAAATGGGAGGGTTGTCTACAAAATAACCTTTTTAAAAACAAACATAATATAATGACAGCTGTAAAACACTTTTACATCAAATATATCAATACATTAATTAATTAATTTACAACAGTTAATTATCTACTGATTATCTACTGTACTTCTGAGAAGTCACATCGCGATCAACTCTTAATGTCCTCAGTTCCAGAAAACACACTGGTCACACTTATCAGGCAGTGGTGGGAGGTGAGGATGTTAAGATTTGTCTCCAGGTATATTCTCCAACTCTAATGTGGCAGGAAATCGCTCGTTTGATAGTGAGAGTCCAAATTTATTTTAATGATGTGTTATAATACACAATCAGTAAGTTTTAAAAATCCGGGACTTTAACATGATTTTTATTGGACTGGCCAGGACACTTTTTCCAATCTTGAATCCAGGCCAATACCTGTTTTCCAGGACATATGGCAACCCTAAACTCAGCTCAGTTCTGATCCTCAGAAGAAATCACTGGCTGAAAATGTCCTAATTCAAATGGATATGTTTTACACCTAAACTCCTACCATGAAGCTTCAGGGAATGAAAAGCAAAACAGCTTTGCAAATTTGCAAAATGGATGTATGTATGTGTGCTGCAGGCCCAAATACATGTCTTATGTGATATGTGTTGTGGCAAATACAAAGAGCACAAGAAGGCATGTCTTCTTAAAATATCAGATTTTTGGAAGGGTGTTTTACTAAGGACAAAGGGGTCTGGCAACATCTGGTGCCCCATTGGGAGTCAACTGAGGCTTGAAAAATGGCAAATGTTCCAGTGACTTTAGTTACAGAGTAACATCAGTCATGCCCATTACTCTTGGCCCATGCATTTTAAAAGCCTTTCTCCAATTCAAGATACTTTTAATTAAAATATATATTGCTTTTTCATTTTTCTCTGTAGAATTCAAATTACATTTCTTCTGCAAGAGTATAAAATGTTAGGCACATGAAAGCACAATATCTTACATCTATATGAGTTCCTTAAAATGGAACATTCTTTACTATTGGGTTAATTGCTTGCAGCTCAGCTGCAAAACTATCACTGGCTCTAATTCAGTTGTGATCTTCAATAACAACACTTCACAATCTGCTACTGTCTGGGTGTTTCACATTTATTCCTAGCATTTTCAGGTGCTTCTACACAATTCCAGCTGCATGATTCCCTTTTGCACAACATACAGGAGTGGATATTTTGGACAAAAACTTCCATAGGCCCTAACCAACATGATCAAAGCATCTGGAAACTCCAGGATGCCTGGCACTGAAAATGAAGAAGAGATGGGGAACAACAACTCTCTCTACCTAAATGCTACTATGTCCCTGATCATCATATGATGATGGGACATTATTTGGAAGATAACTTCATAATCTCTATAACAGGGGTTCCCAACCTTTTCAAGCCAGGGGCCGGCTCACACTCTAGCAGATGGTTCAGTCAGCTTCGAGGGACAGACAGCATTTCTTACCTGCCTGCATGATGGGGGTGGCCATTTTGTCCCATCAGCTTCAAAGGGATAGCCATTTTGTTTCTTGAATGCCCTTGGAGGGGTGCCCCCCATTAAATGGCGCTGGGGGCAGGATCTAGCCCACAGGCCTTAGGTTGGGAACGCTTGCACTATAACATACTAATGGCATGCTTTGGTGTGACATATCAATAAACAACAGGGACATGCACTTTTAAGACAACCTGCTGGTTCCCACATATGTGAGATTGCAGGCACAAGTATATGCATGACCACTCCCCAGTGTCTCACCAGGCATTCCAGTAGGCGGGCTGGGCGTGAGATGATAATGAGCAGCTTCTTCACCAACTGAGTGACAAAAGTCACCTCTTCACTTTCAGAGCGCTCGTAGGCCTAGAAGCAATAGAAATGGAGGTTCATTAACTAAGGAAGTAACTCGTAATCACTATCATGGAATGTGATTACACTCATAAGGCATACTTACCTCTCTTGAGCCTCATTTCCACACCATGGACTTTCATGATTTCCCTTGCCCAAATGGATGCTTCCTTCTTATCTTTCCATCACTTACCCATAAGCCCAATTTCACACAAAAAAACTTATTCCAAGCCAACTTGGTTTCATTGCATTCTTTGAATGCCACTCCCTGCATACTTCATCTGTTCCCATAACATTTAACTTCTTTGTACCTTTGCCCAAATACCACCAACTCAATGAGATGCTTACATCTTTCAGCAGTTTCTCCATGTTTTCTTGCAGCTCATAGAAGTAGACAGTGGTGATGAGGCCTTCCTGGGATTTGGCTAAGCAGTCTCGTGCTAGTTCAATGACTTGGTGGTGGATAAAACTGAGTGCCCCATCTGCCAAGGGCAACACACTCTCTGGCTCATAGCTCTTAACGAAATCCTTCAGCTTCTCTTCCATTTGTGCCGTGGCCTGTTGGTATAAGAAATGGAAGTACTGTGTCAGGGCACATAACACTATTCTCTTCCCAAAGCCAGGAAAAGAACCAGTGAATCCTGACTCTTAACAAACCTCTGCCACAACTCAATTTAATTTAAAAAAGTATGAGTCCTGGGCCATGAGAACCTTCTTTTAAAATCACCTTCCTATTTAAGGAAATTGCTTGCTGTGTTTACAGCAAAACCTCAGTCCACTATAAGATTGGAAAATGAATACTTCTCATTCTAACTAAACTGTAGGCACCTAATAAGTTACATCCATCCCTAGAGACCTCCTTCTATCTCAGACATTCAAAATATTTCTATTTATCATTCAATCCATTTACATGAATAATAAGCACACGTGTTATTCAGGTATCAAAATATATAGTTGGTTCCAATACTGACTATGGTCCTGACTTTCTTTTATTCTGTTCTTGGTCCTTACCTTGGGGAATCTTTCCTTGTAAACATGATTCATCATTACTATCTCATTATCATAGGAGGATGGAGACCGTCCCGGGCTGCAAAGAAAGAACAATGAATCAACTCCTCATGATAACCTCTTCTCTGTCCAGGAGACCCTTTCAGGTTGGATTTGTTTACCTGTTCTTTCTGGTTCCCAACTTGAAACATATCTGTGTGACAAATTAATAACAGAACCCTATTTATGTCTTCTCAGGATAAGCCTCAATGGGATTATTAGTCCATGCTAACAGTGTATAGGAAATAGTTTTAAATATTTATCAAATTAAAAGTGGAGCAGAAGCTTCATATCTGCTGTGTCTCCTCTTCTATAGGCTAGTTTCAGTTTCCTAAGACTGCAATTTTAGTTTGAGTTATTCATAAGTCAGGTATGAAAAAATGTTATGAGCATAGGAGAATACCCATTGATTGCACTGTCCTCTAGAACAGAAAATGGTAGGGTTGAATCAGTTTCTGAACATTGGTGATCATCATGGTAATCAGACATGAAGATTGTCCTGGGGACAATATATTGCAATGGCCTACCATTTGCTTTCTGCCTTGCAGTATGACACCTGTAACACTGATCCAGTTCTGTGAGTTACTTTCTGGTCCTAAGTCCTTTTGGCACTCAAAGTTCTCATCAGCCCCAGACCAGTATTTATGAAGCTGCTGCCCTCCATCAAGTTGAATTCAAGTGGGATTTAATTCGCTTGGGAACTATCATTCCTCCCTGTGCACTTTGCCACCCAAGGCCACTAGTCCTCAGGGTTGTCAGGCTAGTTAACTGCTGTCTGACAATTGGCGTTGAGTTGCTGGCAGTATGGTCTACTCCAGTGATAGCGAACCTTGGTACTCCAGGTGTTCTTGGACTTCAATTCCCAGAAGCTCAAGTCAGCACTCCTGCTGATCAGAGCTTTTGGGAATTGAAATTCAAGAACAACTGGAGTGCCAAGGTTGGCCATCACTGGTCTACTCTATAACAGTGTAACTTGGCCATTCTAGACCAGTGGTTCCCAACCTTCTGGGATGGGGGCACATAAGAGTATCCAATGCTTAAAGGGGGTCACATCTTAAATCAAAATGTAACAAAATTGTTCTAGATCAAAAGTAAACATTCAGAAGTCAATGAAGAAATGTTAATCCCATCGGTACGTGAGCTCTGCTGACTAGCAAAACACTCAGAATGGCCAAAATGCTAGTGTGGAGGATAAGACCAAGAGGGGGTTGTCAGAAGGAATCCATGAAGACAAGAAAAAACAAGGTTGCTACTGTGCTGTTTGCAAGAATGGAAGTGCCACTTGAGGCAGGAAAAGCAGTGTGGGTCTGAGGGAAAACATCTTGAGGGGGAGAATGGTAAACAAGCAGGCTGGAGGTCCACACAGAAAGCACTCAGAGGACTGCATGTGGTCTGCGTGCCACAGGTTGGGGGACCCCTGCTCAAAACCATTCTCACACCAGTCTAACTTTTTTAAAATTAATTTTTTAATTAAAATTTGAGAATAACAAAATACAATAAACAAAACAATAGCAAAACAATCAGAGGGAGGGGAAAAGAAAGAATACATTAAACAAAAGCATACATAACTAAACCGAAGAAGGAAAAACCTACTAAAATAATAATCAGTTGTGTGGTCCCTACACCAGGTGTGGGGGGAGCCTGTTACATTTTAAAATTTCCTGTTTTTAATCATCCTTCGTTATTACCCTTCCAGAATTTCAGATTTACCTGGGCAGGCCTACATCCAAAATTATTTTCAATTACATATCCAATAAAATATTTCCATATACTGTACAGTAATACGTCGGATAACGTTTGCATCAGATAACACTAAAATCGCATAACGTTAAGCAATCGGGATTGCATTGAATAACGTTAAGATCCTATGGGATGGATCGGATAACAATCGCTAAAGCCTGTGCAGTTACAATGTATTTCTATGGAGCTTTAACATTATCCAATGCATCCCATAGGATTTTAACATGCATCGGATAACACTAAAAATCGGATAACACCAAGACTTGTGGAACCAAGTTTTAGCGTTATCTGAGGTTTTACTGTATTCCAAAACTGATTCAGTTTGGTCAGTCCAACTTTGTTGCTGCACTAAGCCACACTGATTCTATTTCCAACTTTGTTGCTGCACTAAGCCACACTGATTCTATTTCCTTTGTGACAGGGGTACAAATCGTGCAGCCACATTCCAAGGCCATTTCCCCACTCCCAGTATATTGCAAAGGAAGGTTTGGTTTCTGAACAAAGATCACCGCACTAAGAAAACAAATTTGAAGTTATTCCTTCCCATCATTTTGGCGACCTTAGGCCCCAAACTTTTATCCAAAATGTAGCTACCAAGGGCTGGCTTGGAGGCAACTGGAATACTGGACTATTAGAAACTATCCCACTTTGCAGCTTAGCATTTCCCAACATACCACTTTCCAGTTCCCACCATCCCTGAAATGAAATGTCCGTGGTCACATTGTCTGGGCATAATGGGAGTTGTTGTCTCACAGATCTTGTGGGGAGCTATTGTAGAGCAGCAAGAACTTCACGGCCGACCTCTCATTTTATTATCTATCTAGGGAACCTGATTGTGTGATCCACACAGAGGTCGCAAAGGTGTGTTGGTTTTCAGAGATACCTTCTCTGTTTCCTCCTTACCTAAGACTCCGGGACCGGGGGCGCACTGCAGGGGACCGCCGTCCCCCATCATCGTCCGTAATGCTCTCTGTGCTGCCAAAATGCTTGGAGAGGAAATGCAATTCATCCATAGTGGGCTGATAAGGCAGCTGGTGAAGTCGTTCTTGGGAGGAGCAGGATGACTGCAAGGAAGAGAAAGGACAGAATTGACTACCAGGCCCTGAGCAGAGGCTGACATACAACAAGCCCAAAAAAGAGCATAGCTACCATTTATTTACACACACCATTATAAATCTGGTAGTAATGTGCAGCCAGTTCTGGGAAACAGGCAAGTTCCTATACATGTACTGTCTTCTAAAACAGGAGTTCCTAACCTTTTCAAGCCAGAAGATGGGCCATGCTCTCTTAAGTCAGCTTTGAGGGCTGGACGGCCATTTTGCCCTGCTTATTTTGTCCCAACAGCTTCAAAGGGGTAGCCATTTCATTTCTTGAATGCCCTTGGAGGGGTGGGGAGCCACATGGAAATGGCACCATAGGCTGGATCTGACCCATGGGCCTTAGGTTGGGAACTCCTGTTCTAAAACATGCAACCATTTAGAAAGGGATATAAAATATAATCAAACTGGAAACTAAATTTAACTTATGAAATCCAACTTGGAGCTGCCCCACAGAAAGTGGTAAGAAGCTGCTTCATTCTGCGACTGATCAGCAACACTCTAGCTGAGTAATGTCAATGTTGACCAACACATTAGCCTCTCGTAATCACTTTCATTCCAGCCATGCTTGGCAATGCTGGAGATTGACAACTGGAACCTTGTGCAAAACTCCCCAAACCCAGCATGCAAAGTTTCATGCTATTGGGCACAAAGAAGTCCACGTGTATGGTTTCTGATCACTGGAAAATCTGAATGGAAATAACATACTGTACTGTATTTCGATTTCTGCATTGAGCAGGGTGTTGGACGCAATGGTCTAAAGGCCCCTTCCAACTCATTTATTCTATGATTCCATAGTGAGCTACACAGATGTACTTTGGTTCCTACAGTGGAACATAATATATAAATAATAAACCCTGGGGATGGAGATCAGCATGGTAATGTTATAGAGAAACATTCCCAAATGGGCCCATCACTTGCTTCCTGTGATGTGTCACTTCACCTACTGATTCAGTGCTTAACACTACACACAGGCTGCCCCTGTAGTTACTGACCGTGGAAGATACAATTTCTAGTTTGGTCGCCATGTGTGTAGACATTTAGCTGCTTTGGCTAGAACAGTGTGTTGCCCAGGGTACACCATGGTGGAGGTTGTCTACATTTCTACAATTTGTTGCTATTTTATCTAAATGTGTACTTTTCTTTCTTTCTTTGTGCGACAGGCACCATCAGCATAGAATAACATAAATGTGTACTTGTATATCTATGATTAACCTCTGTAGATGTCATATGTTAAACAAACAAACAAATAAATACACAAGACTTCAGGATGTCCCTACTATCGGGTGAAGTGACTACCTCAGGCGGCAGGGGTTTTAGGGCAGCAGTGCTACCCTAACTGTTCTTCTGCAGCCCCTAAGGCACTTCTTCCTTTGGAAAGATAAATCTGTCCAGTTTATGTCATATTAGTTAATATATTATGTCGTCACCACTTTAGAAGTAATATTCACTGCTTGCCATTTCATCCTCTGTATCGAAGATGAGAGTAGGCAGTGATGGCGAACCTTTTAGAGACCGAGTGACAAACTGCAACCTCAAACCCACTTATTTCTTGCAAAGTGCCAACACAGCAACATGGGAGGAAGGAAACACTCCCATTGGACTACTGGGCAGAGGGGCGGGGTGAACTCTGTACTGAGGGAGGGAGGAAGCACTCCCATTGGGCTGCTGGGCAGAGGGGCGGGGTGAATTCTGTGCTGGGGAAGGGAGAAAGCACTCCCATTGGGCTGCTCGGTAGAGGGGTGAGATGAACTCTGTGCTGAGGTGATTGCATGGGTGCCCACAGAGGGGGTTCCGAGTGCCACCTCTGGGACATGTGCCATAGGTTCGCCATTACTGGCGTAGGGGATAAAGGATGCCACCTTGTACTTCTCATCAAGCAGTGAAATATCTTAGACCCATCCGATCAGTTATCCTCTAGGGGTGCCTTATGGTAACCATAGCAACCCAGACAATTGTTCATGGCCTAACTCTCATTCCTCGTCCTCAGTTCAACTAAAATGCCTGCTGTCCCCATACACGAGTCTATAGGACTGGGTGCAATTATGAACAGCAGCCATATGGCAACTAGCTGGTCAATTTTAGTTACATTTTACTCCATGTATTTTGTATGTCTGCAGGAACCTAGCTGTTCCTAGTCTGGATTTTTAACTTCTGTCCAATAAACAGGTTTCTTAAAATCTTGTCAGCTTTTGTTTGCCTCCAGGGTTTTTCTTAGCCACGAGGTTTTCTTACCGATACAGTGGAGCTGGGAGTGTTGGTTCCATATCCAGACGAAGGCAAGGAAGCCAAGGACCAACGCCGGCCATCTGCCCTGAAATCAGCAAGAGGAATAGGAATTGAGAGGGCCAGATAAGACTGTCAGAACCAGAAAAGGCAGTTCTGTTTACAAAGATTATAATTCACTCATCCATGATTTATTTTCTGGTTCCTCCACAAACACCATTAGCTGGAAATAAGAACTATAGTGGTACCCCGAGTTATGAATTTAATGCATTCCCTGGAACGTTTTGTATTATGAAAAATTCATAATCCAAAATGCAGTTTTCCATAGGAATACACTGAAAATCATTCCGGGGGGAAAATCTGTAATGCAAAACATGGTTTCCCACAGGAATTCCTTGAAAATCACTTAATCCGTTCCAAGACAAATCCGTAACTCGAAGCATTATTTTCAATGGATTTTCATTCATATTGCAAAAATTTCATAATACAAAGGCATTCATAACTTGAGGTACCACTGTACAGTGGTACCTCGCTTAAAGAGCACAATGTGTTCCACAGGATAGCTCTTTGAGTTTGCTCTTTAAGCAAAACACCACTGTAAGTGACCCATTGTGACTTCTGGCGGCGGCAGGGGCAGGGGGGGGGGGACTGTGAACCCTGATTTAGTTGTTAAGTGAGTTTTTGGTTGGTTTTAGTTGTTAAGCAAGGTGGCCATTTAGTGAAAATTCTGCTCTTTAAGTGAATTAGTCTCTAAGTGAGGCACTCTTTATGCGAGGTTTTACTGTACTTGCTAAGATTTTCAAGGCATATATAAAGCCTATGACTAAGAATGCCCAGATACGCTTCTTGTCTCTAATTCATCTTCCCATAGATATCTCAGGCTACTTAGGAGTTTGCTGTGAAAACCAAATGACTGAGCCTAGTTAGGATCAGGGCTGATTCCACCATCAAGCAAAGTGAAGGGGCCATCTCAGACAGCAGATGCTGGAGTAGTGGGGCAATGAGATGTTCAAGAGCAGAACTGTATGTTGTAAACACCACTACCTTGCATGCTGAAGGCCTTCTTGCTCTCTGGTGCAGTGAAGGACACACTCTCATCACCACCTCTTGGACAACAATCCTTTTGCACCTTCAGGATGTCCCTATGATAGACCTATTTGTTGTCTTTGGTACAAAAGAGAACTTCCAACAAGAAACCTAGCATTTGAGCCACATGACTGAAAAGAAGTCACTGGGCTTATCTAGCCCCTGATTTTCACTCCTGCAATAGAATCTGTATAGCTATTAAGCCACTTCTTTAATCCTCTGTCCTACTCCTTTTGGCCTAGTATCTGGTATTCCAAAGTACACCACTTCTGAATATGCAATATCTGTTTCAAACTCACAACTAATTCTGTTGACAGGTCCATCAGCCACAATTCTGTCTGATGTACAGTACTATGCAAAAGTCTTAGGTTACCAGCTTGTTTGGGGAAAATTTAATGAGTGATGGGGGTGGGAGACTCAGTCACTGAGCCAAATAGACACATCAAAGTTGGAGAGAGTCTTCTGCTGACTGTCCTCTCAAAGCTGTCCAAGTCTGGTGAGGTTTGAAGTTGGGGTATCTGAATTATGCAGTTCAAAACCGGCCAATGAATTTGCCCCCAAATAGTTGGTGGTGGCCTAAGATTTTTGCACAGTACTGTATTAGGAAGCTATTGCAACATCTTTGTGGCATTATATCTGGGGAGGAAGTACTTTCTTTTGTCTCATCTGAACTTGCTGTTGATAAACTTTACAGGTAGAGGGGGTACGCTTTCCTTTTTTAACACCACTTGTAATTTTAGACACCTTTTTGATAGAGAGCCTCCATCTTAGAGGCAGTGGGGCATTGTGGAACATGGAGTCTCCAGTGGGTTGACTTCTGTCATTCCATGGCATGATTAGGTTGAAAGGGCAGGTCCCCACCATGGATCCATTATGGCCTATGTCTTTTATTGTATGTTAAAATGATACAAAGACACCGACCTTTCCTGATAAGTGAGGTATTCATAATCGTTATGTACAGGCCACGTCTCCTCCACCTTTCCCTGTCTCCTTTCTTAACCTGTATAACCATATTCAGGCATGCCATTCAGGCTCAGATATGTGTGATGTGTGAACTCAACATGGGTGTTTTACTTTAAGTGCCTCCTGATTGCAGACCAAAGAGAACAGATGGTCACATATACAACAACTGTGGAAATCTGTTATTTTACAGAATGATATAAACACGTTAACAGGTGTTGCAATCAATAGTCCAGATTTAGTGACAATTGATTTGCATTGTCTTGAATAATTAATTCATCCTTCACATCTTAATTGTTGGCCCACTCCAGGTTGGGCTGTTTGAAGCCATCCCAGAAAAGAACCAATTAGTCACAGGCACTGTAAAGGAAGCCATTCTCTGCTCTGTGATATTTCTCGGTGGGAAACTGTTTGGGATCAAGATGCACTCTGTTTCAAGCCCTGTGGTAGATGAGTGGGGATACAGTACACGTTATACTTTTCCAAGTGGCCACCTGTAAACTCATACATATGGGTTTTGTGTCTGCTCAGAGCCCCATAAAGAATGGTTTAGTGGCCATTTTAATGGGAACCTTTCCCTTCCCAACACACATAACTAGGTGCTGTATGAGAGTTTTACCTCAGTTCCAAGTCCACAGTGTGAACTTTAAAACATAGAAGGACAAACAGAGATGAGGATTATATGAGTTCACAACTTGAAGAACTACAGATAAACACAACCTGCCTGTTTGCTTTCCTTCTTTGTGGTCTTAGTGACTCACACATATGGATGACTTGTCAGCTGAGTTAGTGGAGCTGGGACATCACAGCAGTATAGAGAAGTACAACTCTTCCAAAAGAAGCATCTGCTGTCAGAAGGGCATCAAGTGTGTATTGCTACACAAAGGTGAGAAGATTTAATCATGTTGCTGTCTTACTAATGTATGACAATGATACACTTCGACGGAAGCAGCAGAAGAAACCAAAGAGAGAAAAACTCTGGCTGGTTCTGCATCACTCCTATGTATTGAATGGTCAGTTTGAAGAAAGGACTTTGAGCTGGTAAAGACAATGGCCCAGAGCAAAATGAAGGGATCTATAGTGTAGATGGATGGAGAAGCAAACAAGCAAACAACCGCACTATCTTTTAGATTGGTCAACACTCTGATGAAGTTATATGAAAGCTTGTGAAAATTCAAACAGATGCAGTCAACGTGGTGGACAAAAGGAAACTAATGTAAAACCATTAAGGTACATCTGGATTTTTCGCTCTCAGTTACACTCAGTTTTACTGGTTTCCTATTAAAACTTAACCTGTGTCGCAAGGGGGTAAAGGACAAAATCCAGGAGCGGCTTCGAACTGGCCTCACCTTGAGGGGGGAGAGCTGAGAAAGTAGCTCTGAACTTCAAGCCTCAAATCTCTTCCCTCAGGCTTCAGGGCTTGTAGACTCCCATGACTCCTTAGAAATCCGCCCTGGGACCTTGTGCGTTCCGCCTTAGCAACTCTCTTTATCACCTTCCTGGCCTCTCCTCCTGGCTTCTGCTCTTAACTCACCATTTTTAATCATATCCCATACATGAAATAATTAAACATAGTACATGATTAGCACTTGTAAGACTCTGAAATGTCAGTGCTATTCCGAAATAAAGATTTTTTTCTAAAAACAGCTATAAAATTTTTCTACCTCTCCTTAAATGACTATTTTAAAAAGATGGCTAGAAGAATGGGAACAAGAAAATGCAGAATGTATGCCGAGTTATTTTAGGTTCACTGCTTGCCATCCCATATAAAAATCACACCTCTAAAAGAGACAGAAGAGTCAAAATAGGGGCATCTACTTTTCCACCATTATAAAAACCTGAACTTTCTGTAAAAAGAAAAGATAAAAAAGAAAAGTGGCACTTCAAGATAATTACATGAGAGGATTTGGAATGGGTGATAATGTCCTGTGAACCTCTTGTGAAGTATTAAAAAATAGCTACAATTCTACAGGAAATGCTCATTTGATAGCCGGTACTGTACAGTAATACCTCGGATAACGTTTACCTCTGATAACACTAAAATCACATAACGTTAAGTAATCTGGGGAGCAGAATTGGATCGAATAATGTTAAGGTCCTATGGGATGGATCGGATAACAACCGCTAAAGCCTGTGCGGTTACATGTATTTCTATGGAGCTTTAACGTTATCCGATCCATCCCATAGGATTTTAACATGGTTCGGCTGACACTAAAAATCAGATAACACCAAGACTTGTGGAACCAAGTCTTAGCATTATCCGAGATATTACTGTACAGTAGTTTGTATAGCTATCCAAGGAAGAAAAGGAACCATACTTTTTGATATAAAGCAATGGAGGGGGGGCACTGTGTTTAACAGTCGTTTATCTAACAACATTGGAAGGGAAAATCTAGCCTACACCTAGCTATTAGAGCTGAAATTTGAAGTTTACCATCCCTAATTCTGTAACCTCCATATTGGAATTTCCTTTTAGACATTTTAAGAATTTCTAGCAATGATGTGAACTTTTATTCTTTGTTCGTAGCAAAGCATTTTCCAAAATCAGATTATTTTTGACCAGAAGTGGGCCTCAGACCTCCTTTGCTCACTCCAGGGCTAAAGGGTCTATCTTTACTCACTTTCTTCACCAACTCTACTCTCTATTGCTATACATACTTTCAAGCCAATCTTGGTGCTTTTCCTTAGTCTTGGCTTTCCTAGCTCTCATGTCACATGAACAATATACAATGCAACTTGCATTTAGTTTCTCTGGAAAACTGCCGTTAACTTTGATTTTTAATTTAATTTTAATTTAATTTAATTTTTAGATTTATGCCCCGCCCCACTCACGACAGCGACTCTGGGTGGCTAACCGAAATGCAAAATACATAGTTACACAATCATAATAACATCTTACACAGATCACAGGTCATTACACCCAGTTAATAAGTATGCTTTGGACCAGTCTTTTGGCACAATTCCTTGAACATCAGGTTAATATTTTTGGAGTTCTCTCCTCTCACAAAACTAGCTCTTGACTTTTCATATGCAGTACCTAGATACTTTCAGCTATTTACTGGCTGCAAACACCTTGTCCTTCAATTTTGATGATGCATTCCAGAGATGGTCATTCCATTTGTTATGAATAGCCAATACAATAATCAATCATATTTCAGGAGATAACAGATGCAGTGAAAATGTAAAGTACATACATCTTGACTGCCTCACCCATTTCTTGGCAGTTTATTATTTGGTCTACTATGAAGAATGTTGGAGTACCCAACTGTAGGCACAGCATTTTGTAATCTTTCTTAGTGAGCCTTATAAAATCATTATTCCAACATGAAGATTAGCCTGGTAAAGACTTCATTTTGGGGCTTTTTCCTGAAACAGCAGGAATTAGGCAGTCACAGATGCGGATTCATCTCTGCATGGGAAATTATAATCTATGATGTAGCCCAGGGGTGCCCAAACTTTTCCCACCAGGAGCCTGACTACCCCCCCTCCCTCAGTCAGCTATGCAGGCCGCTCATGTGGTTGTGCAGGCTGGTCAAGGCAATGACAGTGTTTTCCCTTCCCCCCATGCTTCCCTTGGAGGAGAGAGCATTTTCACACCCTTTTAATTTATTTATTTATTTGGCATGTTTTCACCATGTTTTGCCACAAAAAGGCTCCAATTTTGGTACTTCCAGTGACATTGGAGCACTTCCAGCATCTGCAGCAATCCGGCCCATGGGCCGTTGTTTGGGCACACCTGATGTAGCCCTTATGAGAGAACAATGACTATGGCTAAAGTTATGCTATCTACTTTTTATTCAATGAATTAGGTAAACCCAATCCATCACAGAATGTTCTGAACGGATATGTCCCAGTCCATCCTATGTAAGAATGTCCTGAAAGATGTTACAGAATGTATGTTGATTGCACATATCTAACAGCAGAGATTTTTTTAAAATTCCATGGTATAAGTAATTTCTAATCATGCTCCTGTTATAAAACCACTCATGCACTTTGGTCCAACGTAGAGATGTAAACAACCTAGCGTGGACTCATTCAGTGCATTGTTGGCAGCAAGATGGAACTTCACAGTCTGTTCCTTTGCTTTTGTGGGTTTGTGGAGGTGGGAAAGAGAAGTGGTATGTGCATGACTATAAAAAGTGCAGAGAGCAGATGGGGAGTGGGGAGCAGCAGCTGTAGATTTTTCTCCTGCCTCAAAAACATTCTCTGTATGTTGCATTCAGCCAGCAATGGTCTGGTATATCAAGCCCCACCATGACAGCAAAGACCCCACAGTTTTCTACCCAAGCCTGTAAGAGACATTGGGTCCTTCCTAGGATAAAATGGAGAGCTCAGAGATGGAAGAAAAGAACTGAAGCAAAATGGGAGTGTTAGAACTAGCTATGAGTGAGCTACTGTCCTCCTATGTGCACAGAGCAACTGAACTGAACTGAACTGAACGGAGCCACCCAGAGTCACTGTATGCGAGTGGGGCGGGGTATAAGTCTAAATAACTACTACTACTACTACTACTACTACTACTACTACTACTACTACTACTTTACCACAGGTGAGCCCCCCCCCCCAACCCCTGGCTGTGTAGACATTGGCTTTTGCTCAGATGATCCTACTTGTGGAGGAAAACATGGAAGGAAGGTTAACCAATCAAATATCCTTATAGGCAAGTTTTTCCTCATGTATAATCCATGGGAGTCTTGAGTTTTATCTTACAAAGGCCACACCCTTCATATGGCCACTGGCTTGAAAAGGTGCTATTGCCCCTTGCAGTGTCTCAGGGAAGAGATAAATAAGTAGGACTGCTTGTTATGTCATCAATGGCAACCTGACTTGTATCTTAAATAAGTCAAGCCCCAAATATTCCCCTTTGACTATTGGCTATTTAAGAAGACTCCAAGAACTGGGTGCCCACAATGAATAGAGAAGAAAAATGTGTGAGGAGAACACTGCAGGCAGATGAAATTTCATAGCATAAGCTACCAAAGCAAATGATACAATCCCGGACTTCATGTTTGTGGCATTTTCCCCATAGAATAGCTTAGAGACCCTTTGTCTGTTTTGATTGACCATAAGCATGGATTTGAGAAAGCAGTGTAAGCTAAGGGGACAATAGCTAATGTTATCTTCTACTGAAAGTTCTTTGATTTGATAGTTTTATTGTCCTAATTTTTCAAATTAAATAATCAGAATCTAAGACAGTGGTGGAGAACCTATGGCACGCATGCCAGAGGTGGCACTCAGAGCCTTCTCTGTGGGCACCCGTGCAGTCGCCTCAGCACAGAGTTCGTCCCACTCCTCTGCCCAGCAGCCCCGTGGAAGCATTTCCTCCATCCTCTCAGCACAGAATTTGCTCTCCCCCTCTGCCCAGCAGCTCAATGGGAGCACTTCCTCTCTCCCCAACACAGTTTGCCCCACCCCTCTGTCCAGCAGCCCAATGGAAGCAGATGCTTCCAAACCTTTGGGAGAGCTGTTAGGCCAAGTTCTTTGGTAGAAGCAGTAACTCCAGACGAAAGCACCAACAGACCAAGTTACTGACACAAGCAATCCTTACTTCCACGATGTGGCGAGGGTCCCGAAACTCACAGGCCCACAAGGTCAGCTCCACGATGAGTGACAAACACTTCAGCATGACTAGTCCAGCAAAATAAGCAGCAGGAACAACAGGAGGCACTTCTTCCCTTCCCTGTTGCCTGTTGCGATAAATAAGTGGGTTTGGGGTTGCAGCTTGGGCACTCAGTCCCTAAAAGGTTCACCATCACTGATCTAAGAGGTGGCTTTGTTTCTTTAGAATGCAAAAATGTAGGATATCTGTGTTTTATTTGGAAAAAAGAGGTCTGTGCTTTAGGCTAGGATGAAAGCTTGATGCCATTCCCTTGCCCTCTTTCTGGCAGTAGTGTCTGCTGGGTATTTCGGACTGTAGTCTTTGTAAATGCCCTCAACACCAGGTCAGTAAAAGAACAATAACATGCCATGTATTTTCTGCAAAACTGATTTTACACTTGGGTCCCACAAAGTGTTCTTACCTGCGGGAAGAAGCGAAGGAGAAGTGGGCAGGTGTGTTGGGAGAGAAGTTCCGAGGGCTGTCAAGAGGGCTGCTACCTGTGGACACGGTGGGAGAAGACACAAAAGAAATCAACACATTGTTTTATGCGCTTGCTTAGACACTGTGGCTATAAAAAACTCTCCACCCTATTTCAAGGAGCTATAGCATATGCCATGGAAAGCCTGACTTATCAATAAACATTGTCATAGAATTCCAGCAAGCTAGCAAGATGATAGGAGAGAATGAGAAGTGTGTCAAATAAAATAAACAGACAATAGAAGGAGTTTGGAAATAGAATGTTGAATGGATAAACAAATAGAGATAGTTGAAGACAAAGAGTCTAATAAACCAACCAAGCAGAAGGAGTGATGAATGTTCAGGTGTCAGTGGCCTACTAGATTGCTAATCAGAGGAAAATACAAGCAGTCAGACAGATGGGCAGAAAACAGCATGGATAGTTAGTAAGAAGGGCAGATGAGAAAGCGATTCAACATTCACACTCCTAAATATATGTATGGAGTAAAAGACAGATGGCCTGAATACAAAGAAAAATGGAAAGGGAAAAGAAGTCTTATGGGAAAATTATAGCTTAGATGCAAATGGTGACAGGAAAATAAATGAATCCCATGAAGCGAAAATTGGTTGTGAATCAATCCAACAGGACTCATTTACAGCCTATTTATGTTGGCTGCTCAACACACACAAACTCATCAGGATGGATACTGAGTGGGAGGACAGATATCGGATATGATTTCTGCTTGGATTTGTGAGGACATTCTGACACATTGTGACAAATAGATATAAGCATGAGGCTAGTCATGAAACAATCATACACACTGTATTTAAATAATGTTACTCAGACATAAGTACATGGAGGACATAAGTACACGTTTCAAAAGAAGAGCCTATATCAAGAGTGAAGGACTTTAGTTTGTTCTGGGTAATGGCCAAAGATTCCTGGGCACCGACAGTAACTACAGAGACCCCAAATGTGCTTTCTCAGAGTCAATCTGTGAGAGACCTTGCCCTCATTTGGAGAATGGAGCACTATTTGGGCAGCAATTGGGAAACAAGGCCTATGTCCGTGATGGCGAACCGTACGGGTGTGTTTTATTTCCACTTCCTGGAGCGATGAGGCTGGATGAATCGCAGTAAACCCCTTCGTGTGGATTCATGGGGGCTTGGGCTTCTGGGAATTGAAGTCATCATGGGCCTATGGTGACTTGTTCGTTTTGTGGCCGATATCTTTCTACAGTGTTGGATGAGACTGGCATTCTTGAAAACAGGATGAAGGGACCGGCGGGCCAAGAGGTTAACTCACCAATATGACCTGGGAGTGGAGAGTGAGGCCGTGGTAGTGTCGGCGAGGTACTGGTCAGGATCAGACTTTTCCTGTTACTGGTTCGGCAGCTGTACAAAGAGCAGGAAAGAAGGAGAGGAAAAATAAAACAGTCCCCAATTGGAATGTACAAGAATAAAGAGTGTCAGACACAGCTCATTTTCTTAACTTGCTTTCCTTGAAAGGTCACCATTGGGAAGACTATTCTCCTTTCTGGTCAGCTTGTTTGACTATGCCAAACTGCTGAGAGCTGTTGCTGTTGTTTTTTAAAGCCTTTTGTGGTCTCTCATTTAAGCCACTGTCCCACCTTGTGAAATACGAAGCTATTTTTTTATTGAACCGGACCACTATCTCACTCTGGCTAGTAGGTTTCAAACAGATGTCCTTCCCAGCCCTAATGGCTGGGATCCAATTAAATGCTGACACTGAGGACTGAACCATCACTAACTCACAGCCAAAGCGTATGTTTTGTTGCAAATCATAATTGAGCTGTAGACCTCTCCTAAGGACTTGTTGGTTGTGTTATCTTCTAACAAAAGGCTGGTGGGAAAGGTAGCAATATTGGTAATGGGTTCAAGAGAGCTTAAGGTGTCCAAGTGGGGCAACAGGAACTTACTATAGATGGGAGGGGGGATATCTCACTATCAATCACAATCCCCCCATTTCTCTCTTTTCCACCACCACCCTCCACATCTTCCTCATCTGAACACTCTCCCTCTCAAGCATACAAAGCCACATATCACATCCCTTCTCCTCTTCTTCCTCCCCCCCTAACAACTCTAATCCAGGATACAAATTCAGAGATACAACCACTGGATGCAAGCAAGCAGGCAGGGAAAAATGCATAGAGAACATATCCACTGCCTTAAGCAGAGTGATCAGAGAATGGCAGCTATGCAGTTGCTTTGCCACATATGTCATTTACAATCTACAGTGCTTTCTCAGGCTTGTCTTATGCCCCGTTTCACTTTTTCTCTTCCACTGCCCCTCCAACACCACCTCCATCTCTACCTGCCACCTATGCCTCATTCATACACAGTCTAGCAAAGGGGTGCCCAAACAACGGCCTGTGAGCCGGATACGCCCCCCCCAAGCCATTCCATCCAGCACATGATGCCTTCACCAAACCAGGAAATGAATACAGATGCTTCTGCACATGCACAGAAGTGTCCGTATTTAGTTCCTGGATCAGCACAAACATTCTTGTGCATGTGAAGTGTCTGTATTTACTTCAAAAAGCGATGCGACTCTCATACTGAGTATTTTCGCTATGCGAGTCGGATTCGCCTAGCGAGTGTTTCTATGGGGGAAAACTCACATAATGAAAAAATTCACTATGTGAGTTTTCCCCCTTAAATTCCCCATAGGAATTTTCACTATGCAAGTCTGACTCGCATAGCAAAAAACTCGCATAGCGAGCAGTCTCGCAGAATGAATTAAATTCGTTATGCGAGGTATTACTGTAGTGCAAACTTAAGCTGTTGATTGAAGTATAAAATTCTGGACTATGACTCCTTCCAATGTTACATCAGAAGTACACCTGCCTCCTGTCCATGTTTTAGAAATAGTTTTGGAAGGATCTGATCATGTAAGAGTTTATCCTCTTTTCTGCACCAGGGCTAGGTATGAGTTAGAACTATATCATAGCCTCTTCTGTAGCCCCTTGCTGATGTTGCATTTATTAAACATAGGGAGGAGCTGCCAACCCATGAGAATGATGTGGGGGGAAATCCAGACCCAAAACCGCTTCAGATAAAAAGAGAACCATATTTTAAAAAAACTTCTCCATGAGGAAACCCACCCCCACCCCCAACACACACACTCCTGTCCAAAACTGGCATACTTAAGTATACAAACCTGCCTATCCATCTACCTGATTATAAGTTGGGAGGAATTTATTTTTAAATGTGAAGAGCCTTTAAAAATTACAAACTCATTCCCAATCCCTTCGACTATAGGACATAGCAGAAAACATATACATAGCCCTCCCCATAGAGAACAATGGCTAGCTGGGCAAGCTGAGGTGACACCATTTGTAATTCTTTGTGTACAGCTGGAGTACACATGCATGAAACCATTGCATGATTTCTCATCCCTCCATGACTCATGGCTAATTTCTCTTATAAAAAGAAAGTATTGTGTTTGAAATGATATGGGTGGTTCGTATTTTAAAAACAATATTGTTGCATGCTTGTGTTTCTAACACTGGGTAACAGTGGAAGAGATGCTTTTAGGATACAGAAGTATTCTCCTTTTCCAGTATTTTGAGGCAAACCATCATTCTCTTCTACCTTACTCTGCTTTGCTTTGCCCCCTCTTCTATGTGGGTCTGCTGCCTGTACTGTACCAGCATCTGTTAACCTGTAGCATGTAGAAACAGTATGGAAAGTCTCTCTACTTTCATACTTTTGATTTTTTTAAATCCTTTTTCTTCTTCCCTTTGTAACTGCTGAAATTGATTGTAAAACAACATGTTTTTAACTTGAGCTGTTGCTAGAATGATTTTGCTGTATAAAGTGCTAGTTATTATGAAAGGGGATGGAGTAATACGGAGCATATGTGCTACTCTTCTTTTCTGTGTAAGTGTCGTCTAGCGCCTTATATGCTGTTAACTAAAAGAGAACAACCAAATTCCAAACTAGGTACACCAACGAGGGGTAGGCAACATACAGCTTGCGGTCCCATGATGCCAAACAATCCGACCCGCCTTCGCTCCAGCTGCCAGCGGAATTGGCTGCGGACTCGCTTACAGTAGTCATAAATGCATTTACGGCAGCCATAAACGAGTCCATGGCTGTTGTAAACATGCTTATGACAGCCTTAAATGGTGGGGGGGACCACCAGTCTGGGCCCCCTCAACTGTCTGAGAGAGCGTGACCTGGCCCCCAATTTAAAAAGGTTGGCAACTTTTGCCCCAACGGTTCATTCTACATATTTGATATAAAATGTCTGATTCACACATGAAAGTCGCCACCAGATGGTGAGCTTACCAAGGAGTGAAATATAAACATGAATCCCGGAACTCACAGTGAGGCCGAGGGGCAGTAATGGAGCAGTGGTAAAATTTGAAGTGCTGGCATTCATCACAGTCCCCAAATCACACATCCCCCCCACCCCAATTAAAAAAAAATACCAGACCAAAAATGCAGGCAACTGAGCAGATTAATACTAACAACCAGTTCAAGCAGTCTTCATTTCAACTAGGAACTGGCTTTTTGTCAAGCTGATGGGTCTTAACTGGCTATTTAAGAACAAGCCATCCTTAAATACAGTACTCTGCCTTATAAGAAGGAACACCTAACAACATTTATAGCATTGCTGGGAAGGGCCACCTGCCTCTACTGTGTTGATGGATTAGAGCTAAAATGGAAACCTGGGGACAGGAATGTTAATGATAGAGTGGTAAATACTGTATTATCAAATAACTCCAGCAGTTTAACCCTTTGAACACTGGATCCACAACACTAATTCTAATTTAGACCCTGGAGCTTACCTTTCTGAACAAAATATTGTAAAGTATCATTCGCTCTACAGTACAGGAGCAACTACTGTTGATTACCTCTATTCAGTGGCTTCTCAGGCAAAGCTAAAAACATCAAAATCACACACACTTGTCCTTTGTATTATTAGTCTAGAATCAATACTGTTCCTTAGCAGCAAGCTCATAATCCCTAGCATAAATGATTACTCTTACATATACTGTACTGTACACACATTATGAATTCTTGATAGTCTCATTCAAGCCTTTAAGAACTAGAAACTATAAAATTTTCTGCTATTCTGTGAGAAAGGGAAATTTTCTGGCCATCTCAGCAAGAGTTTTTGCATTTGTGAGATGTGTTTTTGTGCAAATTATGATAACCAAGGTCTCATTTAGAAACTGCTTGTTGAATGGACATTTAAAACCCAAAAGCAAAGGATGAATTATTTGTATCTTTTTCATCAATAAAAAGATCAGCCAATCCTCTTCTCCTTGTAGCAGGCAATCATGGTATCAGGATAGTTAGCTCATTGAAAACAAACAATCTTACCAAAAAAAAATCCACATCTCTAACACAAACAGGCATGTACATCCTGGCTGAAATCCTCTCTCACAGCTCTGCATACACAATGTGCAGATGTGGTTGCATCAGGGAAAAGTCTATCAGAGGAAAAGTGCAAGTCACAAAGCACTTCTGTATGTGTGCTATGCAACAGCTGAAAAGGGACTTGTATGACCGGCTGTGCGATCAAATTGTGCAATACACATCTGAGCATAATATCTGGCATGCTTCCACTGGCATAACTTTGTTAGCCTAGAACAGGAGTCACCAACATTTTTAAGTCGGGGGCGGCTGTGCGCGTGGGACGTTGGCAGTGGGCTCTTTGCTGGGCTTCCGCCACGCTGCCTCAGCCGCTGGGTCTTGACCTGGGACCAAGGGCAGCCCTGGGCCCTGCGCAGCACTGCCCGGCGCCACGAGCTGGCCGTAAGAGGAAGTCTGAAGAAGAGGATGACGACGAAGGCAGAGGAGGAGGGAAAAGTGCCCCCTGGTCCCCACCAAGATAGGATTTTCATTTCGTTTCAAGTGGGGAGGGGGCGTGAACTGGAGGGGGGGCAAGTTTGGCCTGGGCCCCGGGCGGCTGAAACCCACCCTACACCACTGCTTTCCTCTTAAAGTTTAGGAAAGCCAGATAGAAAAAGCATGGAAGTCAAATCATGACTCAGGGTCAGGGCAACACTAAACATGGAAAAAGGGGCATGTGAGTTGCAGTAAACCAGGCCTCACACCACCACTCTTGCTCTACCTCTGTATCAGAGCTGAGCAGAGAAAAATGCTGTGATGATGATGTCTGATAGGGCAAAGGGCTGCCTTCCTCCATGCACCCTTGTTTAATTTTTTAAAAATCACACACATCCATTTTCTAATGTATAGTCAAACCTCGCATAAAGAGCGCCTCGCTTAAAGAGTAACTCACTTAAAGAGCAGAATTTTCTCTGAATGTTTGCTTCACTTAACAAATAAAACCAACCAAAAACTCGCTTAACAAATAAATCGGGGTTTGCAATCCCCCCACAGTTCATCGTTTACAATGGTGTTTCGCTTAAAGAGCAAACTCGCTTAAAGAGCAATCCTGTGGAACGCATTATGCTCTTTAAGCGAGGTACCACTGCATATGAATAGGGTACATAAACAAACAATAAACTCAGCCAGCCTCATCATGTCTCAGTCTATACCAGTGATAGTGAACCTTTTAGATACCGAGTGCCCAAAGAGGAGGAGGAGGTATGCAAGCAGGCACCATGTGTACCCACCCACCCATGTGATGTCACTGGTACACATGCACGAGATGACAAGCTACGTTACTTGGACACATGCACATGCTCCGTAAGTGAGCTCCTCGGTGGGTGCACCCAATCCCCCACAAGTGCACTGCTGCCACCTCCTCAGAGGGGTGGGATGCCTGGTTGCCTCACCTTGTTGCTGCCTCTGCCTGCCGAGGGGGATTTCAGCCTCCCCTCTCACCTCCCCCCCATTGGTGGAGAGAGAGGGGTGGGTGGAGAAGCAGTGCTGGCATTGGTGGCATGGGGCTTGCCCATGACAGCACCCACGCCCACAGAGAAGGCTCTGTGTGCCACCTCTGGCACATGTGCCATAGTTTCACCTATACTGGTCTACACTGTCAGGTGGTTTCCTTTACTTCTACAATTGACACACACACACGCAAATACTTCCACAAACATATTTGAAAACCATGCCACATATGGATAGCAGTGGGATCTGCTCTCTGAAAATACTAAAAACTCTCTCTATATTTTTTTTTAAAAGCAATGCTCTATGAAGTCCTTAGGGTGACCTTGAGGCCAGTCTGTCAGCCCTCCCTCACAAAGATCTTGTAGAACAAAAGAGGATGATCTTTTTGCATGCTACCCAGAACTCCTTAGATCAAGGGTAATGTGTGAGAGCAGTAACTGTTTCAGTGAATCTATAAATATGATTTTCCCCCAGTGAGATTATTCCTTTTTAGAGTCTGAGGACCCAATTTTCCTAAAGGTGGAGCAATAGGGCAGAAGGTGCCTCTCTGCCACCCTCCTTATAGTCCAAGTCTCCCATGGATTTGTTGTTCAAAGAAAGCCCCTAGTAAAACTGCTCCTCTGAAAGTTATCTTCCAAATGTTGTAGGTTTATGCAAGGAATTGTTATAACCCACCTGTCTTCTGGTCTCAAGACACCACTGCATTCAGACCAATGCTCACCATTTCCTATTGCATTCCCCATGGACATACTGTATAAATGATTCTGGAAGCTAAGCAGGGTCAGGCCCAGCACATATCTACAAGGGGGACCTTTGGGCAAAACCAGAAGCCTCCAGGTAGGACTAAGAACAAATCCTGCCTGAAACCTTGGGAGAGGTGCAGAACTGACAGCACTGACTTGGCTAGACTAATGCTTTCACTCAGTATAAGACAGCTCCCTATTTCCCTATTGTTCTAGGCAGACTCACACAGGATGACAACATACCATGCCCTCATTTAAAGCATCCTCCCTCCTCTTCTGACACACTTCCCTCCATTAGCCCTCTACATGTCAACTCTCCAATTCATCCTTCCTCTGGATGATCTATCTCACAGTAATCCCTCTAGTAACCAATGTCAAAACAAACAGATTCAGACTATATAGAAACTGCTGTGATAGGCACAGCTAATTCAAACAAACCCAGCCAGGCTTTTCTAAAAGGTAGGCAGGAAGGGGATCCATTTCTGATAAGCAAAGAAAACTTAATTTTTAAAAATATGCCATGTTGCAACTACTCCTGATGAACATGTCCTTTTGTACTCTGGATATGGAGATCTCAAACTGAAGCTCTCTCGCCCAGCAATTTGGGAAAGCAGAGACAACAACATTATACTAACAGTGGACTGTGGTAAGAAAAGGTTAACAAAAGGGGGGATATTATAATTATATATTCCTTTATCTACTGCTCCAGCAGATGGATGACAAAAGATTTCCCATGTGATCTTAGATCACCTTTTCAGATAGTCTCCTCCAGGGTCTGGGATGTATTTCAAATTTCTAAGCATTAAGTATGCAAATACTTTAAAAATTCACAGCCATAAGCATCATTAGGAAGAAGAACACATCCAGAATCTAGCAGTACTTATCACCATCAATTTATTTTCAATTTGTATCTCTTCCTAACTTCCTTTCTTCTGCAAAATACATACCCATGTCCCTTTCATTTTGGGATCCTGGCTAATATGTCCTTCCATCCCCACCTCTGCATCTTTCTTCGATTCAAGCCCTCTCCTCTCTCCGTTTGCTTGCTGCACCCAATACTCCCCATCTCCCTTCCCCACCTTCTTTACTACTACATATCCTCCGTTTCCATCCTGAGTCTAGTCTAAGAGCCACAAGCTTGTCAAGAATCAAATGACGGAGAAGAAAGGATATCTCTAGAACCTAAACCAGTGAGCCAGACAGACAACTGGAAGGATCGATGAACGGTCTAACGAGGAGGACATATCGCTTTTCCCTATGGCAGCGGTGCCAATTCATACACATTCATTCCTTGGCTGTTGCCATGGCACCCTACACATTGTGAATCTTTTCCCCACAACCCCAACTGCGCCACAACCTTGCCAGCCACTGCAAGAAACACACACACAAAGGATGGGGAGAAAGATGTGCACACCCTTACATTCCCCACAGACACAAATAACGCAGGATCCTTGTGCTCCCAACCCCATTGCTGGAAAGAAAGCAGCAAAAGATATATATATATCAAAGAGAGAGAGAGAGAGAGAACAAGGGATACAGGAGACAGAGGAAGGATGGAATGGGGCTGAGGAGAATAGGAAAGAGGTGGAGTCCAGAGGGGGAGATGGAGACAAGAGATAGGGAATGGAGTGATAGAGGAAGGATGGACAGAAATAAAGAAGAGGATAGGGAGGGGCCATAGAGGAATGGAAAAAGGGAAGAAGATGAACAGATGGAGGCTACAAAGCTTCCTTTCTGGGTACCTTTTAGTGCGACGAAACATGCTGCTGTCAAGGAAATCGGGCATAAAGAAATTAGAGAGCGATGTCCACAAGGACTCAGACATCATCCCCTGAGGGGGTCATGGTGACGAATGGGGAGGGGGTGGTCTGCCGTATGCTGCTGAAGCACCTTCTCTCAGCACCCCCTAGACACCGAAAATCACAGAGGAGGTCTATGGTGAGGCTTCCCCTTGAAGAAGAAAGGAGAACTGGAACAGGAGAGGAAAGAGAGAAGAAGAAAGAGGGAGAGAGGGAAGGGAGGAAGAGCAGGGGGAGGAGGGGGAGGCGTGAGGGGGCGGCGTGAGGGGGCGGCGCTGTACGAGTGCCAGTGGGTGCATGAGCGCATGCTGAGAGTGCCTCCGCTCTGCATAGGGGTGTGGACAGCATGGACACACTTCTGCTATGCACAAACACCTGCATGCTGTGTAGGCATACACTGGTGCATTAGTTATCTCGTTCACAAGCATAATTGGCACAAATGCACATGGCTTGGTGCAAAGGGGGTCTCTGTTTTAGCTCTCCTCTCTCTCTCTTTCTCTCCAAATGTGGCATTTCAGTGTCTGTACCCTCTGGAACTCTTTAGGCATTTTTTATAACAATATGTTCGACACTGTTTCACAACTATACAATGGCATGCATTGATGGCTGAGACAGACAGAAGGGTGCAGTGGGTGGCAAAATGCAGCCCACTGGATGCTCCCCAAATAACATTTATGTATTCCTCAGCTCTGGTGATGTTTTTGCTCTAAAGAAGCTTCTCCAGACCATTCTAGAGAGAATGACCCTAGTAACATGTCAGAAAATCATTTGGAGACAAAGTTGAACCTACACAAAGGTTTACACCAGGCAATGGTCCAGTTCATGCTGACTACTGTCTCCTATTGACAACATCCCACCTTTCCACCAGTGGAAGCTGAATTATGAAAAGGGAAATCTTGGTTCAGAATTTCCTTCTATGCAATAAAGCCCCTCTTAGCCTCAGAGTCCTGTTTGCAAAGGATAAAAATGCAGACCTAATTTTCAGGGTTATCATATTTTTGAACTGCAAATGAACATTGAAAAGTACTATATAATCAGTATCACTGCCATATGACTCATCTCTCATCCAAAATAAACACCACAATTCTCCATGGCACTGAAAACCTTCTGAATGTATCTTGAATGCTGGCATGTAGCAACAGGGCAGCTTCTGTGTGTTGAACAGGGGTGCCCAAACTATGGCTTGTGGGCTGGATCTGGTCCCCAACGCCAATTCATCCGGTCCACGCTGCCCTCATCACTCCCGGAAGTGAAAGTATAATGTGCCCATCACTCCATTCTCTACCTCTTGTCTCCATCTCCCCATCTCTAATCCATCTCTTTTCATATGGACATGTTTTACTTCTGCTTCAAGGAGCGACAAGAGCAGCACAGGCTGGATGAATTGGCATCAGGGGCCATATCCGGCCCATGGACCATAGTTTGGGCACCCCTGGTTTAAGCAGAGAAAATGGCAGCTTAAAATCTATCTCATCCTGTTGCAAAACAGTTTGCAAGACCCGCTGAACCACGTGACTGGCCTGCAGCTCAAAAGGTTTGGGCACCCTGGTGTAGAAGATGAATCAAGTGATTTGTTTGCCCCAATGTCCTCACAAAGCATAACAGCTTTTAGCCACCATGGTTGCCTTGCATTGGCTGAGTTGGTTTATCTTTGCGCAGGATCTTCATCCTATCAAAAATTCCGCCCTGCCACCACCACCAACTGCCTTCTCCCTTTGCTGCTGAAGCAAAAGTGCTGATGCAGGTGACAAGCAAGCCATAAAACTCATTCACAATCTATTTTTAAGATTTGTGCTTTGTCTTATTTTTGTATTTCTGACTCACATATGATTTTCTATAAACTCATTGTCGGCTGCAACTCGTATCCAATAATGAATATTTTTTCCTAAAGCAGGAAAAATGTCATTGGGGTGAATTCGTTTAAGATGGATCCCAGCTTGCCATGAAGTGACCCACACACTATGATCACAGAGCCATCTCCTGTGGGACATATGAAAGGAGACATGCAGGATTTGACACCGGGACTACAATGGACTGCCACAGCCTTGAGGATATGATTAAGGTGCACCTTCAGAGCCAGTCCATCTGGCATGGCCTTTTTCGCCTCCATGACCATTGGGAATTAGAAAGTGGTTCCTCTGTCACTCATTTCACCGTTGGGCCCAATATGAAAGAAAAACACTCCTTAGAAACATGAAACCCAGGAGATGAGACTCAGGAAAGAGACACAAATGAACAAACAGCACTGCTAAAGCCCAGGGACATCTTTTTCTCCAGTCAACTAGGGGCCTGACTATTTCAGACACTCAATGGGGATGTGGCATGTGGCACAGTCCTCCACACAGCCACAACATTTTAAGATGCAGATCAATGGGATGAGGAGGTTCTATGCCAAGTTCACCTGTTAGTGAAAACTTTTAAGCTAAAAGCCTTCTCTTTCCTCATATGCTTCAATTCAGACAAAAGCTCCAGTGAGCTCAATGGAGCTTATTCCTGGGTAAAAGGGCAATTCATTGCAACTAATTTTTCAGCACAAGGATTCTGGTGGAACTATCAAGTCAGTGATGCCCAAGGGTACAGTCCCATGAGGAGGAATGTACTGTGAGTTCCTTGACATATGATGGTCAGATATAAAACCAAAAAATAACGTGTACTGCTTAGGATGCAGTGAAATCCAACGACTCCCATTAACATTTCCAATTATTCCACACACACCCATGTTCGCATATTCTTCACAGTTGTTTCAAGATGACTGCTTCCTTTAATGTTGTATACTGCATGTTCATATTTGCCATTTCCTAGTTAACATTTGCACTGACACACTCACATTCTCGGAATGAATGAAGGCCACCCTTCGCAAACACATGAGGATTTTGACATGGGTTTTGGTTTGCCTTAATCTACTCTGTCATGCTATGTGTGGGCATCTTATGACATGCAGGTGTACCCTGGAACATGACAGAACAATAGCCTCCTGCATTATATCTACTCATGGCTGCAGAGTTAGGGAAATGAGCAAAAACATTTAGTTCAGTTCTCAAGAAAGCCACTCTTCTTTTCTGGCTTCCTCTGCATGTATCATCCATCAGTCTAATATCTGTGCTTTTTATCCTGCTACATTAGAAGTAGCAGCGGAGAGAACTAAGCAAGAAAATGGCCCTCAACAGCCTCTGGACAGATATGAGCCTCAAATCCACCGGCTCAGATCCAGGAAGAGCTTTATGGCAAGGACAAACATTCTTGAGGGCACACAAAAGCAAAACCAAATTAGAAGATGGAAGAAGGAGCTAAATGGGCAAGGAACAACATCAAAGAAGGATATAGCTGAGGAACTCAACCTTTCATCTGTCACTTGGAGGACTCTTGAATAGTCTGAGGGCTGGAGTGCCTAGATGCAAGACCAACATGCTCAAGTGGAGGCTGCTGGTGGACAACAACACACTGTGTGAATGTGGAGAGATACAGAATCCGGTTCATTTACTGGCCTGCCAATTACTGCCAGAAACTTGCACTGATGAGGACTTAAGTTTGGCCAACGACAAAGCCAAGAAAGTGGCTTCATTTTGGCAGTCCAGGGTTTGAATGGGACACAAAAAGAATACAATCCGGCTACACTCAGTACTCTTGCTCTTCCCCCAGAACTTTTATAGAAAGTGTTTTAAAGAAATCAGAGGGCTAAACTCAGCCCTGGAACCTAGTTTTGAAAATGTAATACAAAAGAAGCACTATTGGGGTGAAGCAACATCCTCCAACTCCCCCCACCTTTCGTTAGTCTGATCCAAAACATGGGTCCATCCTATTTTACCTCATATAATAATAATAATAATAATAATAATAATAATAATAATAATAATAATAATAATAATAATAATAATAATAATAATAATAATAATAATAATAATAACTGAATGCTATCAAGTAAATTCCATCCTATGGTATTGTTTTCAAGGTTTTCTAGGTAGAGAATGTCCAGAAGTGGTTTACCCTTTCCTTCTTCTTTGGGCATCTTGGGACTGTGCAGCTTGCATATGTCTACATAGGCTACCTACCTAGGAAGCACAGTGGGGAACTGAACTCCCAAACTCTGGCTCTGCAGTAGACTGCTAAATACCACAAAAATCACTGCTCAGTAATTTCTCATGACAGAGCAAATTCAGTAAAAGAGACAGTGGTTCTGCTTGATCAAACACAAGGACAACTCTAGGACAGTTTATTAAAACTGACCTATTTAGAAGTCAAGTTTTGTCTAGGCCAATAATTTGGTAGCTTCAGTGGATGTATGTACATGTACAGAGAAATAAATAAAATAAAATTCTGCACAATAATGTTCCACGCATCTGTGAGCAGTGATCTGGTCTGCCCATACCTTCTCCCGAACATGCCAGTCTGCGAGAAATTATCAGTTTTAATGTATGTGTAAGTCAGTGATGGTGAACCTTTAGAGCAGGGATTCTCAACCTGCAGCCTGTGGGCCAGATGCGGCCTATGGCACCATTTCATGTGCCCCCCACTGCCTTCACCACACCAGGAATTGCCATGTGGTGGAGGAAGGGCAAAATGGCCATCCATCCCCCAAAGCTATCCTAGGGAGCATGACCCAGCCACTGGCTTAAAAAGGTTGAGAACTCCTGTTTTAGAGAACGAGTGTCCAAACAAATGGGCAGGGAGAACTCTGTGCTGAGGGGAGGTAGGAAGCACTCCCATTGGGCTGCTGGGCAGAGGGATGAGATGAACTCTATGCTGGGGGAGGGAAGAAGCACTCCCATTGGGCTGCTGGACAGAGGGGTAGGGCGAACTCTGCTGACATGATGGCCCACGTGCCAACAGAAAGGGTTGGGGTGCCCCATTTGGGATGCATGCCATAAGTTCACCACCACTGGTATAGGTTCTTAAAAGTCAGAGATGCTCTTTAAACATTGAGAGAGCCGGAAAAACCACAGATCTTAGAGAAAATTTATCAGTTTTAGCACATGATACCGCCTATTCCATTTCCCCTTTGGAACTGTTTAAAGAGGAATAGGAGTTTCTCCCTCTGCTAAAAAATGATGAGTGATCTTGTCACATCAACAGCTATTGTTCCAGTCCTCAGCTTCCTTTATTTGCATCTCTAATAACTCACACAGGAATCACAACAATGGCCAGAATCCTATTTGGTATTTACACGTGTACAACAACAACAATTAAAGAAGCTGCCGTGTCTGTCTTGCCATGTTTGTGATAGTCCTCGTCCATGTATAAATATCAATAGGACATTAAGCAGAGTGATTCACAGATCCACACGAACAAGGCAAGGGATGAGCCATGGATGTGAAAAGACAAGCGACAGCTGGTACAGCTACATCATGCCTACTTTCTCTACTTGATAAACATTTTGTCTGTCAAATATAACACCCATGGGGTGATCCATGGGCAGAGAACTTAAGTCTTTTAGTGATTCAGCTGTGCACAATGCATGTGGTTTAGGAATTTCAGAACAATGAATCCTCCCTTTCAATTAGGGCAGGGGTTCCCAACCTTTTCAAGCGGGTGGGGGGGCCTGGGGGCTGGGTCACGCTGTCTCAGTCAGCTTCAAGGGCCAGATGGTCATTTTCCATGGAAGCAAAACATGATGATGAACCCAACTATAACACACAAGAATGCCAGGAAGAAAGTTACTTCTTTGAACTACAATTCAAGCTCCCATCCTTCCCAGCCATGCGATTAGAGTTGCAGTTCAACACATCTGTAGGTATGAGGATAAGGAGAGTAATAAACTGAGAATGAGGAGACTGAATTGTAAAAACAGCATTTCAAGGTTGAATTATGATATGTGATACCTTAAAGCAGGGGTGCCTAAACTATGACCCGTGGGCCGGATCCAGCCCATAACACCAATTCATCTGGCTCATGCCACCCTAGCCACTCCTGGGAGCAGAAATAAAACATGCCTGTATGTTTGGGCACACCTGCTTTACACAGATAAAATGGCAGCCTAAAATCTATCTCATCCTGTTGCAAAACAGAATTGCAAGGCATATTTTACTTCCACTGGGAGGAACCACGTGACCGGCCCATTGAACCACATGACTAGCCCACGGCCCAAAACCTTTGGGTACCCCTGCCTTAAAAGACAGTCTTTATGCTGAGTCTCCGGAAATTCTCCTTACAGCAGTCTTCTGTGTGATGGAAGCTAATGCCAAAAACACCTATGCACTGTACATTGCCATCCAGTTTGTATGCAACATCTGTATCCAGGTTCCATGACCACCAAGAAGACACAGCAGGCAAACAGTACACTATACACAACAAAGAGCTTTTTAAACATTGTTTTCCATGCAAAGCATCACCCTAGGGAAGGGCTAAGATTCTGCGCACGAAGATCATGATATTTCAGTCAGCCCATCCAGTGAGAGATAATATAAACCCCAGTAAAATCCTTCCCTTTCAAGAGTAACAAAGTGATGACTACAAAGAAAAGAGTTCTGCTGAACATTCATTCATTCATTCATTCATTGGATTTATATAACTGCCTTTTCCACCTAAGTGACCCAAGGCAGCTCACAACATCAGCCAAAACCCATGCCCAAAACCAATTAAAACCAAAGACTGTACTATAAAACTATTTAAAAACATCCATAAAACCTCCCCAAACCCCTTAAAAAAGAAGGACACCCAGGCAGGAGTAAATAAGAACCTCAGGCAGGGCTAAATAAGCCAGTAGGGCTGGGTTGTGGTCCCAGTTGTACCCCACACCTGCTGGCATAGCCATATTTTTAAAGCCTTCCTGGAGGGAAGCAACTCTGCCTGGAGGCGCAATTCAAGCAGCAGGAGGTTCCATAGGGTCAGAGCAGATACTGAGAAGGCTCTTCTCCTGATCCCAGTGAGATGTGCCTCCCTGGCTGATGGGACCACTAGGGAGCCCCTATGGTCTGCTCTCATTGGATGGGTCGAAAACCTTGGGGTGATGCAGTCTCCAGTGGCGTCGCGTGGGGGGGCGGGGGGGCGGATGCCCCGGGCAGCGGATTTCAGGGGGCGGCAAAATGTCCCCACCAGTTTGGCCTCCCTCTGCCTGGGGCTGGGCTTAGGAAGCAGGACTTCCCAGGCGGAGGGCGGCCGTTTTGCTGGCGAGCGCTGCTCGCCTCCGTCCACCTGGCTGGCCGTCGGGGGCGAGGAGGAGAAAAGGGTTTTTTTTTAGGCGGACAATTCAAGGAGGGGGCCTGCCCGCCCGGCTAGCCGTCGGGGGCTCTCCTGGCGGGCGGCCCGCGTGCGCGCGCACGCTACCCACCTCCTCCTGCCCAGCCAGCCGCCAGGGGCTCCCCGCCACGGCGCCACCCACCCCCGACGAGCGCCCCATCTGACGGCAAGCTGGGTGGGTGGCGCCGTGGCGGGGAGCCCCTGGCGGCTGGCTGGGCAGGAGGAGGTGGGTAGCGTGCGCGCGCACGCGGGCCGCCCGCCAGGAGAGCCCCCGACGGCCAGCCGGGCGAGCGAGTTGCCGGAGGTGGAGGTGCGCTCGTTGGGGGTGGGTGACGGAGGGCCCCTGGAGGGCGAGCGGGCGGAGGTGTGCGGCGCGCGCAGCGCGCAAGCGCCGCTATTCAGCAGGGGGCGCCTTCTGCCTGGGTCCGGGGGGGGGGCGGCAGCAGCGGGGAGCGGGGGGGGGGGGGGCGGGGGGGGGGGGCGGCGACGATTTTCTTCTTCGCCCCAGGCGGCTGAACACTGCGCGACGCCACTGGCAGTCTCTTAAGTATCCTGGCCCACTACCATGAAGGGCTTTAAAGGTCAAAACCTGCACCTTGAATTGCACCCGGAGGCAGACTGGCAACCAATGCAAACATGAAAACACTTACTGCAAACATGAAAAATCTGTACTTACCTGCTGCTTTTCCTTGGCAAAGGGAGGTCTTTCTGCAAATTAAAAAAAATCCATTAATTTCAGTAAGGCAAAAGTAGACTGGGATCTACTGGAACAACTCTATGTGGTTTATTTATTTTTTATTTATACTGTATTTACATTTATTTTATTTGAATGCTACCCATATCTTGACTGGCAAAAAGTTGTGACTCCCAATCATTTCACTAGTACAGTCAAACCTTGCATAAAGAGTGCCTCACTTAAAGAGTAACTCGCTTAAAGAGCAGAATTTTCTCTGAATGTTCGTTTTGCTTAACAAATAAAACCAACCAAAAACTTGCTTAACAAATAAATCGGGGTTCGCAATCCACCCCACAATTGGTCATTTACAATGGTGTTTCGCTTAAAGAGCAAACTCGCTTAAAGAGCAATCCTGTGGAACGCATTATGCTCTTTAAGCGAGGTACAACCGTACTGTATAATCACAACCTAGGATAAATTTTTCCTTCAAACTAGCTTGCGCGGGGGGGGGGGGGGGCACAAACAGTCTGGAGTAGATTTGTTTCAAAACAGGGTTCTGGTTTACAGACTAATGGGATGATGGACAGGTGAGAGGGTTTAATAGATAAATTGTGGTAGGAAGTAAGCAGGTAGAAACTGAGTAAGAGAATGGAACAAAGAAGGCTAACTAGCTATAGATGCTGGGAAGGGCAGCAGAAAGCGACTGAAGGGCAGCTGGAGAAACTAAAGGATGAAGACAGGCAGTCTCTCAAGAACGACATTGCTTCCCAATAATAGATTGCTTCAAGGCTTGAAACATTTGATTCTCTGAACGCAACAGATAGTGTTTTACATGGTTTTCAATGAGTTGTTTTGACAGGCATATTCGATTTTTCTAAATTGTCAAAGTGCCAGGATACATACCTATAAAAATCTAGCACAACTGCCAGAAAACCTATTTATGGTTTTCTGCTTCAGATTCTGGATCATTCTGTATCGTTGGCAGCACCAGAGCTTTGTCCCCAAAGGGGGGGGGGGGGAGAGCTCATTCTGCCATTTTTGGGTGAGGTGTTCCCCCCACTCAGACTACAGGTTGTCTTTAATAGGCAGGCCTACAGTACTCAACTCCATTATACATACCATTCCCTCTAGACATCATTAAAATGTCCAAAAACATACAAACTCTTAAGTTGTCAAACCACTGTGTTTTTACATCTTTCCTAAGGTGATATTTCACCTGTATCCAGTCTGGGCATTTTATTTGGATTTATTGGGCAAGGAGTAACTACAGTCAAACTTCGCATAAAGAGCGCCTCGCTTAAAGAGTAACTCATTTAAAGAGCAGAATTTTCTCTGAAGGTTCGCTTCGCTTAACAAATAAAACCAACCAAAAACTCGCTTAACAAATAAATCAGAGTTCACAATCCCCCCACAATTGGTCACTTACAATGGTGTTTCGCTTAAAGAGCAAACTCGCTTAAAGAGCAATCCTGTGGAACGCATTATGCTCTTTAAGCGAGGTACAACTGTACTTCATTGTTTTCACTTACTCCATATTCCAAGCTATTGGTTTGATATCTACTGTTAAACCTTAGCTGAATGCCCCCTTGTCTCGTCTCCTTTCAGGTCAATCATTTCAATTATTTTTTTTCTTCTTTTATACAACTGGTCTTCACAAAAATATTCCTCACGTAGTGATGTCAAGTGGAAAGGTACATATGTGAATGATCGTCTATGAACGTACCACTGGTTGAACACTGCAACAAAACAACAACAACCCAAACCTTCCTATCTTCTCGCACCATGTCCAATCCCACAGCTTTTCCAGACATAGTATCTCTATAGGGATCAGCACACCTACCATGAGTTTGCCCAGCTTCATGGCAGAATACTTTTAAGAATTTCACATTAATGGGATATCATGGATAGCAAGTTTCAGGTTTACCCCAGTGCAGTTCATCCATAAGGAAGGAACAGAAGATGCTGAGATATATGTTGAACGTGCCATTCAATGCCTTTTGGATTTCTATGAATCTGCATTTATTGAAGGTGAATTTGGCTTTCCTGACCTTAGCTTATATTAGGGATTCTCAACCTGTGGCATGTGGACCAGATGTGGCCTGTAGTACCATTTCATGTGGCCCACCACCACGTCCACCACACCAGGAAGTGCCATGTGGTGGAGGAAGGGTAAAATGGCCATCGGGCCCCCGAAGCTGTCTGAGGGAGTGTGACCCGGCCCCCAGCTTTAAAAGGTTGAGAATTCCTGGCTTAGATCATCAAGCATTATCTACTAAGCTATATGCCAGTTATTGGAACTATAATATACAGTCAAACTATCCATCTTAGGTTCTTTTGGAGACTTCTTATCTAGAGCCACTCTTCAAGCAGATGGTTTTGGAGTCTAAATATGCAGAAGAAGAAGAAGAAGAAGAAGAAGAAGAAGAAGAAGAAGAAGAAGAAGAAGAAGAAGAAGAAGAAGAAGAAGAAGAAGAAGAAGAAGAAGAAGAAGAAGAAGAAGAACAACAACAACAACAACAACAACAACAACAACAACTTTGGCACATATTATCATGACAATTCCAATTCAATCTATTTCTACAGGCCAAATTAACTATGGGATAACCCAGAATTTAAAATGGAAAGCAATCCCTTTTTATGGAGGGTATGGACAGATGGAGGAATTCTTATCTTAAACCAATTAACTGGAAAGGAAGATGAATTTTTATCCTTTACCTACATGGGAAATAAGTATGATCTTCCAACTTCACCTGAATGGCAGCATTTACAGTTACAGCATCTACTGATATCTAAATATGATCCAGCAGCATTGAGTGTTTAAGAGTTTCCTGAACTTTTGGAAAAGCTTTTTGAATCATTATTTCTTTATAGCTATTTACTGTCAGTTAATAAATATGATACACAAGGTCTGAGAGATGAATGGGACAGGAAAATGGATCGTGTTATTTTACCTAATCAATAGATGATAGCACTTGCCAGTCTAGTAGAAATATCTGCAGATCTTAAGCTATGACTCATCCAATAAAAATGTTTAGAATATACTGGACACTGCAACGTCTTTTTAGGAAGCGTCTAAACAAATAATCTAAATGTTGGTGTTATGATTCTCTTGATGCATCTCTTAGCCATAGTCTATGGTCATGCTCAGTTATAAGCATACATTGGAGAGGATAGTAAATAAAACAAAAGAAAGAGAAAAAAAATACAAAAAATGTTGTGGCACCTTAAAGTCTAACTGCTATATTTTAATGTTAGCTTTTGTGGATCAAATCCATGAAATCAGATTGGAGAGGAGTTATTAATCACAATTTGTACAGCACTCATCTTTGATCTCTATTCATGCTTATGTACTTTTATGTACAGCATACGGTAGAACAGTGATGGTGAACCTTTTAGAGACTGAGTGCCCAAACTGCAACCCAAAACCCACTTATTTATCACAAAGTGTCTGTCTACACAGCAACAGGGGAGGAAGGAAATGCTTCTATTGGGTTGCTATGCAGAGGTGGGGCAAACTCTGTGCTGCAGGGAGGGAGGAAAAGCTCCCATTAGGCCACTGTGCAGAGGGGTGGGGTGAACTCTGTGCTGGGGGTGGGAGGAAGCACTCCCATTGGGTTGCTGGGCAGAGGGGTGGGGTGAATGTGCTGGGGGAGGGAGGAAACACTCCCATTGGGCTGCTGGGCAGAGGGATGGTACAAACTCTGTGCTGGGGTGATTGCATGAGTGCCCACAGAGACGGCTCCAAGTGCCACCTCTGGCACGCGTACCGTAATTTCTCCACCACTGGCATAGAAGGACTCTCCATGTCCTTACAACAGCAAAAAGACTAATTCTGAAAGACTGGAAAAACAGATGCCCACCCACAGTAATCCAGTGGGTAGAAGATTTTACAACACTATTGACTTATAAATATATGGCATACAGTTGGCTTTTTAAAAACAACCAGTGACTATGTATTTAACTAAGCATTAATTTAATAAATTGAACACTTTACCCATAAATGTTAATATAAGTTAATTAGGTTTCCAAACACTCTAAAGTTTTGACTAATTAGGTCTTTTGTACTAGTATTAAAAACTCTGACTAGGACCACCATGAAAGGATAAGCACTTTTAGTAGTGACAAACAAAACAAAATTAAAAACATAAACAATGAACCAAATAAAAAAAAATATAGCTGAATAAGATTTTGCTTTTGAGGTCAGAGGCAGCTGCTATAGAAAAGACCATTTTGGACAACATAATATTGTTAGAGATACACGATTCGGGCAAACTTGCCTGTTTGAGAAATCAGATTTCAGAGAGATGCTATCCATTAGTTCTGGGTAGATATGTAAATGCCCAGGGGGGAAACGGGGGGGGGGGACCAATTTCCCATTTCCTCCCCTGAAAAACTGAAAACAATTAAAAAAGGATGAAAATCAATTACGGAATCTTTTATTTTATCATGATGAATAAAATATTTAAGACAAGGTGTTCAGATATTCTCTAAGTCATTTCTAAGAGCTGAGTACAGTATCAGATTATTTTAATATTTCAGAAAATTGAACCCTATTTTAGCTACACGGAGGTACCTGGAAGTCAGCACGAACAACAATTGCCACTTTGGAAACAAAATTAACATGGGCCAACCACTACTCTGATACGTACATGACTACTCATTTGCCATTCATTCTGTCTTTCAGATAGAGCCTGCATAAACGGCACATGCATAATGTTGCAGCAGATATAGGGAAGGAATGAGCTCCTGTCTTTGTCTTAGCTCCTGCCAACCTAGCAGTTCAAAAGCAAGAAATTGCAAGTAGATAAATAGGGACCACTTTGGTGGGAAGGTAACAGCGTTCCATGCGCTCCAATGTCTAGTTGTGCATGCCACATGGCCAGAGAAACGTCTGCAGAAGCAGACAGCGCTGGCTCTTCGGCTTTGAAACAGAGATGAGCACTGACCCCTAGAGTCAGATATGACTGGCTTTTGAGCAAGGGAAACCTTTACCTTTACTAAACTACAAAAGAAGTGTTTCCACCTAACCTTTCATTTCAAGGTTGAACAATAACTAGGAGGCTGAAATGTGACATTTTAAATAAGAACTAATATGAGAAGTAATACCAGATGAGTTTTGGAAAAGGGGGACCCAGGTACAACCAGAAAAATAAATACAAAAGAAACAAATATAAAATGGGGCAAGGGAAGTCACTATAGCACATGTTTCAAAATGAACATTGTTTGGCAACAATGTGAGGCAACATTATTTTCCCTTTTGCATTTTCTAGAAATAAAGACTCCATTTGTTTTAAGGGGTGAAAATTATAAATCTTTGTAAACTGGTTTATAGTTGTAGACACAATCCTCTGACATCTCAAAGATATGAATTTATACTGGTCGCTCTATATATCACAAGGGACAGGATGAATAATGAGAAGTGTTAATTTTTTTCAAAAATTCTCTGTACTGTACTTAGGTTGTTTTGCATTGTAAAAGTGAACTAGCATTACAATCCTGCAGACTACAATCCTACAATTAATGAACAACTGTAGAGATGAACTTAAGGTATCTAATTGTGGCAGACAGGCTAGAGTTGTTGCTTTATTGAAACCTGGCAAAGAGCCAGATAACCCAAAAAACTACTGGCCAGTATCACCCCTTTGCTATCTTTATAAGGCACTGGAAAGGATGATTCACAATTGCATCTCTGCATTTATCAATGGAGAGATCATGAAAGCACAAGATGGCTTCAGGTCAGGCAGATAATGTTGTAGTCAAATTCTTAACCTTACACAACACATTTGAGGATGGCTTCAAAAGAAAGCAAATTACGGGAGTGGGTTTCATTGACTTACCAAAGATAACAAGTTTACTAGGGTCATTGGCAGTTTCCTCCACAATGGATGAAAAGAACAGCAGATTGAGGTTACAGAACAATGGACTGCCCCAAGGAAGTGTATTGTCTCCAACACTGTATAATATATATACAAATGATCAACCAGTTCCTGACAATACAAATCTGTTCATGCTGGCCGCCAGGGCACCGCCGCCGCCAGGGCGCTATGTGGATGACACAGCAATGGCTGTTCAAGGTTCAAGCTTTGATGAGGTAGCTGGAAAACTTACTGCTTTCAACACTGGATAATATACTGTACTGTATATACAAATGATCAACCAGTTCCTGACAATACAAAACTGTTAATCTATGCCAGAGGTGGTCAAACTACAGCCCATGGAGCCAAATAATCTGGCCTGTGCTGCCCTTGCCGCTCCCAGAAGTAAAATGTGCCCGTGCATGTGCAGAACACTGCCAAAATGCGTGGGCGCATTTTACTCCTGCTTCTGGTGGGAGGAATCATGTGACCGGCCCACTGTACCATGTGACCAGCCCACAGCCCAAAACGTTTGGCCACCCCTGAGCTATGCAGACGACACAGCAATGGCCGTTCAAGGATCAAGCTTTGATTAGGTAGCTGGAAAACTTACTGGAGCACTTGAAGAATTAGGACAGTATTACAACATCAACCATTTGAAGCCTAATCCAAGCAAGATTCAAGTATGTGCTTTCCATTTTCTAAACCAAGAGGCAAGGGTTAAGTTGAATTTTACATGGCAAGGGAACCGATTACAGTACCGTTCAGCATAAAAATACCATGGCGTGATGCTTCCTCTTAAGCAGCACTGCCTGAATACCAAAGCCAAAGTTAGAATAAGGAACAACATCATCAAGAAATTCACAAACTATAAATGGGGAACTCAACCATCCACACTGTGTACATCAGCTTTGGTCCTGAGTGTCTCTGTAGCAGAGTATGCTGTATCAGTATGGAGTGCATACACACACAGAAAACAAGTTGACATCACTGTTAATGAAGCCGTGCAGATAGTGACAGGATGCCTCAAACCTATACCAGCTGAGAAAATATACCCTCTTGTAGGTATTGCTTCACCTAAGATCAGGAGAGAGGTAGCAGTGGATGCCAAGAGAACTAAGCAAGAGAATGACCCTCAACACCGTCTAAATGGATATGAGCCTCAAGTCCGCCAGCTGAGATCCAGGAAGAGCTTTATAGCAAGAACAAACATTCTTGAGGATACACAAGAGCAAAACCAAATTAGAAGATGGAGAAAGGAGCTCACTGGGCAAAGGACATCATTAAAGGAGATATAGATGAAGATCTCAATCTCCCCTACATCACTTGGAGGACTGAAGAGGCTGAGGATTGGAGTCCCTAAATGCAAGACCAACATGCTCAAGTGGACATGCACCAATGAAGCCTTGGGTTTGGGCAACTACAAAGTGAAAAAAAGTAGCTTCATTTGGCAGTCCAGGGTTTGATCCGGACATGAAAGAATAAATTCTACACATGTGCACCTGGAAGTAAATCCCACTTAGTTCAATGAGTCTACTTCCAGGTAAATGGATGATGGATTGTTGCAACTGTGACCCTTACTATTTTGGCAATTTGCCAACACCAGCATCACCAATTAGGCAAGATGGATGCACTACTTGGTACTTACTAGAAACATGGAATTTGTTAAAAGGTTAACTCCAACTATGAAGTCTAAGTACACCTCTAGAGGCTCAAGGTTGAGAAAGGCTAGTCCTCTAGGTGTTCTGGAACTTCAATTTCCAGAAGCCCAGGCTCTTCCTCCCCCTTCCCCCAGGGCACAGGTTCCCAATCCCTGAATTGTAAGAAATACTTATTTAGAATAAATGCTAATGCAATATTCAATATGGTGCAGCGGTGACCCTGGCCGTTCCACAGCTATGGTGGTGGGGCTGTATTCCCCCTGGTAGTTTCAACATTACCACAAAGGTGTAGGATAGTTGTCTGGAAAGGGGAGTTCTTCATTCTGGAACCACAGGTCAGCTAAGTGGGGTTAGGTACTATGGAAATACACCTGGCCAGTACATTACTTTAAGACAGCCACCGCAGCTGCCTGAGGCCCCACCCTCCCCTCTCGCCAGGAGGGGATAAAAGAACTGGACTTTACCTTCTCTGGGATGGAGAGGCCACTGCAGCTGTGGGCGCCAGGGCCCCACCATCGCCAGCACACCACCCCGCCCCGGGTCAGCTTAAAAAGGACGCTATGGTGCTGGGCAGTGGGATTTTGTTGCCCCTGCCCCCAGACTTGCCTACTGCCAGGGTGGAGAAGCCACTGCAGTAGGGTTGTATATCATTACAGTATTATTATTTATGGGCCATTTTTGTAGGATATGTATTTTATAATTTTTATGTGTACTATATTATTATATATTGGATATTGTATCATTATTATTCTTATGCACTGGTTTTTGTTGGCTGTGTATTGTATAATTCTTGTCCATATTGTATTACTGTATATTCTGTAAGCCACCCAGAGTCACTTGTGCAAGTGGGGCAACATAGAAATCTAAATAAAATTAATTAAATTACTTTAACATGGCCAACTTTGACGTGAGCCCAGCCAACTGTGTTATCATATTTAAAATAGCTAAAGGAGCATCGAAAACACGGGCTTCAGTCCCCCGCATGCTGTCGGAACCTGCTACGGTAGCGGTAGGACCTCCTGATGGCGAGAAGCTGCTAAAATCTTGAAACAGTGGGAGACAATGCTTCAACCCACCATGTCAAACTGATGTGTGAAACATGGATCAACCAAATAACCAAGTAAGTCACTAATGCATTGAAATTTTAAATAAATGTGGGTAATTATCAACAAGCAAAGATGGGTTTTTTTAAAAAAATAAATCACATTTATTATTATTAACCTAAAATTAACAAGCCAAATATATGAATAAAGCCTGGTCAACATTTAATAATGAACTAACAAGATAATGTGAATTTGAAGCCTTGCTTCATTTATCTGTTCCAGTACAATAAAAAAAACTTGTTCCTTATAAAGAACAAACTATGCCAATAAATAAAATGTTTTTGTTTGACAGAACAACTGGACTGGAGAAGCAGTCCTACAACAAGTATCTTCAAAAGTCTCTTGAGCAATCAATTACTCTGACAGCTACTTAAAAATTAAAAACCTGTGTTGGTAGCACAACTTTATACATTGTCATTAATATGTGTGTGCACATTTACAGTTACCAGAAAATAATGCAAAGGTAATGACCATAAAGAAGCACCAAAATATAATTGAAGAACAATCTTTTATCCAAGCAAAGAACCTGACATGACTTTTCTGAGCATGCTTGAAACATTTGTTTTGGTTTTTCTCTTAAGAGATCAGATGGCGCTGCCACTATGTGGGTAGACATTTTGTTGAAATCTGTTCTGAAGTGTGGTAGCTGTTGCATCATTTATCAAGAGGGAAAGAGGCGTGAAATAGATTTCCACAAGCACTCCATCTTCTGTCTCATAATGTCCAGGTGCAGTTATACAACAATTTTTTCAGTAATCTGGCAAAACCATGTTCATCCATTTTACAACATTTGAATGTGTGTGCAGCTAGTTTCTTCTGCTCTCCAAAGACAGGCAAGTGGGTGGCTGATGACACCTTCCTGATGCTACTTGGGTAATATGTTAAGACAGGCAAGTGGCTAAATGCACACCTATATGTGAGGGAGAGACTGATGCGCAGGAGGCTCTGCCATTACCCTGACCACCAGGAGTTGCAGACTTCTAGTTCCCCAGTAGACTGGAGAAACAGCCTGATTCTCAACGAAGGAGAAAGAGGCAATAAAACGTTAGGGTCAACCTAGGAGGAGGCATTAGGGGACACAGGGCGGAAGCCCTGGAAGTGTGGAATTTGTGAGGGAGCAAGGAGGATGACATATATTTGATTTAGAAAGGATTTACACTAGTGGTTCCCAACGTGGGGCACACGCCCCATAGGGGGACTTCAATTCCCAGAAGCCTAAGTCAGTACATTTGCTGATCAGTTCTTTGGGGGATTGATTTAGGCTTCTGGGAATTGAAGTCCAAAAACCAAAGGTTGGGAAACACTGCTTTACACGGGGGGGGGGGGGAATGGAAGGAGCCCCATTGGATTGGGACTTGTTGTGGTATAGGCAGTATTGACTTAAGATAAAAATATTACCGGACACTCCCTCAGCCAGCCGGCCTGGAGGGAACAGCAGCTGTACGGCTTGGGCAGCTCCAAGATCACCGCCGCCGCCCTTACCGGACGCTCTCTCGGCCAGCCGGCCTGGGGGGAACAGCAGCTGTGCAGCTCGGGCGGCTACAAAACTACCACCACCGCCATTATCAGATGTTGTGTTTTCGTATGGTTTAATTATCTCTGTTTATTATTGAAGTGTTTTTGTATTGTGACAGTTTGATATTTCGTAATTGTAACTGTGATATTTGGTTTCTTTGAAATGTTTCTGAAATGTTTTTGATATTATGTAATTGTAATTGTTTTTGATACCATGTAATTGTGATACAGTATTTTGTTTCTTTGTTAGCCGCCCAGAGTCGCTCTGCGAATGGGGCAGCATACAAGTTGAACAATTAAATTAAATTAACTTTGTATTCCTGGAAATCATACCTTCATTTTCTCCCACAACTTCTATGGTTGTTCTTCCCTTTCTCCTGTATCTACTCCTGATAATCAGATGGCAATACAATGACTGAGTGAGTGGGAATTCTTCTGGTATTTTGATGACTCTGTTGTTTGTTTGTTTGTTTGTCAACAGTGAAAACCCAAAAAAAAATGTAATGAGAATGATCATCAGAAGCACTGTGCCATGATAGATCATCATTATTTATTTATATGCACTAGCAATTTACGTGATGGCTTTATGTGTTCCCTTCTCCCCGTTTTACCTGAAAACAATTGTTCTCATTGGCCTAAGGACACCAAGTGAATTTGACAACAAAGCAGAGGTTTGAACTTGGGTCCCCTTGTTCAAACTGATCAGGCTGTTACTTCTCCCAAAGCAATCTCTGTCTTTGTTCTTGGGACTGGATGTTAAGTCCTGAGGTGTTTAGAACAACTACAGCCTTCACCTGAATGACTGGGTTTTATTTTATTTTGCTTTCTTTTGTATCCTTTTTCCAGGTGATACTCTGGCTTCAACATTGTACCCTTGACCATTTTTTTCAACTTCCTCTTAAACTAATCTCTTATCTTGAATTTTCTGACTCCTATGTTTGGGATATAGATATTTTCTGATCCTTTATACAGATTCATAGGTGATGACAATTCTTTAGATTTTTGCTCCAGGTACAAATAAAGGTTTTTATGTGCCATTTAAATTGTTAAGACTATCTTAGAAACTTATTTTGAAATTCTAGGTGTTGGATTTAACTGTCTAAAGCAAGAGTTCTCAACCTTTTAAAGCCAGGGAATGCTCCCTCAGACAACTTCGGGGGCTGGACGACCATTTTGCTTTCCTCCACCACATGGCACTTCCTGGTACGGTGGAGGCAGTAGAGGGCCACATGAAATTGTGCCATGGGCTGTATCCGGCCCGTGGGCCGCAGGTTGAGAATCCCTGGTATTTCATACTGTCTCTCTAATAACCTTCAGCAAAAATCAAATTATTCTTTTCTCTTCAGGTTGTAATATCTCTGTGCTACGGTCACATAGCCCCATGATTTATAGTAACAACTATATTTTCTCTACTTTATGGCATTTTTCATTTTCTTCTTACTTATGGAAAGTTCTTTCATATTCTTTCCTCCCTAGAAACCAGGTACATACTGTATACTGTATGCATTTTCTTTTCATATGTCTTGTGCACTATTTTCTCATTTTTCAAAAACTGAACTGTAGTCACACATCTTTCAAAGTTACTGCACCTGAAAAATAGCCTTGGTTGTTGCTCTTTAATACTCTACACCCCTCCTTGAAGTATATTATTTTAAATTATAGTGATTTTGATTCAACCAGAAAAGAAAAGGCAAAAAATAGTCCTACTTACGTTCCTTTCCTGATCACTAAGAATCTCAATACAGTATTTCTTTTTTAAAAAAATTGTTATGGCAACCACTACCAATTCTTACAAAGATACGTAATCATAAGAATATAAGATAGTGCAGACCCACACTTTCCCAAAACAAAGGCAAGAAACATAAGTGACAAATGCTAGGAAAAGTTGAAGGCAACAGGAAAAGAAGACCAAATATGAAAGGGAATGACTTCATAAGACAGTGGTGGCGAACCTATAGCACGTGTGCCAGAGGGGGCACTCAAAGCCCTCTCTGTGGGCACGCATGCTGTTGCCCCAGCACAGTTTGCCCCACCTCTCTGCCCAGCAGCCCAATGGGAGCCCTCCCTCCCTCCCCCAGCACAGAGTTTGCCCTGCCCCATCTGCCCAGCAGCCCAATGGGAGCATTTTCCCCTCCCTCCAGCAGAGTTTGCCCCACCCCTTTGTGGCACAGATGGCAGCCTATTGAGTTTGGGCATTCAGTCTCCAAAAGGTTCACCATCACTGTCATAGGACACCATCCTCAACATTTTGAGTTTGTAACAGCTGAGCGGGGCTGTTGATTATCTGGAAGTCAAAAATCTATAGGAGGACCATGGATTGATGGCAAATAGCATCAGCAGTAACATGGCACTTTCTGTCTTGCATGGCAGAAGAGCATGGGCCAAGCTTCAACCTGGGACTTCTGCTTGCCAACACATGCTATTCCCTCCAAACTACAGTCCCTCTTCCACTACGCACAGCAGAATGAATTAGTCTGAGATATCACACACAACATCTCTTTACCAATATTGCCCTGTGCGTATCTCATTCTAGCCAGAAGTGTAAACCACACAGAAACACAAGGAAAAGGAGGTAATGTAACTCCTTTTTATTCCTGTTCTGAGATAAATTCATTTAACTTGAATCAACTCAAAAATGCTTTAAATTTTAATTCAGGAAAAATAACAGACTTGGAAAATCATTGCCCTTCACTAAGCAAATGAGATAGGTCTCTAGGGTGAGTTAATAAATGTATCTCCAAGAAGTAATAGCAAACACTCCAGGCTGTGTTAGCGTACAGTGCACAGCAAAGTATGTCTCACATGCCAGTTAAGCATAATGAAGTTTAATTCAAGGTAAAAACCACATCTATTTCACTGTAAAATAAAATGCAAGGCTCTAGTTGCCATCTTTAATTCTCCAAATGACTGGCTGTTACTGGTGACACTTCAACCACTGCATCCTTTTTGTGAATGGGCAAGCTGTTCATAGCAGCCATTTTGAAACAATATCCAGATGGCCTCCAAACTCCAGATGACACACAGACCCAAATAGCTGGGGAACCTCTGCCATTGTCTGAAATCCAAACTCCACATTTAAGGAGAAGATGCAACCCATCAGTAGCTGTAGACCATGTCAGTGATAGGCTGTGGCACCACTGTCTTCATGAACAAACAACAACAACCCCTATAATGATACTGGAAGTACAATAAATTAACCTGTTCCTCATCCTATCTACTCTCATCTTGTGGGAAAAGTAAAAATATAAAAACTCAAAAGCTTCACCAGGGAATTTCTTATCAAATTACAGAAATGGATCATCCATTTTTCTTCCAGTACCAACTATTTGATCTTTCTTAGCTGAACAGTCTCCCCTTTCCTAGATGCAATCCAAAACCTCTTGCATATTATTTTATTTATTTATGTATTATCTATTTTGACATTCATAATTAAAGCACAGAAGGACCTAATCTGGAGTGGACACATTATAAATGGACAGTAGAGAGTGGACTGTTTCTCCCCAGGACTAGCTGGCAACCTATGGATTTCTTATATTTATATACAGTCAAACCTCGCATAAAGAGTGTATAGGAAGTGTTTGATTCCTTAGAGATAAATGCACAAAACGCATTACTCTGACCTGTAGGATTCCTTACAAGCACATCTTTTCAGTTGCCCTTAGTGGCAAATACTGGGCTTTGAAACTTGACCATTGGAAGAGGTTGGAATTGAGAGGAAAATTTCTAAATTGAATCTTAAACAAGAAATCTGTTAATACTGGGATCTATCAGAAAACACTACCACAAATATTATTGCAAAAGTGTCTGCGCTTACAGACATTAAATGGTTAATACTGCAAGATGCCAGGAATACTGCTAAATTCAAGTTACATCTAGAACACTGCTATGCATACTATTTATATCTGCAGCTTCACAGATAATGCTAAACCTGCTGAATAATCAGAGGTGACACTTAGAGTGTAACAACATTTTAAAAATCAGTTAGAAACACTTGTGGAACTAGCACACACCATGCACTACCTTATCAAACCATACCCACAAGCCTTTTTTATCACAAAGTTCACAGGTGTTTTTGTGTTTGTTTGTTTGGTTGGTTGGTTGTTGTTTTTTTTTTTTTTTTTTGCAGAAACCCATGGCTACAGAAATGTTACGAGCAGTGGGAGAAATGCCCAAAACTCAACAAATGGAAAAAAAGATCTCTTTCACAGATAGCTCCATGAAAACTACTAAGAGCTCAAAAGAGATAAGCTAACATGTGCCCAGGGTAGGCCTATTGCCACTTTCTGTATAAGGAGATTGAACATCAGAAGAGGAATCCTTATGGTTGAGCAGATTCTCACACGGGCGCATTTTACTTCTGCTTCCAGGAGCGACGAGGGCTTCGCGAGCCTGATGAATTGGCATTGGGGGCCGCACTCGGCCCCCAGGCCTTAGTGACTGCCTCCTTGAACCACATGATCGGCCCATGGCCAAAAACGTTTGGGCACCCCTGCCCTATAGCTTGCTGCTGCACAAGTTTGAAATCATTCAGTGAAACAAATACCGCTTATGTCTGCACAGGGAGGTATTGCAGAGTCCACTTAATAGCAAAATGGACAATGGTGTAAGAAAATAGCATGAAGGGGATTCTGTTGTCATCGTCTTCTCGTGCCATATCCAATTCCGAATACTGTATTGGCAATCATCATAGCAACCAGACATGAAGACTGTCCTGGGAATAATATAATGTATTAGCCTTCCATCCGCCTTCCACATCACAGTGTGACACCAATACTACTGACCCAGTTCCATGAGTCACTTTCTGGTCCTGAACCCTTTTGTCACACAAAGTCCTCCTCAGGCCCAGGCCAGTATGGATGAAGCTGCTGCCCTCCATCAAGATGGATTCAAGTGGGATTTAATTACGGTTGCCATACCTCCTGGAAAACAGGGATTGTCCTGGATTCAAGGTCGGAAAAATTGTCCTGGCCAGTTCAACAACAGCCATGTTAAAGTCCTGGATTTTTAAAACTTACTGACTGTGTATTATAACACACCATTAAAATAAATTTGAATTTTTACCATCAAACGAGTGAACTTCTGCCACATTGGAGTTGGATTATACCTGGAGACAAATCTAAACATCCTCGCCTCACACTACCACCTGATGAGTATGACCAGTGTGTTTCCTGGAACTGAGGACATTAAGAATTGACTGCAACGAGACTTCTCAGAAGTACAACAAATCATCTTGCAGTAAGAATTAACTGTTGTAAATAAATTCATTTATGTATTGATATATTTAATGCGAAAGTGTTTTATAGCTGTCATTATATTATGTTTGTTTTTTAAAAAGCTATTTTGTAGATAACCCACCCATTTATTTCAAGTATACAGTACTTTTTTCCCAGTTTTGTGGGAGAGAATTATGGAAACTCTAGATTTAATCCACTTGGGGACCATTGCCCTTTTCTGTGGACTTCGCCACCCAAGGCCATTAGTCCTCACGTTTGTCTCGTTAAATAACCGCTGACAATCGACATTGAGTCACTGGCAGTAAGGTCTACTTTATTACCATAGCAGTATAACCTGGCCAGTCCTCAGTCTATTGGGTATCAATCCTGATGGTGCCTGAAATTTTAGGAACATGAGTCCTGGGATCAAATCTCTATAAACAAATAGTTCCCTTAGGTCTGGAAGTCCTAATGCATAATCCCAGGAAACATCACAGTTGAACAAAGATTTTTAACTTGGGCCATTCTAATCCTAATCCAACTGTTAGTTCTAGCTCCAAAAGACCCACTATATCCATGGGTGTTTGGTATGTCAATACTTATCCAAGACCATTGACTGAATGAGCTTCCTCTAGTTAGGATTAACAAATGGATTTATTTTAGACCAAGCCCTTTAAGCCTTTTGCTCTCCAAAGTTTTTAATCTTCAATTCTCCTTAGTTCTGTTTATTGCAGCCAACGATAAGTGACTGTGAAATAAGTAAACAAATCACCTGGAGGGATGAATGTTCTTCACTGCTATTCTAACCACTTCAGTTTCTGCATAAACACCCAGGGACAGCCCTCTTGGAAAAGAACACATGGAAATGGCCCACAGCCTTGCAAACAAGCACACATATATATAATAAGGAAAGTGTGATAGCACTACTTAAAAACCAGATTTAAAATAAATAACTGGGTGGGGTACACCGAAAGCACCTCCTCAAAGATTGTGGTATGTTTGAACTACAATTGGGTGTACACCAGGCAACGGCAACTCCATTGTGCTGACTAATCTTCCTCACACTAAGTTAAGCGAAAGAAACTCCATTCACCAAAAGGTGACTTCATTTTGGCAGTTTCATGTCTAGCCTAGGCACAGAAGAAGAAACAAACAACTGGGTGTTATACACAATGCCTGCTGCAAAATGCCAAAAAATCCTCATGGTTCTGAGTGCTTACTTAACAATAGGTTTTCTATAGAACCCAAAGCCCTGGACTCTTGACAGTGAAACTTCCCCTCCCCTCCTTTTCCCTCTCTTTTCCCTTTCTCCTTCCTGCCTTAACTATCTCTCCCTCTCCCACATTCCTTTTCAGCTGGCAAGATAAACAGCACCCAATGAATCCCACGCTACGGGGTAAGGCAGAAACCTCCAGTGTAAAGACTTTGCTTCAAAGCCTCTGCAGCCTGACAAAATCCAGTATGATGAACATAGAACAAAATAACTTAAGTATGGAAAGATTGCCAAAAAAAACAACAACATCCATAGTCATACAGCAGTCTTCTATGTATAATAAATATTTGTGCCTTAGTGTGATTGCATTACACAGAGACATTCTTGCACAACCTAAACTGTTCTAAATCAGAGTAGTAAACACATAATAATACTTTAAAAATCAGAACTGTTGGGACATAATAAGAGATTATTGGTTACTTCTAAATCTCACACTTCCTACAAGGAGACAAGAGAATTGCATATACAATTCTCAGCTGGATTCCCATCCAGGTATAAATTAGGTACATGTCTTGCTCAGATTAAAAGACAGAACATCATTAGTATTCCTTGGATTATCCACGTGTATCCCATGGTATAATTTATCACAAACTAACCACAGTCTAACCAATTATACAGGAATCAGAGGCTGATGGAAGTTCTGACTCGACACACCTGGGGAAAGCCAGGTTGGAAAAGGCTGACAAAATAAATGTCCCTTATTTCAGTGCTTGACAACTACAGTGGAACCTCGGTTAACAAACGGCTCGGTTAACATAAAAAATTGCATTAAAAAAGGAAATCCATAGAAAACAGTGGCTTGGTTTACATAATTTTTTCCAGAACGGATTAAATGGTTTTCAATGCATTCCTATGGGGAACCATGTTTCAGCTAACGCAGTGGTTCCCAACAAGGGGTACACACCCCACAGGTGGACTTCAATTCCCAAAAGCCTAAGTCAGTACATTGGCTGATCAGTGCTTTGGGGAAATTACTTAGGCTTCTGGGAATTGAAGTCCAAACACCAGCATATGGGAAACAATGAACTAAAGTATATCAGTTTTCAATGCATTATGATGGGAAATTGCATTCAATGCATTCCTATGGGAAATTTGGTTAAAGTAATTTTCGTTGTAAGAAATGTCTTGGAGAACACATTACTTATGTTAACCATGGTTTCACTGTACTAGAAACACACTAGAATTCCAAATAAAACCCAAACTTGAGAGAGGTCAGTAGAGGCTTAAGCAACACTTTTAGAAATCAAGCACAAGGGTTTGAACTCCATTCTTTATTCATCTGTGCATCATATCTGTTGATGAAAGGGTAGTACACCATTTCAAAGAAAGCATTTAAGAGAAAGTCGGTCAAGGGAGATCACAGGTAGGTTGCAGATATTTATTTATGTATCTCTGTGCTAATATTGAGGTTACCTCCCAGAGAGACAGAAAGAACAAGAAAAATAGTAAGAATTCAGCATGACACAGTTTACTATTCAGTATTTTGTAAATATGTACACTGCAGAAGTAATTTGCAACAGGAGTATGAGGAAATATTTTATTTTAACAAGTTGTACAACCTTGGGAAAGGTAAGACTGAGTAGAATTAGCAAAGTGGCTATCTGATGAGGCTCTTAAAATAGCAGAGGAAAGAAGGAACAAAAGGCAAAGGAGAAAGAAAAGAATATAATCACTTGATTACAGAATTTCAAAGAAAAGCAAGGAGAGATAAGGAAACCTACCTAAATGAACAGTGCAAAGAAATAGAGGAAAACAACATAAGAGGCAGGACTACAGATCTTTTCAAAAAAATGGGGAAATTAAGGGAATGTTTAAAGCAAAAATGACCATGATAAGGGACAAAGAAGGCAAAGAGTTAACTGAGGCAGTAAAGATTAAGAAAAGATGGAAAGAGTACACAGAGGAACATTACAAAAAGGACCTCAACACCCCTGATAATCACTATGATGAGAACATTGAACATGAGCCAGACATCCTAGAGAGTGAAGTCAGAAAGGCCCTAAAAAGCACTGCAAACAACAAAACCAGTGGAAATGATGGTATTCCAGTTGAATTTTTCAAAGCCCTAAAAGATGATGGAATCAAATTACAGTTGTACCTCACTTAAAGATCATAATGCGTTCCACAGGATTGCTCTTTAAGCAAAACGCTATTATAAATGACCAATTGTGGGGGGGGATTGTGAACCCTGATTTATTTGTTAAGCGAGTTTTTGGTTGATTTTATTTAAGCAAAACAAACTTTCAGAGAAAACTTATTTATTTATTTATTGGATTTCTATACCCTCCTACTTGATGTGACCAACTCAGGGCGGTGTACAAACAAATAAAATACAATCAACCAATAGAACATTGGTGCCGGTAATCTTCTCTTCCTCCGGGCGAAATGGCAGGGGCAGGACATCCACCTGCAGCTGTTCGGCATCTCCCCGACAAGATGGTGAGTGTCCTTACTCAACCGCCGCCGCTATCGAACTTTTGTCGGCCACCGGGCCATGATGACGGGGCCCGGAGGAGGGTGAGAACATTGCCTCACCGCCCGCAGGTGTTCGGCATCTCCCCGGCAAGATGGTGAGCCCAGAGGGAAGGCGGGAGCGTCCTCACTCCACCGCCGCCGTCGAACTTTTGTCAGCCACCGGGCCATGATGACAGGGCCCAGGGGAGGGGGGGAGCATTGCCTCACCGGCCTGCTCTTTAAGCGAGTTACTCTTTAAGCGAGGCACTCTTTATGCGAGGTTTGACTGTATTGCATTCTATATGCCAGTAGATTTGGAAAACACAACAATGGCCACAGGATTGAAAAAGATCAGTATATGTTCCAATCCCAAAAAAGGGTAATGTCAAAGAATGTTCGAATTATCGAACAATTGCGCTCATCCCACACACTAGTAAAGTGATGCTCAAGATAATATAGGATAGACTATGGCAGCACATGGAGAGCGAATTACCAGAAGTGCAGGAGGGGTTCAGAAGAGGCAGGGGGATTAGAGACCACATTGCAAACATACGGTGAATCACGGAGAAAACAAAGGAATATCAGAAACAAGTCTACTTCTGTTTCATTGACTGCACCAAGGCCTTTGACTGTGTGGACCACAACAAAATGTGGCAAGTAATTAAAGAGATGGGAATACCAGAACACCTTATATGCCTCATGAAAAATCTGTACGAGAGTCAAGAAGCAACAGTTAGGACAGAATACGGAATGACGGAGTGGTTTGGAATAGGAAAAGGAGTAAGACAAGGCTGCATTTTGTCACCCTGCTTATTCAACTTATACACAGAGCACATAATGTGCAATGCAAAGCTGGATGAATCACAAGTTTGGATCAAAATAGCTGGGAGAAACATCAACAACTTGAGATACGCAGATGACACTACCTTAATGGCAGAAAGTGAAAAAGACCTAAAGAAGCTGCTGCTTAGGTTAAAAGAAGAGAGTGCAAAAGCTGGCTTGAGACTCAATATCAAGAAAACCAAGATAATGGCAACAGGCCCTATCAGTCCCTGGAGAATAGATGGGGAAGAAGTAAAAGCAGTGAGATTTTACTTTCCTAGGATCCAAGATCACTGCAGATGGTGATTGCAGCCATGAAATAAAAAGGCAACTAATTCCTGGGAGGCAAGCTATGAGAAACCTGCGGAACATAGTGAAAAGTAGAGACATCACATTGAAAATGAAGATTCGTATAGTCAAAGCAATGGTATTTCCAGTGGCAATGTATGGTTGTGAGAGCTGGACCATTAGGAAAGCTGAGCGCAGAAGAATAGATGTCTCTGAGATGTGGTATTGGAGAAGAGTTTTGTGAGTCCCCTGGACAGCGAGGAGAACGAATAGGTCAGTCTTAGAAGAAATCAACCCTGACTGCTCCCTAGAAAGTCAAATCGTAAAGATGAAGCTGAAGTACTTTAGACATCAAATGAGAAGAGAGGATTCACTTGAGAAGGCCTTGATGCTGGGAAAGGTGGAGGAGAAAAGAAGAAGGGGGTGGCCAAAAATGAGATGGCTAGATGGTATTGTGGATGCAGTGAGCACAGAGCTGGGCGGGCTGAGGAGAATGGTGGAGGACAGAGGTGCCTGGAGGACAATGGTCCATAGGGTCGCAAAGGGGGAGAATCAACTATGCAACTGAACAACAACAAAAAATTGTCAAATAGGGCTTTCCACTTTCCCACAAAAGGAAATCTCATTCTACCTTTTTCTTTTCTTCTCACACAGCACCCTTATGGGAATACATGATGGCATGTATTCCCATGATGACATTTATCCCCATTCCTCTGTTATGACCAATTGAGAACAATGGCTAGGAAGGACATGGCACAACACCATATATTTCTGTAAGTAGACTTTAAAAAAAAAGACTTTTTGGAAATTACATGAGATTCTTGGTTTTAGTGACAGGCATGACTAGAACACCCACCCAGTCACATGGCCATGCCCAGAGAGCAGGCCATGCCCACAGAGTAGACCATGACCACAAAGTAGGCCACGCTCACAGTGTGGTAGTAAAAGTTTTTGGAGCTCACCACTGGCTGTATGACTTATCCTTCTAGTTCTCACAGACCTGTTTACGGCCTCATTCTTTCGTGTAGTCATCACACAGTAATGTCTCATAGGAGACTTACGGAATTTCTGCAGTAGCTAAAGAGAGCCAAATGATCATACTTGGTGATAATTCTGTATCAGTGGTTGACATACTGGTATGGGTAGCATCCGGATACCAGGAACTAAGGGAACATTGCCCTCCAAAGCAAGAGCAGGATGTTGTTGCATACTTACTGCCCAATCCTGCTACAGCAGGAGCCACTGAGACAGGGATGGGCCATCATGACCCTCTAGATCAGTGGTAGCGAACCTATGGCACACGTGCCAGAGGTGGCACTCAGAGCCCTTTATGTGGGCACCCATGCAGTCACCCCAGCACAAAGTTTGCCCAGCAGCCCAATGGGAGTGCTTCCTCCCCCCAGCACAGAGTTCGCCCCACCCCTCTGCCCAGCACCCCCACCCCACCCAGTGACATATAATTCTTATTTGTCAAAAAGTGGGGAACCACGGCTCTAGATGTTCTGTGATACAACGTCCATAATCTCTCGCTAGTAAATACGCTGGCTAGGGTTAATGGCAATTATAGGTCAGCAATATCCAAAGAGCCACAGTTTCCACCCTTGAGCTAAACAAACCACAGATTTTCAGTTCAGTTTGCTTATCATTACTCTGGTTTCCTTCTTTGGCTTGTTAGAGGAGCAAGAACCAGAATGCCATCTGCTATCAGTTTTGGACATGAAAGCCAACAAAACAGAGCTTGGGAGTCATGAGGTAGTTTAATATGTTCACATCAAAATCGCTACTTTCACATTAAATAGGAAGAAAGATAGATGTTAACAGTCATGTTCTAACATTAATGAGATACTTTCAAATGAGAAAGAAAACTAGACAAACAAAACAAAAAGACAAAAAAGATTGTGGCACCTTAAAGACTAACTGCTGTATTTTAATGTTAGCTTTTGTGGATCAAGTCCACAAAAGCTAACATTAAAATACAGCAGTTAGTCTTTAAGGTGCTACTTTTTTTTTGTCTTTTTGTTTGTTTTGTTTGAGTTCAAACCCACCAACACACAACAGTGTTCATTGAGACAGCACAGGACATAAGATGCCTCCTCTACAGCCTGTAGCTCCATGCCAGACCACGTGTTTTGTGTGCAAGTTTTCTGCTCAACCCCTTGGTGCAAAACATACCAGACTCAATCAATGTTCAAATTAACTGCTCTCTTCAGTTAAAAGGATCCGACTGTCCTCTTTGTATATTCAAGGATGCAAAGGATTGGAAAAAACTTTATCTGCCAGAAATCCTTGACAGCTGCTGCCAGTCTAAGTAACCATCACCTTGCTAGCATCACCTATAAATTAATTCAGAACCAGGGAACTTCCTATGAGCATAAAATGACATGCATTCTGGGTACAGTCGGTCTTGAGGGTAATTTATTTCGTGGTACGACAGTCCCAACAGCCATTGAGCCAGGTGGCCAACAGTGAACCGTACAATCTGCAAGGAGGCCTCCCACTTCCCTTACAGCACTGCAACGCTGCACCAAAGTTGTACTGCAGCATATTGCAAGAGATCCTGGGGCACAAGGGTCAGGTGCTATATTGTCTCCCTGCCACCTTGAACCATATTCCTGTCTGTGTAGTTGGGCCACCTTTGGGAAAGCACATAACGTGCTGATCTTCAACCCAATATCATTTTTCTTTGTTTCAATGCAAGTAAGGCTCCTTTCAAGTCATTTCACAGCAAGGAGGCAACAGAGAAGGAACGGCCAAGTATGGCGTAGCAATTGGTGTGTTAGACTTGACTCTAGGCTCAAATCAGGGAATCAGCAATAAAACTTGCTTGGAGGCTAGCCACTCTCATCTAAACAATGCTGCATGATAAGACAGGTGGGTGGGGTGGGGTGGGGGAGAGACTTTGCAAGAACTCCTCATATCCTGCCCGGAGCATTGTGGAAGTAGAAGAGGAAAAAATCATAATCGTAACTATTCTTTAAATTCATCAGCCCAGGGATGCATCTATCTAATAATTAGTGTCACAGACACGGTGAAAAAGAGCGCTGGGACAAACTAAAACCGGTTATGGCGCAAGGAAGACAATTTCTGAATTATACATTGGAATTTGGCTAGAACCAGAATGATGTCATGATGATGCTTCCAAACAACTAGATCAGCCTTTGGATGGCAAGCTAAGAAAACAGGGAACACACACATATTTACAGTCTTGTCAACGCTGCTGATAGGTTGCCCTCCAGAGTATTTCTTTAAGAGCTCTGGCAAGGAGCATTTCCACTGCAGGGTTTCATGCTGTTGAACAATCCCTAACAATGAAGGGGTGGGACCAAGGTAGTAATGAAATAGAATGCAATGATAAGAAGGGCAGGGACCACAAGAGTGTGTGGTGTAGAGCACAACCACAACACACCCAACTGTACAGTCCAATTAGTGCAGAAGCTCTCAACCTTTTTAAGCTGGCCATCCACGCTCCCTCAGTCAGCTTCGGGGGCTGGATGGCCATTCTTCCCTTCCTCTACCATGTCACTTCCTGGTGTGGTAGAGGCAGTGAGGGCCACATGGTGCTGTAGGCCACATACGGCCCATGGGATGCAGGTTGAGAATCCCTGATTTAATGTGTAGCCTTTTAGAAATATGCCTCTTAGCAGCAGACACAGAGAAAAAAATTACCTCTCTACCTCAAAAGATGAAGACGACAGAGAGTGTGGAAAGGCAGAGCAGTGTTTCAGATGCACAAAGCACATTGGCCAGAATCCTATTATACATACTGTATATATACACTGACATAAATGAAAGAATGCAAACCGCAGCAGCAAATTGTTACTAGCTAAGAAGTCAAGCTTGCCTTTCTCATTGCTCACCATTTTCACATGACTGGCATGAGAGGAGAAATACAAACACAGACGCCTACCAAGTAGCAATTTACTGCTGCATTTCTGCTAGTGTACATAAGCAATAGGGTTCTGCCCATTCTGAAATGGGACAGAAAATGGGTTAAAGTCAGAACCGTAGAGGTTTCACACTATGCTGTGCTTTCTTCAAATAATGCATAATTAATCCCTGGCATTCATTTGCCATGGAGTGCTCTGTTGACTACTAATATACATGGCTCCTTAGAAGAAACAGATGAATATGGATAAGGCACGGCTACCTGACAATAGCCAGAAATATAACTGCTGTGTTCATATCCTCTGAGCACCAGATAATGGTGCTTCACTAGGAACAGAGATTGCCATCATGGGCTATTAATGTCTGGGATTCCCTCCCAGATTATCTGTATGACACCTTCTCTGACATTGCTTCTTGAAATTGGACTTTTCTATTGCGCGTCTGACTTATCTGTCTGATTCGCATTTAAAAATAGAAAAAGATCAAACCTACTTACATGGAACTGCACACTTGTTGGCATAGTCTGAAGGCACACATCAGTGGAAGCCTGTGGAAGCTAAGCAGGTCTGGGGGAAACCTGTTTACCTTCCTTTGAATTTTATGGGAAAATGTCTAGATTTAACCCTTTCACAGCTTGTCGCCAGACTACCTGAACGATTTCCTGACTTTATATGTGCCTGCCTCTACTCTGACATCTTCATTAGAGGCTGATTAGTGAGTTTCCTCATCTGTTTGAGATTTAACTGGTGGATTTTAAGCGGTAGTAACTTGTTTTGTTTGTTTAAGGGCCCTTTTCAAAAAGGCTGGCTTGGAACTCACTGATAAGGTAAAGCTCTTTTCCTTCCCAGGCTTTCAAATTTGGATTGATACTTTTCTAATTGTCGATCTGTTTTTTCCATGTTACTGGTTTTATATTATTTATGTGATACCTGTTGTGGTTATTAAAGATTTTATTGCAAGGTACCCCTTTAATGTACAGTATTTAAAAAGCAGTGCATACATTTGGAAAACAAGGTATAAATAAATAAAACTCTCTCTCTCTCTCTCTCTCTCTCTCATTGTACATGCTGTTACTCCCTTCTCAATTCCTAAATTTCTTGAAATGGACATTTTCCTGCCTTCCTTTTTTCCCAAAATTCTGCACACCATAAAAGACAGTGGGCAGTGATAATGATCCTAAAACTTTTCCAGGAAGGATAACCATGTTGATCTTGCTGCATATAGATGCGTAATTGCTACTGCTGTAAGTTTTCATGGACTGTAATCCACTTCCTTAGATGCCCCTTTGCGCTTTCTTGCATCTGATGAAACTGGCTCTACAATCCACCAATGATTCTGGCCAGGCAACCATCATTAACCCCCAAACTACACCAGCAGCATCGCAAGCAAGAAGGACAATAATAGCCTCGCATCCTTCCATGGGAAATCTTTTTGTGCCTGCCTGGAGTGTTGCAGGAAAGATACCAGCAACCCACTCCCCACAGACCCGCTCCCGCCAACCCGCATCTGTCTCTCCATTCACACGGTGTTACAGGAAGGGGAAAGTGAACGAACCTCTCCTAACAGCGGCTGAGAGATCTGATATTCCAACTGCCAAACCATCAATTTACAGCACGTCTGATGTCACTGCCGGGGGGGGGGGGCGCTTAAATGACCATCCCTGGTTCCCGCTGCGAGTTCGACCCCCACATCCGCCGCCCCCCTGCCACTCTTGGGATCTCTCCCCTCTTCCCGCCCGTTCTCCCCCCTGCAATGGGTCGCATGAGATCTGGCGCTCCCGTCTCCCCTTTTGCATCCTGGCCGCGGAGAAAAGCGCTGGTCCGATCCGGTGGGCAGCACCCTCCGGCACCACCCAGCCCCTCCTTCACCCCGTAGGAAAAATGAAACACCCAAGGGATTTTATTATCCCTGACACCCAGAAGGACGATAAGGGGGGGGGGGGGAGAGAATCAGGGCCGTAGCCAGAGGGTGGCCAGGAGGGGCTTGGCTGGCCCATCCTGAGTTAACAATTTGCCCACCCTGGCAAAGCGCGGTTTCCCATGGGGATGCACTGAAAATAGGCTTTGTTGTCCATCCTGGGGGGGGGGGGGATTAGAATCCTGGCTACGGCCCTGGGGGAGAATTATGCAGCCAGACCTACCCTGGTGGGTCTGCCCTACCTACTCCGGGGAGACCCTACAGGCATCTTGGGGGGAGGGGGTGCTGGATCTCTAGGCGGGGGGGGGGAAGGGGCGACCAAGGTGGGGAAGAAGGAGGATGGAAACAATGGGGCGGCGCGGGTTCCAGATCTGCTCGGAGGAGGAGCCCCCTTCCCTTCCTTTACCTGAAGCCGCCTCCGTCGGATGATCCCGGAGTCGTCCATGGCTGCCCGGGGCTAACCAGCAGCTCTAGCCCCATCGACCCGCCGCCGCGCCTCCTGCAAGCCGAAGCATGGCTCCCGCGCCGACCGCAAGAAGGCCCCGCCAGAGGGGAGGGGAGGGGAGGGGAGGGGCGGCCGCAGCAGCAGAGGCTGGAGCAGCAGCAGTGGCGGCGGCGCAGGGCGGGTCTGGCCAGGTGGGATGGATGCGCCGGGTGGGTCCGTGCGCCCCCTCCCACACACACACACTGCAGCGGAAGGGAACGGAGCCGCCCTCCTGCTCACTCCCTCCGTCCTGCCTGCCTGCTGGCCGCCGGGCCTCGGGCCCGCCTGGTCTTTAGGCGACCTGCGTGGCCGGGAGGGAGGCTGCGGGACGGAGGGGGTTGGCTGGGAGGGGAGGGGGACACCCGTGGGGATGGGGAACCATGCGGCGCCCCGATGTGGGTGTATGTATGATGAGCCCTGGTGACGCAATGGTTAAAGTGCTGTGCTGCAGCCCAAAGGTTGTGAGTTCGATCCCGACAGGGAGCAAGGGTAGACTCGGGCTTCCTTCCGAGGTCGGTTAAATGAGTCTCCAGCGTATTGGGGGGAGTTGGGACAAAATACTATCATTATTGTTGTTGTTAGCTTGTGAACCGCCCAGAACTGCGCTAAGTTGTATGGCAGGGGTGCCCAAACTTTTCGGGCAGTGGGCCGGTCGCACGGTTCCTCCAGAGGAAGCGGAAGTAAAATGTGTCTTGCGATCTGTTTTGCAACAGGATGAGATACATTTTTAGGCTGCCATTTTATCTGCGTAAAGCAGGTATGCCCAAACATACAGGCATGTTTTATTTCTGCTCCCAGGAGTGGTTATAAGCTGCCATTTCCTGTGTTTAAACCAGGGGTGCCCAAGCTACGGCCCATGGGCCAGATGTGGCCCCTGATGTCAATTCATCCAGCCCATGCCACCCTTGTAAGTGGAAGTAAAATATGTCTATACAAGGGTGGCATGTGTGGACCAGGTGAATTGGCGTCGGGGGCTAGATCTGGCCCACAGGCCGTAGTTTGGCACTGCTGCTCTATGGAGCGGTTTATATAAGTGATTGCTATTTCCCCCATTGCTTCTGCCAGCACCAGTGGTGTGTTGGCCCACAGGGATACAGGGACTCATCCTGGTGCACCCCAGTGACTGGCAACCCCCAGAGGCAGGCAGAGGCAATGGGAATGTATGGGATTTCTCCTCCCCAACCCCCCCCCCATAGGCACCCCCATCGCTTCCTGTCCACAGCCCTCCCAAGGTGCCCAGCACACTCCTGCCCAGTGCCTCTCCTTCAGCCTGCTTGGAGCGCCCGCAGGCTTACTGGCAGCAACAGATGCTCTCTACTCCTACCACCAGCACCCTCCAAGACTTTGTGTCTCCTCCAGTAATGGGAGAGCCAAATGCGGGAATCTAGCACACCACCCCCTCTCTCTCTCCTCCATACACACACATTTCGGGGCAGTAGGTATACTCCCTGAGAACTACCTTTTGAGGGGACAGTTAAGGGAGCCCACTATATGCTCAGGAGAAGTTGGTAAGTAGGTCTGGTTTGCATCCCTTCCTCTGTACAATGTGCCCCATCATCTCACAGTTTCCTGAGGTGTAGCTCAGGAGTCCATTTCCAAAACAAACGGGCATAGGGTTGGGCAAGCCCCTGCAGAGAATAGTCTTGTTTACATCAATAGCAATTACACTTCTATACTGCTCCATAGCACTTAATGCATCCTCTGAGTGGTTTACAGGTTATTAGTATTTTGCCCCAAACTTGCTGGGTCCTCATTTGACTGACCTTGCAAGAATGAAAGGCTGAGTTATTTACTATTATGATGATAACCTTGATTTCCTGTCAGTATCACACTCACAATGTTTTAGCTTGCAGTACAGCAGTTTAACCACTGCGCCATCTGGCACCAACTTATCTTTAGGGCCTATTTGCACAACTACAGTGGTACCTCGCTTAAAGAGCATAATGCATTCCACAGGATTGCTCTTTAAGTGAGTTTGCTCTTTAAGCGAAACACCATTGTAAGTGACCAATTGTGGGGGGGGGGATTGCGAACCCCGATTTATTTGTTAAGTGAGTTTTTGGTTGGTTTTATTTGTTAAGCGAAGCGAACATTCAGAGAAAATGCTGCTATTTATGCAAGTTACTCTTTAAGCGAGGCGCTCTTTATGCGAGGTTTGACTGTACATCCGTTTGGGTGCCCAGTTCAGGGGTCAGAAACCTGTTTCGCCCAGAGCAGCTGGAGCTGACCCAGGTAGAAGCACCACCTCATCTGCAAAGGTACAGCTGTTGAGAGTGGTGGCCCATATTCTTAGCCCACATCTCTGTGTCACAAAGCAGTGGCAATGGCTGTATCATCAAATCCTGTCTAGTCCTGCTACTTGAGGCTATTTGCCTACCGAATAAACTGACCCTTAGTGGCTCCATCCAACCACAATGGATGGTCAGATGTCACACTGATATTTCATATGAGCTGAGACACAGTACCTGCCAAACATAGTTATAACAACAGTGCTGAGTTATCAGGTGATAAAAGACCTAGGGAGAGATACCTTATGGCAAGAGTTCTTGACCTTTTTAAAGCCATGGGCCGGGCTATGCTCCCTCTGTGGTAGAGAGGAGTCGCTGTGGCCTACCAGGTACTGCTGGACCTCAGCACCCAGGATCTCTTAACATTGAACAGGTTGGATAGACCTGCCAGGAGTCACAGTCTAGCAGTACCTGCTTTATGGGAAGAGGCAGGCCACTAAATCTGTCTCCCTGCTTCTGCCTGTGGGTGTGTCATGTGTTGTCAAGTCGGAACTGACTTATAGTGACCCTAAATGGGTTTTCAATGTGAAATATTTAAAGAAAGGTTCTCCTGGTTCCACACCCCAGATGAGTTTCTCTGACTGAGTAGGGATTTGAACCCAGGTCTTCTCGTGGCCCATCATTCTGTCCATCACATCACACTAAGTGCTGAATACCTGTGGAGAAAATGTGTTCCATGTTATCAACATCATTATCCTAATGCTAAACTTTGCTACTCTCTCTCTCTCTCTCTGACTTGTTTAGAAATTATCACATCTGAGTCAGACAGCTATTCCATCTTGTCCAGTTCTGTCCACTGTGACCCACAGAATCCTTCCATGTTCTTTGGAGATGGTGGTACAGTATAGATATTAGGATCTCCTGCAAGCTAAACGAGTGGATCTCAGTGGAGCTGTGGCTTCCTTCCCAAATGTGACTCTACTTTTAGCAAATGCTACTTGTAGGGCAGAAAATTACACATTTTCCCCCAACCATTATATAACTGGAGGAACAAATGATATGATGAGTTTGTAATGCTCACGTGTCTCCCAGTTATTTGGAGGAACTCTGTTGTAAGGTTTGGATACAATTAAAGGCAGATTAGATGGATGCCAAATTATTTATTTATTCCCTACTTTTAAGAATTTATTTCCCACTTGCCCTCATCCAAGGTGTTTTTCAGTGTATCTTAAAAAATATATATGAAAAGGTAAAGCAATAGTAGGGAAGACCAAAGGTGGGGAGGGGAGAGACTGCAATAAAAGAAAATAAAAGAAACAAACGTGTTCAAAGGGAAATATTTTGAATAGCAAAGTGGATCTAATTCAGAGCTAATTCAAAAGACAACAGAGTCAAATAATTATATTACACTCCCTAGTTAAAATTCTACCCATAGGATTCTGCATTAACTAATGTTTCTGAATGGCTTCCCAGGGCAGTCCATGTGGTATTCATATAGTTCATTCAAAACATAAATAGGGATTAAAATCATAGAGTTGTAGGGTTTGTTCTGACTGTAACAGGAACAGATCCAGCTGCAACACATGCTGAACAATGGGGAAAACCATGCTTTTCTACAGTTTACCAACTGTAGGTAATCTGATGATAAACTTGAGTTGAGTACTTGTAAGCTACAAAACTGACTTTTTGAGTATAGTACTTGTATTCTCCCAAAAAGTCAGACCAACAAGCTTCCTAACTGACAGCATTTCATCCCTGTCCATATTTAATTGTGCAGGACAGAATTCTGTTTGCAATTTAAGCTTGTAGAAGGCAAACCACTGAAATTACACCAGAAAATTGTTGGTCAATTTTTTTCATGGGAATTTGTTGCAATAGACAAGATCTGCAGTTTATTTAAATGAAGCCTGCAGGAGTCGTCACTGTGTACTCCATACAAAACTGCTGGGAAGGGGTTGGATTTTACCACCCAAAACAACAGGATGTTTTCAGCCAATTTACACTTTTCTGCTCATGTGAAAAGTCTGACTGGCATAAACCAGTCTGGGTCTGTATTGGCTGGTTAGCTCAGTGGTTTAGGTGTCTGGCTACAGAACCAGAGGTGGAGAGTTTGATTCCCCACTGTGCTACCTGGCCTTATGTGGCCTTGGGAAAACTGCACAGGGACCCCAGAAGAGAGGAATGGTAAAACCACTTTTGAGCATTCTCTAGCTGGAAAGCCCTGGAAAGGGTCACTATAAGTCAGAATAGACTTGGTGCACAATTATAATTGGAAGGACATTTATTTACTTCCCAGAATGTGTATTTCAACTAGTGGTGTATAGTGAATTCATACCTGACAAACAGTTTTCCACCTACTGTGTGCTAACTAAGTGACCCTGATATGGACTATCATGAAACTCAGATCCCAGCAGGGCCATAGCTAGGATTCTATAGGGGAGGAGATATTTTTTCAGGAAGGACAACAATGTCTCTCACGTGCAGTGGTGGGCTGCTGCTGGGTTTGGACCAGTTCAGCCAAACCGGTAGCAGAAATCCAGAGGGGATCGCCTGAGGGGGTGTGTGTGTAGTAAACCTCTGGGCGCCTCTCAGTCGCCTCTCCGGCCGCCCTCCGAAAGTCTTTTTTTGGAAGTGCGCATGTGTCAAAGCTCCATTTGACACATGCGCACTGAAAAATAGAAGTGTGCATATGTCAAATTGTATTTTGATGTCAAAACTCTATTTGACGCATGCTCACTGAAAAAATAGAAGTGTGCATGCATCAAATGGTATTTTGATGCATGCGCACTTCTGAGCAGCCATTTTCAGCTGCCTGGAAAGGATGCACCGGCCGCCGCCAACGCTGCTCCCATGGCGGCACCACCAGGTCGGGCCTGGCTGAACTACCGGGCCTGGCTGCACTGCCAGGCCTGGCTGTGCTACCTGGCCTGGCCAGGCTAGGCCGGGGCCAGGCTGCTGCTACCTGCTGCTGCTCCCCAAATCCCCGACGGACCGACCCCAGCAAAGGTAAGGAACTAGAGTTTGTTTTCTTTGTGCTTCGGGTGGGGTGGGGGCTATTTTATATAGTGTGTGTTTATGTTATTTTTATGTGTACTGAGTATTTTATTTTTATTTCATTTTATTTTATTTTTATATATGTTTTCTTTGACTCCGCCCACAATGTCATGACGTTGGCTCTGCTCACGACGTCATGACGTTGGCCCTGCCCACGATGTTGGCCCTACCCACAGTGTGGTAGTAAATTTTTTGGGAGCCCACCACTGCTCACATGTATATATGACATTGGCAGGGTGGGCTGGGGGGCTGTTAGCTCAGGAGGGGCTGGTTTTTTTTCCCCTGGCCACCCCCTGGCTACAGCCCTAGATCCCAGTGCCTGGTTAATATATGTGGGTGAAATTGAAATGTTGAAAATGTTCATATTTCTGGGAGCCGATAGCAGAAATGTCAATATTTGATGACGTGTTGTAGATGAAGAATATTCTTTCTCAGTTGTATAATAAGTATTTTGAAAATATTCTTCAGAAAAGCATTCCATCAGACTCCATGGAGCAGCTGGCTCATTTCTCTGACAGTTCATTGGCAGTAGAAGGAAGACCTACATCGTTTAAGACAAAATGTTGAAACTAGGAACAAGAAGCTGGTAAAGTGATTTTACTTCATCATAAAGAAAACCCCCAAACACTGGATTTCTTCCCAAGCCATTGGCCTACCAATATATAGTTAACAATACGATCTGTTTGATCCTGGAAGGATCAAGGTTGACCTATACTCCCATCCTTCTGATACCAGTAAAATGAAGATACAACGTGTTGTGGGCAAAGTGCTAATTACGTTGTGAACTGCACAGAGAGTGTTCTAAGCACTATGAGGTGGTCTATAACAGGAATTCACAACCTGTGGCCCGCAGCACTACTTCATGTGCCCCCCCTCCCAACTGCCTCCACCACACCAGGAAGTGCCATGTGGTGGTAGAAGGGCAAAATGGCCATCCAGCCCCCAAAGCTGTTTCAGGGAGCGCGACCCAGCCCCCGGCTTTCAAAGGTTGAGAACTCCTGATCTATAAGGTGTAATTGCTGTTGCTATTGCTACTTAAAACTCTTCCTGCAGAAAACCTGGACAAAACGTATCTCTCATATTTCTGGAACAAATCAGTCCAGGAGGCATGACCTGATCTAAACTAAGGGACATTTCCAGAAGCTTTCTTTTAATCTAATGTGCATGCGCTGCTTTCCTTGAATTGGAGTTTCTGAGCATGAGGTTAATGGATACTACAGGAAGGGAGATGCAGTTCATCGCTGGGTGGCAACATTCATGGCTGTTGCACCATCTGCGCAAAACATGATTGCCTACTGAATTCTGGTTTTTTTTTAATTACGAATGTACCCTGTAAGTCTACCACCAGACTTACAGGGCTGGGCAACAAATATTGTACGGGGGGGGGGGGGGGGGCACTGTTTTTAGTTTAATGTTCAATAGGAAGGGTGGTCTTCTATATTTTGTTGTATCACAATTCTCAATCAGCTCTTGGCCCCTCACCTGACTAACCAGTAGAGTGATATGCTGGAAGCTGTAGTCTTTCACCATCTGGAGAGGGTTGTCTTTGTCCAGCTATATGTGTGACATTTTTCTGTCACTATGCCACATGACCACGGAAATGTCTACAGAAGCAGACAGCGCTGGCTCTTTGGTTTTGAAACAGAGATGAGCACTGAACCCTAGAGTCAGATACGACTGGCTTTCGAGCAAGGGAGAACTTTAGTATATGCTTCACAGAGCATATGACGCTGCTCCTTAGGCCCTTGACTCATCTGACACAGTGCCACAATGAGAGTAAAAATGACACTTCTTCCATGTCTAGGCCAGACCTGAAATTGCCAAAATGAAGCATCTGATCTAGTGTGAGAAAGATTAGCTGGCACAAGTTTACCATTGCCTGGGGCACGCCCAATTGTGGTTCAGATATACCACAGTCTTCGAGAAGGCTCTTTCTGTGTACCCCAAAATGACACTAAAGACACATGAATGTTATAATATACTGTACAAGGTGTTAGTGTTATCATATTAAGCCCTATATGGTTTGGGACCTTGTTATCTGTCAGAGTGTCTCTCCCTCAGAACAATTTCCTGCATCACTCAGTCATCACAGTCTGTGCACCTCAGGCACAGCACCTATGCTTAGGAATTCATTGACCTGGGTCAGGTCCCATCCTTGGACATTTTGCAGAAACAGCTCAAAACCTTTCTCTTCAGGGAGGCCTTTAAGAATAATTTACCATTGCCAATAAGTTAGATGTTTAGATTTGAGCTCGCTTGCCTCAGACGCCATCAGATATTTTTATTTATTGTTGTTGTTTGTTGTATGGTCCTGTTAGTTGTTCATTTAATTATTTGTACACCCCCCAGAGTGGGGAACATCCCAGATGTGTGGTATAAAAATGAAATAAATAAATTAAAATACTGTAAATAGACTTTTTTTTTTTTTGCTTCCTCACATACATGTGTTCTCTCTGATCGCAGGCCAACTAAATGATTGGTATGTGGAAAAATGTGCTGTTTAACTAGGTTTGTGGCTTCTCTTTATATGAAGGACAGAATCATAGTAAAGGTAAAGGTTTCCCTTGCTCGAAAACCAGTCGTATCTGACTCTAGGGTTCAGTGCTCATCTCTGTTTCAAAGGATCATAGAGAACTTTACATTTCAACTAGCAAAAAAAATGCTTCTAGCTTAATTTCCTTTCCCCCACTCCCACCCCATCACCTGTGCATTTGCTGAACCATCCTTTGGAAATATCATTGTTTAGCCATTTTAAATAAATTGCTTTCTCAGCAGCTCCTCTAAGGCTGTGGAACTGTGCTCAGGGAGGTTGGATGGTTCCCATTTGGTTGTCTTTCTGCCAGCCAGCAAAGCTCTTTTTATTCAGGCAGACCTTTCTCACCCGACCTTGTTTGCTGCAGAAGGGCTTCCTAAGTTGGCAAAGGCTTATTTTCTTTTATATGCATACAGTTAAACCAGAGGGTCCCAACCTAAGGCCCATGGGCTGGATCTGGCCTGCGGCGCCATTTCATTTGACCCCCACCCCTCCAAATGGATTTGAGAATAATGGCTGCCCCCTTTGAAGCTGTTGGGACAAAATGGCCACACCCATCGTGCAGGCAGGGTAAAATGGCAGTCTGGCCCTCAAAGCTGATTGAGAGAACGTGAGTTTGAAAAGGTTGGGAGCCCCTGATTTAAACAATGCCTTGATTTTCTAAATGTTTTACTCATTTTATGTTTTAATGTTGTTTGCTATTTGATTATAAGCTACATTTCATTCTTTGTAGAAAGACAGGGTACAAGCAAAACAAAAGATAACAGCAAAGAGTCTAAGTTTATAATACTGTAGGTAAGGTCTCCCTTACTAGAAAGCCAGTCATATGCAACTCTAAGGTGTGGTTTTCATCTCCATTGACAGCCAAAGAGCCAGTGCTGTCTGTGTTTGCCAATGTTTTCATGGTCACATGGCAGGTATGACAAGACACAGAACACTGTTACCTTCCCACCAAAGCAATACCTATTAATCCCTCTTCCTGGTGGCACTCTGGGATGGTGCAGCTTGCCCATGGTTCCACAGACGAGAGGGCAATTAATCTGACCAATCACATACTCAGTCATTTGAACTTGGGTGGTCTATCTCTTGTCTGACTGAGCTTTACTAGCTCCCGTAAGCAAATGCACAACTGTAAATCAGGTGGAGCCAACCCTGTGGACAGAACAAACCAAGATGTTGGGGGAATTTACCTGCATCTCATATGGGTCTGGGTTCCTTGGTTATGGAGGGGAGAGTACAGTTCTTCTATGGCACCAAATAAGACACTGACCTCAGGCAAAAGACTTTTGAGTGCCATATAGGCAGCACAGCAGAAGACAAACCTCCGACCTGTATGGCGACGTTCTGCGGAAAATTGCATCAAGATTGACAGCTGTCTTGCAAAGCTTATGCAGGAGAACATTCTACTCCATTTCAGTTTGAGAGGAAGAATGCTACTTTCTATTTGTGGTGATAGATATTGGGCACCATTAAAAACAGGCAATTGGGAGACACTGTCCACTGATAGGTTTGCAACATAAGCCTCATGGAATAGTCTTAAGCATATCCTGATTTAATTGACTCTGGAAGGGATTATTGCCTGATCAGTTCTGTTCCCAGATTAAATGGGTAGGCAGGGACATCAATTCAGATGTTCTGCTTTGGTGCCAAAACGTGTCAGGACAAATGTAGAGTTGCGTATCTCATATAAGGCTGGAAGTGTAATACAGTACTGGCAATGGATTGGGACCAACGGACACAAAGGAGAACACAGTTTAACCAAACAACTGCAACAGGACTGAAGCAAACATCCAGATTCATCATTTCTTTCTACTCTCCTTTGTGCCACTTGGTGCTGGTTGGTGCCAAATGAGTGCGAATCTTGCTGGGGTTTATGTCAGGGGTGCCCACACTTTTTGGGCTGTGGGCCAGTCACATGGTTCAGTGGGCCAGTCACATGGCTCCTCCCACCGGAAGCAGAAGTAAAATGCACCTTGCAATCTGTTTTGCAACAGGATGAGATAGATTTTCGGCTGCCATTTTCTCTGCTTAAACTGGGGTGCCCGAACTACAGCCCATGGGCCAGATCCAGTCCCAATAGGGGCACGTTTTTACTTCCACTTCCAGGAGCAACGAGGGCAGCGTTGGGGGCTGGAACAAGTCCGTGGGCCATAGTTTGGGCACCCCTGGTTTTATGTCAACACCTATTCCTAAAACTGAGCACAGTATTTTGTTAAGAAATCAGTATTGTTTAAAGATGGTTCAAACATATTTCAGAGAAGCTTTACAAAGGACCATCTGTGATGGATATTTTTTTTAAAAAAAGAAAAGTAGGTTAGAGCCCTCGTTGAAAGTGTTTGATCTGAGTCCTTTTCAGTGGATGTTCTCTTCATGCTAATATACTTCAGAAATCGGCAATCTTTCACAAAGACTCTTTCAAAATGGTAGGAGACCCCTTTAAACCCTTGTATGCTCAGTTTTAAATTTCTGCTTTGTTGTTGTTGTTGGTGGTAGTGGGTTAGTTTTAACTCCAAAGGCTTTCAGTCTTCAGAAGCTTTTCCAGCCTGAACCCTAGTACAAAAATAAAACAAACTAGTAAACAAAACCGTCCACAAGAGAATTCTAGGGCTTTTGTCATATTCATATCATCTCAAATCTTGCATTGTCACTGTGGCAGGTAAAATATTGACATTCTCAGTGCAGGATCCCATGCATGAGCTAAAGGTTGCCCTTGCTTGAAAACCAGTCGTATCCAACTGTAGGGGACGGCACTCATCATCTCTGTTTACAGCCAAAGAGCCAGCACTGTCTGCATCTGCAGACATTTCCGTGGACACGTGACAGACATAACTAGATACCACAGTGCACGGAATGCTGTTACCGTTCCTCCAAAGTGGTACCTTTTTATTTACTTGCAGTTTCTTGCTTTCAAACTGCTAGGTTGACAGGAGCTGGGGCAGAGACGGGCGCTCACTCGGTCGTGCAACACTTGAACTGCTGTCCTGCCGACCATCCAGTCATCAAGTTCAGTGTCTTAACCACTTTAGCCACTCCAGTCCCATCCCATACAATATAGGGCGGGGGTTCCCAACCTTTTCAAGCCAGGGGCCAGGTCACGCTCTCTCAGTCAGCTTCGAGGGCCGGATGGCCATTTTGCACTGACTCCATGATGGGAGTGGCCATTTTGTTCCAACAGCTTCAAAAGGGCAGTCATTTTGTTTCTTGAATGCCCTTGGAGGTGTGTGTGGATCACATGAAATGGTACCGTAGGCCAGATCCAGCACATGGGTCTTAGGTTGGGAACTCCTGATATAGGGAAAGAAATAAGCCCAGTGGTGTCTCTACTTTAGCTAAGGTGAGCCCTATGTTCCATGAGCTTTTCCCCCACTGCTTTCTATCTTCTTCTTAAGGTTTAAGGATAAAAAGAAGATTTTATTTATTTTCTTTTAAAACACAAGTGACATTTCTAGTGCCATGCCCTTCCTCAACCTGCGGAGCTTTTTTGTTCTCCACATTGTTTTGTAAAAGTCCCTTATCACTGTCTTTGTTAGCTTGAGCTTTTGAGAATTGAAGACCAAAGCATCTGGGAGCTTCCCATCCCTGTTTCTGCACTTATGCTGAAATGTCACAGACATTCCCTGTCAAAAGTCAAGTCCAGCTGGGAAAAGACTTCCCCTTTTTTGTGACTGGGAGTTTTAGTGCTACAGGCAGTGAAGGAAGAAACAAGCCATACCCATGTTTTCTCCATGGCCCTGCATAGTTTTAGAAAGTCTTACAGTGTTCACTTTTGGCAACACCTTATCCTCCCAAACTAATAAAACAGGGGTGCCCAAACTTTTGGGGCTGTGGGCCAGTCGCGTGGTTCAGCGGGCCGGTCATATGGTTCCTCCCACCGGAAACAAGTAAAATGCGCCTTGCAGTCTGTTTCGCGACAGATATGTCTTGCAACAGGATGAGATAGATTTGGGGCTGTTATTTTCTCTCCTTAAACCAGGGGTGCCCAAACTTTGGCCCACAGGCCGGATCTAGCCCCCAACGCCAATTCATTTGGCCCACACTGCCCTTGTCGCTCCAGGAAGTGGAAGTAAAACGTGCCCATGCATATTTTACTTCCACTTCCAGGAGTGACAAGGGTGGTGTCGGCTGGATTAATTGGCATTCTGGGCTGGATCCGGCCCACAGGCTGTAAGTTTGGGCACCCCTGTAATAAGAAACACCTTTCTTCACAAAGGTACTCCAGCAGGCCCCTTGGTAATTTTGGTTGTTCTTTTCTATAGGGACATCCTTTGGATCCGTCCCTCACTGCAACTGTACATAGTCTTTCCATTAGTGTTCAAGACCAACACAATAACATCTAAGGTAGGAAGTGTGCCGCCCTTAGCAAAGGATTCATAAAGGTGAAAATATCTCCCTTGCTTAAAAGCCAGTCATATCCGACTCTTGGGTATGGTATGCTCTTCTCTGTTTACAGCCAAAGAGCTAGTACTGTCTGCATTTGCAGACGTTTCCGTGGTCATGTGGATGCCAGAGTGCACAGAACGCTGTTACCTTCTCACTGAAGCAGTACCTATTTATCTACTTCCAGTTTCTTGCTTTTGAACTACTAGGTTGGCAGGAGCTGGGACAGAGACAGAAACTCACTTTGTCATGAAACACTTGGGTCTCGTACAGCTGACCTTCCGACCTTCCGGTTGTTAAGTTCAGCATCTTAACCCACTAAGACACTGCAGCAAGAGATTAGCAGTTGTGAAATCCAAAGCCTCCAGAGGCCAACATTTGCCTCCATATGAATAGTAGGGTCTCTTGGCTGTTTGAGGGTATGTACTCCAGTATTCTTTGCTATGTTGAAGAGACTGCCACTTTGAAAAAGGTCTTGGAGTACAATCATCAGAACTCAAACAGGTGCTGCCACTGCTTCTCTCCAGCACCACATTTTAAATTGTATTTTATTCCCTAGAAATGCTGCCTGGAAAAGGGGCCACAAGCTTGCAATTGAATAAGTACATGCACTCTTAGAAGTCAGGGAGATTTGTGCTCCCATTATTCTCTCTGCTTCCAATTAGGACATAAAAGCTGCTATTCTGAACCTGAACATTATCGCCATGGTTAAACTGCTGTACTGCAGCCAAAACTATGCTCATGATCTGAGTTCAATCTTGTGGGGGTCAAAGTGGAATCAGCTTCCCATCCTTCTGAGTTTGGCAAAATGAGTACCCATCATATTGGGGGCAAAAGTACTAAATTCCTCGTCTTCTTCCGTGTCTAGGCCAGACATGAAACTGTCAAAATGAAGCCACCTTTTGGTGAGTTCATTCTGCAGTTCCTTTCCCCTGACTTAGCGTGAGAAAGATCAGCCAGCACAAGGTGGCCATTGGCCAGGGGGTATGCCTGACTGTCGTTCAAAAATGACACAATCTTCGAGGAGGCTCTTTCTGCGTACCCCTTGTGAATACCTTGTGGACCATCCAGAGAGTGCACTAAACACTGTGGGGCGGTAGATAAGTGTAATTGCTATTGTTAATACTGTCTGCACGGACTGGCAGCTGTTGCTCTCTGAGGTTTCATGCATATTTCTTTCTTAGAGGCCCCATACGTTCTCTACTGCCCCTGCCCACTGCAAACTGCCACGTAGCAATGATGATGGAGATGTGTTTGATGTGGAAGAGATTGGAAGCGGTATGATAAAGCATCCCATTATTTCTGTCAGTTCCCTCTTCTCAGTTCTCTTTTCAGCCTGAAGCAGCACAGCTCAGACATGTTTGCTACAGCCCGTAAAAGCCTGGTCTTTGAGAAGGATAGTTCTTCTCAAGAAACTAATTGCCTGGGGATTAAGGACAAGATTAATCATTAGCCCTTGTACATCTCAATCTCCAAACTCCTGGCTTCTCTGTCTCTCAATCTCTCCCCCTCCCCTTCCTCCTTTACTTTCCCCTCATTATTCTGGAGGAATCTCAACCTTTTATTCTCTTCAGGGTCACCATATTAAAAAGAGAAGGGCATGAGGGTGTCTGAAGCCTTTATGGAACTGGCGAGAAAGAACCGCAGAGGAAAAAATTTAATGAAATGTTAATTTTTAAAAAGTCTCTTCTATGCCCTGTCCGCCACGTCAGTGACTGATGTGAAGAGCTGTACTGCATTATTGAACAGCCTCTGCTTCTGAGTCCCTGAGGAAGGAGCGGCTGGAGGGGGTGGGGTGGGTGGACAAAATGACCCATGTTTCTTGTTCCCTGCTGGGGAGGAGAGCAGAGAATAAATATATACACCGTATATACTCGAGTATAAGCTGACCTGAATATAAGCCGAGGTACCTAATTTTGACCTGAAAACCCAGGAAAATAGATTGACCCAAGTATAAGCTGAGGGTGGGAAATGCAGCAGCTGCTAGTGAGTTTCAATAATCCAAATACAGGAAAATCTGGTAAAATTAATTAAATTTTTGGCACATCCCAATCTGGCACGGTCTTGGGACCCTCATGGTCACTGACCCAAGTATAAGTCCTGTTTTGGGAGCTCATTTTGGGGGGCTAAAAAACTCAGTTTATTTATTATTATTATTTTTTATTATTTATTAACTCACATTTATTACCCCGCCCCAAGTACCCCGTACTTGAGTTTATACAGTATATTTATATGCATACATACACACACACACACACCACTTGTCCTACATTTTTTCAGATCCCTTCAAGGTTACTGGTTTGAGAAGAGAGAAATCACCATGTGATGGTTCGCACAGACTTTAACAAAGGAAGGAGTTGAGGAGGATATAGAATGATGGTTGCACTGGTTATAAGGGACCAACTAGTGGAAGCAAACTAGGGCAAGACAGGATTGTCATGAGGAAAGTGGCCATGAGCCAAGGCATGATCTTAGCAAGTCCTAAAAGCCCTGAACAACTTGGTAGGACTTTTAACTAGGGTAGCCAACTGTGTGTAACAGGGGAGAGGGGAAGAGCTGGAATCCGTTGGACAAAGGCTTAAAGTAGAGAAATCATCAGATGATGGAACTTCTAGTTGCAAGGAGGAGCTAAGCGATATTTCTTGCTAACTGACAACGTTCAGACTTCTTTTATATAAAGAGCAATTGCCCTGTTGAAAAGTGTGTGACTAGTCAAGTAGTTGTTTGGATCTGGGGGCAAGAGAAGGCTTGGTGGGTGTGGGGTGGGTGTAACAAGCAGATATGGTGACTGTGATAGGTAGAAATCCCTGGAAAATATTTTTAAAATGCCGCTTGTTTCTAGCAGTCATGCGCAGGCTTTCAACCAGCTTGTCAAAGTGGCTGCTTACCTGGGCTGTAGCCAGTGATGGGATGCAGCAGGTTCGCACCAGTTCACCAGAACCGGTAGTAATTTTCCCCAGTGTCCTGGAGAACCGGTAGCAGCTTTTGGGGGGATCCACCTTCGGGGCTTACCTTTTTACTGGTTCCCCCACTGCGCATGCGCACCAAGCACTTGGTGTGCATGCACGCCTACAGTGCTTGGTGCGTATGCACGGCCTCCTTGCTGTCCTCCCAAGCGGGGAGGAGGAAGATAAGCTGCTAGTCTGAAGCTCCCTATAGCCTGCTCCCCAGGGTAAGTAACTCACCTTTGGATGTGGTGTGCCTGTGTGTATTTTAATGTGTATTTAATACCTTTACCTATATTGACATACTACCACAGTTCCTAAAAAGGCCTGGCAGCTGGCAGGCCTGGCTTAGGGTTGTTAAGCAAAGTCTTGGAGTTACCTCATCAATAAGCTACACCTGTGCTGTTCCAATTGCTGTTCCAATTGTACAGCTGTATTTTAATGTAATTTTTATTTATTTATTTAATTTATTTACGAGTTTGTGTTGTGGGTGGATGGGTGGGTTGGGGTGTGTGTGTGTGCTTATTTTTATTTTATTATATTTCTTTGGCCCCACCCACGACGTCGTAACGTCATGACATTAGCTCCACCCACATTGTGGTTATGTTACGGTGGGGTAGTAAAATTTTTGACATCCCTCCACTGGCTGTAGCCAGGGGGCGACCAGGGTGGGGTGGACCACCCTGAGTTAGCAGTTTGCCCACCTTGGCAAAGTGCAGTTTCCCACAGGAATGAAAATAGGCTTTGTTGCCCATCATGGAAAAAATATTTGCCTACCCAAATCTAGAATCCTGGCTACAGCCCTGCTACTTACACACTATAACAGGAGTTCCCAACCTAATGCCCATGGGCCGGATCAAACCCATGGTGCCATTTCATGTGGTCCCCCACCAAGAGCATTCAAGAAACAAAATGGCTGTCCCTATGAAGCTGTTGGGACAAAATGGCCACCACCCCATTGTGCAGGCAGGGCAAAATGGCCATCCAGCCCCTGAAGCTGCCTGAGAGAGCATGACCCGGCCCCTGGCTTGAAAAGGTTGGGAATCCCTGGACTATAGTAAGCTGACTTTATGGTAAATGATTGCCTTTATTTGTCCAGCAGCTGTCTTAGCGAGAGATTCATTGTTATAATAATGTTCCTATAATATAGACCGTCCTAAAGCATATACAGGCCTAAACAGCTAACGTATGTTAGACACACTGCATAGAACTACCGTATATGCACATTACATATACAGAAGCGGGCCCTGGGACGGAGTCTTCATTTTCCTGACAATGAAATCTCTTAAGAAGGTAGGGATGCTCTCAAATGTGTGGCACGTGGGATGAAATGCTGGCCTTTGGGTCATTACAATATTTTTCGCCTGCCGCTTAGCCAGCCCAAAATAATGTAATAATGTGCTCTGTCATTCAGAAAGGTACAACTGATGCAAACATGCATGCACGTACATACACACATGCATGTCCTGCTGCATCGATGGAAACATTCTGATGTGAAGGAGCAAAATTACCACCACCACCCCAACATATTTGATGGCATAAAGAAGGGGTTCCCAACCTTTTCAAGCTGGAGGTTGAGTCATGCTCTCTCAGTCAGCTTTGACGGCCGGACAGCCATTTTCCCTTGCCTGGATGATGGGGGGTGGGGTGGGGTGGCCATTTTGTCTCAACCGCTTCAAAGGGGTGGCATTTTGTTTCTCAAATGCCCATGAAGGGGCACATGAAATGGTGCCATGGGCTGGATCCAACCCACCAGGTGTTCAATTGGGAACCTCTGGCATAAAGCACTTTACAGGATTAATTGCATAATGCAGGCAGAGTGCTGGGCATTGTTGATTGATTGAACTCCTTGATGTGAGTTTTTCACCTGAGACAACCTGGCTCTAAGGCAGGGGTGCTCAAATTTATTGGGCCCATGTGGTTCAGCAGGCCAGTCAGATGGTTCCTCCCACCAGAAGTAGAAGTAAAACACACAGTGGCGTAGTGTGGATTTCAGCTGCCCGGGGACTAGGCCAAATTCACCACCCCCTTATTTAGGTAAGCACTTAAAGAAAATCATGAATTGTGGCAGGTTAATTGAGTCAATGTGAATTGGACAACTGATGATCGAGCAATGAATAAAGCTTTCTTTTAATTTTCAAAGCAATACTCATGACTTTTCCGAAGGGACTTACCCACACCATATCCTAATTTGCAGGTGTTATTAGACAATATTGAACTCTATTCTTTATATGAAAGAATTAATTCTTGCTGAATATTCATCATGAACAATTCTAGCACAAAATAAAACACAGGTAATTACTGCAAGGCAACTGGTTAGTAGAGACGGTGTTGGCAGTCGCTAGAGCGAGCTAGGTGACTACACTAATTTAAAGAAAGGGGATTCCCCGGTTCAGTCACAGATTAAATAATAAAAAGTTCAGTGCTCATTTTAATAGGTCCGAATTGTAGGTACGACAAAAATATGAAATGAAATGGTTAAAAATTTTAGTTCAGATTACAAGATGATATTGTTGTTGTTGTTGTTGTTGTTGTTGTTGTTGTTGTTGTTAAATTTTGCCACCCCAAAAAAAGTGCTGCCCGGGGCAGGCTGCCCCCACCGCCCCCGCTACGCTATGCCTCTGAAAACACACCTTGCAATTTGTGCAACAGATATGTTTTGCATCAGAATGAGATTTAGGCTGCCATTGTCCCTGCTTAAACCAAGGGATGCCTAAACTACAGCCCACGAGCCATAGTTTGGGCACCCCTGCTCTAAGGGCAGCCTTTCAGGAGTTACACTATCACTCCAGCCTGGTTTACAAGATGTCCTAAATTCCAAAACAAGCTGATTCAACTCTTCAGTATGACAACATTTTCTAAAGGTCCACATAGCTTTCTTTCCTTTTTAACCATACTTAAAGCAAGAGAGTTTGATAGAAGATGGCCTCACCTCAGTGAGGAGGGCGGTGGATAAATACAAATAAATTAATAATAAATAAATAAATCACTTCCCTCTGACTTTTCCTATGCCTGGTGACTTGTATGTGCCCCAGAAAAATCCAGACTATAAGCCCCAAGCAAATGGAGTCATCCAAATGATCCCAGACATGTCTGCAAAATTAGCTTCGATGAAATATTCATGCAGGTGATTTATTATTAAAGTCAGAAGAGCAGGCAGATCATACTTTTGTTCCGGAAGAAAGTGCGCTTGGCCTATGACCCGCCATTACAGCAAGGGGAGGGACACAGACAAGGAGGTAGCCAGTCTTTTTCTGCTCCCACATGGATCGCGGCAGCAGATGATTGGCTTTCTTGGCTGATGGAAACACCAAGGCCCCTCTCTGCAGCTGCTAAGACTTGCAAAAGGTAGCTCATACTTGCAATTCTTCAAGCATGTAGGCTAGCCATTAAATCTTTTTTTTACCAGAGAGAATAACATGTTCACAGCCTTTCCATTGTATCAAGAAGGACTGATTGGACAAGTAAGAATAAGAGATGTATATGCTCACACGTTACATTATGGGAACTTGGACAACTTGAAGAGGTTGTAGGAAGGCAGGTCATGTTCATACATCTCTGGACCTTTACAGGGTTATATATGTTCCCATGTGTCTCTAACCCTCAAAGTATTTTTCTTCTAATTCATTTATTACAGGGTACACAGACGCTGAACTTGATTACTGGAACGTCGGAGTTCGATACCTGAGTACTTCATGACGAAGTGAGTTCCCATCGCTGACCCAGCTCCAGCCAACCTAGCAGTTCGAAAGCAAGAAACTGCAAGTAGATAAATAGGTACCACTATGGTGGAAAGGTAAACAGCATTCTGTGCACTCCAGTGTCTAGGCATGCCTGGCACATGTCCATGGAAATATCTGCAAACACAGACAGCACTGACTCTTTGGCTATAAACAGGGATGAGCACTGAACCCTAGAGTTGGATATGACTGGTTTTTGAGGAAGGGTGACCTTTATCTTTACCCAGAAAGAGTCTCCTTGAAGATTGTGGTATTTCTGAACCACAGTCAGGCGTTCCCTGGGCAATGGCCACCTTGTTGCACCAACTAATCTTTTTCACACTAGGTCAGGCAAAAAAAAGTGCAGGATGAGAACACCAAAAAGTGGCTTCATTTTGACACTTTCACATCCGGTTTAGACATGGAAGAAGAAGAATGCATTACACAAAAGGGTGATGAAAACATAAGGCTTCCACACACAGTGTAACGCCTGAAATAACCTTTTACTATACTGTACCATTAATTTCTAATTTGTTCAGTTGCTTTTAAAGGCTGCAAAAGTCGTCGTTCAATGGAAGAATTATGAACATTGTACTCTAATTATTATCTGCATAAAATAAACACATCTAGAAAGCACACACACACACACACACACACACACACACACACACACACACACACACACACACACACACACACACACACACACACACACACACACACACACACACACACACACACACACACACACACACACACACACACACACACACACACACACACACACACACAAAGACCACCCCCTTCTAGTGGAGAATTTTTTTTAAAAAAAATTTAGGTGATGTGGTGGGACTGAAGAGGTGCTGCCTGTTGTTGTTCAGTTGCACAGTCAATTCCAACCCTTTGTGGCCTCATGGACCATTGCCTGCCAAGCATCTCTGTCCAAGCTCCAAAAAGATTTCTTGAGCAACATGCTTTTACTTTTCTTAAATTGGGCTGGTGAACGGAGAGGGGAGGCATTTGGAGGTTTATAGTTATGTTCAGGTGCTCACTGCAAGTAACCCCTGTTATGTTAAGTTGCAGCCCTGAGTGCAGTTATGTTGAAAAAAAATCCAAAGAAACAGTAGGATCTGAGTTTTGGAAAATGTTGCAGGAATTGAGTTGATTCTGGACCGGCAGAAGTTGCCAAAACATGCTGTAGGGTGCTGATTTGGAACGTTGCACCCACCAGATGTTTTGGCCTTCAACTCTCTAAAATTCTGATAAATGGATAGTTGAAGAACCAATAATTTTGTGAGTGAATTTCTGTAGAGTAAATTCAGATGTACTGCCTGAGTGAGGGTGGGTGAGTGGTCAAGGATCATATGGCCAAGGGCACCACTTATCTACCACACTGACAGTGTGAGCAATTGTGTCCCCATGCTAATTCATAAATAATCTAGTACTTTTTTTTACTTCTAAATAGGTAATCTGATCATTTTCATTCATAACTGGATATGCAATGAAATGTGTTTTCTGCTGAACTGCTCTTCACTATTTCTTTAGAGAACGGTAGGTACACCAGTATATTATTTGGAGAATGGTTTGTTTATCATGAACTGTGAATGTAAACATGTGTGCAAGAGGGGGCGTGTTAGTAAGGCACATTAAGATACAAGGGCAGCTACATCTCTTTTATGACTGGTATCCGATTGAGTTATGGAGGGTGAGAAGGTGGTCACATAAACATTCCCTCACCTCCAGAAATGTGTCCCTTATGTCACTGGTTGTGAGATCATTCATATGATTAGAGTGCAACAGGAGGTATGTTGGTGGTGGTAGTGTGGTGCAGAATTCTTATATGATTTATATGATTATCTTTCTGCTCCAGCTAGGATACTGGCTCATACATCTGCCCTATTCATGGTTGGGTAGACCAAGTGGTGGTGGGTCTTTATTGTGAAAAGGAAAGCGAAATAAACTTTCCCCAAATCATGGATGGAACTTGCAGTGGTCTTCATTGCATCTCTTCTGCTTGGCGTTGAGTGATTGACCAGATAATTCCGCGTTGTTCCCTTCTGAGTGGCATCATAGAACCACAGACTTTCTGTGGTGGTGATCCAGTACTTACACATCAATAAGTCATCATCTAAATGACTCCCCAGGGGAAGATGTACTAGCAGGAACCCACAGTCATTTTTCCCTCCTACGCACAAGCTTCCGTGGTGTTTTCTAATTATCCAGGCATATCATTTTAAATAGCCCTACTGTGAAACTTTGCATGGTCATAGAATTCAATACATTTCAGAGGGAGCAAGCTGTTCCTTCTTTAGCAACCTCAAAATGGTCTACGTGCCTTTCATTACATTGGAGGAAGCCAAAGGGCCAGGTTAGCATCAGCTCTTTCTTTCAGGAAGAATAGCAACAAAAGGACTGGGTGACATCATTTCTAACCAATCCCGTTCTCTTCTTTCTGAGAGGATCTGAGTATTACATTTCCAAAGCATAAGTGTAAACTGATTTCCCGTAAAAACTCACGCATGTAATAGAACTACATAGCTAATAAAGAGGATGGTTTGAAACTTGAGGCAGGTACTTTAGATATATACTTGCACAAACAAGGAGTTTTTTTCATGAGCTGTAAATTTTAGGTAGAGGAGTTAACTGACAAAGACCAGGGAAGAAGTATGCATGTTATTACTTGGTCTTTATGGTCGTCTACAGGAAGCTGTCCTTTTCCTCTGAGTAGTTCAGAACATGTCTGCCATTTTGCTGCTACCATGCCAAGACAGTAAAAACAAGAAGTCTTGTCTTGTGGAATCTTAAATGTCAACAAATTGCTCATGGCATGAACTTTTATGAACTGACTACATCCTGTTGTTACTAATGTGCCATTAAAATGGAACTAAATAGGATTTCCAAGTGAATTTGCATGGCTAAGCCCAGATTTGAACCCCACTCTGCTGAAGTTTAGTCTGACACTCTGCAGAATTTATATTTCTGTGAATATTATTCTTGTCTTTCCAGATAACAGTCATGCATCTGATGAAGTACATAGTACTCTCCAAAAGCTTAGTGTTATATATTTGTTTGTCTTTAAGGAACCACAAGACTGTTGTTTTGCCTTCCCTCAACTAGTGGAGGTACCCTCTCGAAATCAATACAGTACAGTTATATGGCTAATATTTTCGCCCTCATGTCAGCATAAACTTAGGGCCCTACAATGTGTAATACAGTAATTATGATGGTTTCTACATCGGCATGACCAAATAGGCCAGTTTTATTTTTGAAAAAGCAAGAGTCACAGGACAGAATGTGAATTTTTTTCCTGTATGGATATTGAGTCCTGCAGTAGTTTTTCAATCCCACCCCACCCTGTTCTGCTGTAAATATATTTTATTGCCGGGGTGCCCAAACTGTGGGCTGGGGGCTGGATCCAGCCCCTGACATCAATTCATCTGGCCCATGCCAGCCACCCTCATCGCTCCCAGAAGTGGAAGTAAAATGCATCTGTATGAATTGGTGTTGGGACCTGATCCACCCTGGGTCATAGTTTGGGCGCCACTGAACCATGTGACCAGCCCGTGGCATGAAAAGTTTGGGTATCCCTGTTTTATTGGCTTCTTACTTGTATGCCGCTCCTTTCCTCAAAACAGAAGTCTTATGAAGCTGCCTGGCCCGGCCCAATAAGTAATTGACTGAGCTTTTTGCAGGTTGACCTGACACAGGAAATATGAGCCACAAGGCCAAAGGAAAGCTCTCAAAGACAACAGATGTTGTTCATCCAGGAATTAGATGGTAACTAAGCAAATGGTTCCACTTCACATGAGTGAGCTGAGAGGTTCTCGAAGGGGCATAACAGGAGCCATTTGCTTCAGAGTCTTTGAATGGCCTTTAGGTACAACTTCAGTTATCTCAGGTGGAGTTAACTGTGGAGATAAGACTGGTGTGTCTGAACAGTTGGTATACTGGTATACAGTATATATATTTAGTTCAAACTTGCTGGCAATGAGGAAAAGGTCAGATACTGGATCTGAGGCCTGCCTACAAGGCGTTCTCTTCCACGTTGTTCCTTGCGTAGACTTGGAAGCAGGGGATCTACAAAATGGGCTTTTCCCCATATCAAGGCTACTTACCAAGAACCGACCCATTACTCATCCCTGTGGATTCCCCCCCCCCAAAAAAAACCTATACACCAAAGTTAGGACCCTGAAACTCAAACAAGGATACTTTTTATCACTAGCTGCCTGATATTACTTGTTGAAGCCATTTTGATTTGCATATATGTATATGTAGGGATACCAAGTGTGGTGTGGTGGATAGAGCAGGGATTCTCAATCTGTGGCCCATGGGCCGGATGCAGCCCATGACACCATTTCATGTGGCCCTCCACCACCTCCACCACACCATGAAGTGCCATGTGGTGGAGGAAAGGCAAAATGGCTGTCTGGCCCCCGAAGTTGTATGAGGGGGTGTGACCCGGCCCCCAGCTTAAAAAGGTCTAGAACTGGCTTTGCCATGGAAACTCACTTGAGGGGAATTAAACTGGCGTAACCACTTCTTAAATACATAATTTACCTTGAAACCCCTATTATGATTGATTTAAGTGAGTTCTGATGTGATGGCACACAAGATTTGTAACACATTAAAAATGGCAGCTATGTGGTCGTAGGTGAGGGTGAAATTACAGGCAATAGGAACAAGGAGACAACAGAATGAAATAAGCTCAAAGCTTGTTTGGAGATTGTAATTTAGGCCTTATCACTCCTGGGTACAGAAGCATACCATCTTCCCCTCAGATGCAGCAGTCTCTTTGATTTCACAAACTATCATTATGGGAGGGTTTTACTATGCATGTTGCTATGGAGGCAACTAAAGCTTGTATCCTGAGATTTGTGGTCATTATGGAATTTTCCACACACATTTCTAAGAAATATTAAAACACAACAAGACGATTTGTCATAGAAATTAAAAACCAGAGGTCTCTAGCTGAGGAGCAGATTTCAGAACATGGGGTTCTAATTGCCAAGGAGACAAGAGTGGATGAGTATTCTCTTGCAGACAGTCTCTTGTCTCCAGGGAAAATAGGATTAATAGGGTTACCAGGGATATCTGAAACCACAGATCTATTGTCACTGTAGAGCCCCAGGCTTCTATTATGTTTCATATAAGCGACTGTCTTTAAGCATTTACCGAGAGAGGTTGTATCACTGAAGTCACTGGGTGTAACCAGTTTCACAGCAGCCATAATGTGTTTGGGATCAGAGATAAATAGCTTGGAAAGGATTCCAGTCAAGGGCTGGCCCAGTGTTACACAGAGGGTGACGGCTGCTTTAGGTGACAGCTCCTGAAGGGTAAGAAGGAGACATAGGGCCCCTATGTCTTGTACTCTGTATGGTAGCCAGGGGTCTTCAGCACCATTTGAAAGTCCTGCCCCATCCTCAGTGCTGAGGTGGGCTGACTGGTATTATACATGAAAGAGTGGAAGGTGTCATCTTGTCCTTCCAAGTTATGCAGCAAATTGACTTGGGATAGGGTGGTCCCACCATACTAAGAAAAGCCAATGAGTTGTATGGAAATACAGTATGTTCCATGTACGTTTAGTTCAAACTTCATCTATTTGGAAACTTAAATTAATATAGAAGTGAAATAAAATGGACAATTGGTGTGGAAAGATGTGGTCTGAGGACATTTGCCTTCTTGAAATAAATCCATGCTCAAAGCCGCCGCACCGCCCCCCCCCCCCCCAGCTCTTTACAGGAATTAGCAAGTAAATCAGTAGCCTGTTTTTAGTAAAATATGAGAAGTCACTGTAAAATTCATGTTTCATTAAACTGAAAGAGGGAAGTGTCTTGCCCTTGTGGCTGCAAAGGTGAAATTCTCACATGAATTCATAGTTCTTGCTGAACAAGATTCCCAGTGGTACAGAGATTATTATTTTTATGTCTTATGTGCCAGTCTGGCCAAGTTATCCTGCTATGGTAATAGAGTAGTAGACCATACTGCCAGTGACTCAACACTGATTGTCAGGCAGCAGTTAACTAACCTGACAACATTGAGGACTAATGGCCTTGGTTGGCGAAGTCCCACAGGCAAGGGTGATGGTCCCCAAGTGGATTAAATCCCACTTAAAACCATCCTGATGGAGGGCAGCAGCTTCATCAATACTGGCCTGGGGCTGATGAAGACTTGTGTACCAAAAGGGCTCAGGACTAGAAAGTGACTCATGGAACTGGATCAGTGGTACGGGTGTCACACTGTGATGTGGAAGGCAAATGGAAGGTCACTGCATTATATTGTTCCCAGGACAATCTTCATCGTGGATCACCATGACGATAGCCAATATTTGGAATCGAATATGGCACTTGAAGAAGAAGAATGTCTCATGTTGTTCCTTCCTTTCCCTTTATCTGGAGCACACCTGGTTGTATGTGACTTGGTTTTGAGAAAACATCAGGACTATCCCTCTTGTGTGGTGGCCAAAATGGGACTGAATTATCTGGGGTGGAACAGGTTTATGTCAAATTCCCTTCAGACTGTGATCCTACTCCCAACAATGTGAACATATGAGGCAATAAATTGACTATATATATACTTGCAATTTCTTGCTTTCGAACTGCTAGGTTGGCAAGAGCTGGGACAAAGATGGGAGCTCATTCCATCCTGCAGTACTCGGGAATCGAACTGCTGACAGTTCTGTACCTTCCTTCTTTCAACCCTTGCTATTATGACCATGTGAAGTCTTGGTTTTTGTCACTCACACCCTTCCCCTTTTACAGATTTGGCCCTGTCATTTCAGGGAATGGGATGCTGCCACTTTAGATTTGTGCCAGGTCTTCATGCTTATTTTTAGGAGTAAACATTTATGCACGTTTCCAAATATATTTAGAGTGTGAATCTCCTTGGCAACCTTGCAGCTTTCTATCCAAATTTCACATATGTCCTTGAAGCCAGGGAACCTAAAGTGTGAGAGTATGGGCCTTTGGCGATCAGACATTGTAGGACTACTGAAACAGCCTCCAGGACAAGTGAGCACCAAACAGCAGCCTTGACACACAGGCCTAGAAGAGGGCTGAGATCAATATATTGAATAGAATTAAAGGGGTGAGAAAAGCAAGTCTAATGCAGGGCATTTAAGAAAAATCAATTGGCATTGATGTGTCCAAGAAGCACAGCCAACCCTAGCATAGCTGCTGAGAGCAATCCTCGGCAACCTAATTTCAGCAGGGATGCATAGAACAAGCCAAATCTTTGTGATAGTGAGGCATGGTAGAGCTACAAGGTTAGCATGCCCCTATTTGCCTACCTGCTTTCTGCCCCTTAACTCTTTGTTGAGATAGATTTCTAAATGGGCTTTTTCCAGTTGACTGATTGCTGCAAAAGGGACATCTAATGGGTGTGTGTCTACTGCTGTTTGTTTTTATATATAAAGTTTAACATTGCTTTTTAATTCAATTGTGCTAGTTTCTTCAATTGTGTTTTAATTCTAAACCCTTCTGTGATTTCCCCCCTTCCCCTTTTAAAAATCTTGTTTTGTGCCATCTTGAGCCCATTACTAGAGAAATGTGGCAAAGCAATCACACTTATATACAGTCAAACCTCACATAAAGAGTGCCTTGCTTAAAGAGTAACTCGCTTAAAGAGCAGAATTTTCTCTGAATGGTCACTTTGCTTAACAAATAAAACCAACCAAAAACTCACTTAACAAATAAATCAGGGTTTGCAATTTCCCCCCCCCCCCCTGGTCATTTACAATGGTGTTTCACTTAAAGAGCAAAGTTGCTTAAAGAGCAATCCTGTGGAACACATTATGCTCTTTAAGCGAGGTACAACTGTAATGCCCCATGGCACTTAGTACACTCTCTGGGCAGTTCACAAGTTAATTAGCATTTTGCCCCCAAGATGCTAGGGGCATTTTACTGACCTCAGGAGGATGGAAGGCTGAGTCAACCTTGAGCCCTGGTCAGAATCAAACTCACCACCTTTGGGTAGCCGGACAGCAGTTTAACCACTGCACCACCAGGTCTCTTTAGGACAGATAGCCAGATGATAAATGAATACCAAGTGTATCTGTTTGTCATTCCATGTGGTAGTGAAATAGCCTGTGTATTACACATAGGATAATGGAGCAGTAGCAGTCAGCAAAAGTGCCATAAGTCAGGTTTTGAAGGAATGATACTCTGCAGAACGATTCACACATACGGTACATCCCTGGTCTTTTCTGCAACAAATATACTCGTGACTTAAAGAAACACACGTAGCTTTTTGAGGGACTTCTCAGGTCACTTTGTCTTCTAAATAGCACTGATACACTGTGTTCAACCCTTGTGTACAACTATGGAACAGTGTAAGACCTCCACAGTCATGTTCCAGAATCTCCACAGAAGTTGACCTACATTGTACAGATTCTGCAACATTGTCCACTGAACAATTGCAAACAGTTTCGTCGAGTTTTAGCCCCTTACTATGCTTTTTAGGACAAAAAACAAAAAATGTATTCATTATTTTTAAACAAGTGAGATGCCTTTTTTTTTTTGCTTCAGCCAGTGTAACGAATAAGGACATAGCCCCATGTTATTTTTGGTGCATGATAATAATAAAAAAGAAGTGATGTACAGTAATACCTCATATAACATTAGTATCGAATAACACTAAAATCGCATAACATTAAGGAATCTGGGGGGAAGAATTGCATCAGATAACATTAAGATCCTATGGGATGCTTCAGATAACAACTGCTAAAGCCTGTGTGGTTACAATGTATCTCTATGGATCCCATAGAGGATCAGATAACACTAAAAATCATATAACACCAAGACTTGTGGAACCAGGTTTTAGTGTTATATGAGGTTTTACTGTACTGTACTTTTCTACTGGCTGTGGGGATTGGGGGCAGGGGCGTAACTACTGCCGTATCTGCCATATCAATTATATGGGCCCCCCGGGCCCCGGGGCCCCCCAACGTGCATAAGCAAAAATTAATAAAAACTTCCCAATTTTTTTTTATTTCACGAATGACAAAAGTCAAAAAAAGCAATTTCTTTTTTTCCCGCGTAAAGCGTGCGTTCAAAAGTTGGCAACACCCTACATCGGTTATCACGGGCTGCGGGATTTCCCCGTTTAAGTCATTTACTTCAACGGGGGAATCCCACAATAATCGATGTACAGATAGATAATTATGATGAATAAATATTTCTTTTAATTTTATGCAATTTTTTTTTCTTTTGTGAGAAATCTTTACCCTTCCTAAGGGTTGTCCTTGCTCAAAAGTCAGTTGTTACCAGCTCTAGGGTTCGGTGCTCATCTCTGTTTATAGCCAAAGAGCCAGTGGACTTAATCCACAACAGCTCACATTAAACAAAATCCTCGCCCATGATTATAGCCAGGTGCATGAAGAGTGGAGCACAATAAACTCCTAACTTTCTATAAGAGACTAGAGCATTATGAATGAGCCCAGGTGTGATTTCTCCTAGTAAGACCACTGGTGGGTCCCAGAATTGTCCATGTACACAGAACAGCCAGAGGAATTTGTGGGTGAAAGAAAATACGTTTACATTTCTTAACCCACCACAGTTGTTTTGTTTAAATTAAAATACACGCAAAAGCATTGTTTTATGTCTGTGGCATGCAATGCAAGTGTGCAGACTTTTCTCAGTGACATTTGCAGTCACTCCCCCAACCCTTCTGATGCTGTGTCTGTCCTTCAGAAGTAAAGGTAAAGGTCACCCTTGCTCAAAAGCCAGTCGTATCTGATTCTAGGGTTCAGTGCTCATCTCTGTTTCACAGCCGAAGAGCCAGCGCTGTCAGCTTCTGCAGATGTTTCCATGGTCATGTGGCAGGCATGACTAGACACCGGAGAGCACAGAATGCTGTTTATCTTCCCACTGAAGTGGTCCCTATTTATCTACTTGCAATTTCTTGCTTTTGAAGAGTGCTTATTCAAGTTTTTAAATGATCCCCACTACTTGCTTTGCAATGACAGCTTTCCTAGGTCTAAAGCAGTGGTTCCCAATGTGGGCCCCACGCCCCCCCAGGGGGACTTCAGTTCCCAGAAGCCTAAGTCAGTACATTGACTGATCAGAGCTTTGGGGAATTGACTTGGGATTCTGGGAACTGAAGTCCAAAAACCAAAGGCTGGGACACAGCATTGGACACAGTATCACTCGTATCAAGACTACTTCATAGCACTTTAGCCAATTCGCCTAGAGCTGAGATGTGCTGTTGCCGCTTGTTTCTGAACCTGTCTTGTTTGCAAAAGCAGTGCCAGAGGGTTGGAAACAGAAGAGGGGGACCCCCTCACTCAGAGGGAGAGAGAGAGACGGAGGTGGCTGCTGACTTATTGGTCGCTGTCCATGGTGACAGGAACTAAGCAGATCACACGACTTTGCCTGCATCTCCCCAAATCTCTCTCTCTCTGTTGTTGTTGGAATGTAACTGGGCTGTTCTTGTCTCCGCAAGAAAACATGCAGAGGGCGAGAAAGGACTCTGGCTGGCATTCTGCATGAAGCCTGATAGTAGTTACATAATTCAGGAAGGCTGCAGTGGTATAAAAACACAGGGCGGACAGTCGTGTTTTCTCCATATGTTCACTGTTTTTATGCTTCTTTGATGCCCACCAATGCCCTGTGGCTCTGCTGTGCATACAGAGAAAACAGCAGGGGTTGGGATTTGCACATTTAAAAGGGTGGTTTAAAATAAAATATGCAGGTGCCAGTCATAAACAAATATGTACCGTCCACTGGCTCATCTTTATTTTCCTATGATGGCAACCCAAGATACGGTAGGGTTGAGAGTTTGTCCCCCCCCCCCACCTCCTTAGCAGGTCAATGTCAACCTTCCTCATTTTCTTTTTAATCCTATTCAGTCCATCCCTTAGCACATTTCTCTCCGTGGTTAGTGATTATTTTTCAACACCCTCCCCCAATCATTTTCTTTTGTTCCCTCAGAATTTGAATTTTAGTTTCCCATTTTTGTTCTTGTCTGTGCATTTCAGACTGGGTCACTTTATTCCAAGAGTGGTGTAGTAAACAGAGCGGGTGACTAAAATTCACAAGACCTGGCTGCTGTTTCTCTTTTGGCTATGGAAACTGACTGGGAGATGCGTGGGAATGGTCAGTCCCACCTTGAACATCTCACATAGCCCAGAAGCCAATTTAATGGCCCTGTAAATCAGAAATGTCTTAACAGCATAGGGAACAAAAATCAAAACTCCTGATTCACTTAACATGAGCTCCTTCTTCTCCTTGTGGATTGACCAATGACAAGGGAGTTGAGAAGATAACCCCTCATCATGCAAAGATTTTCAGAACTATTCTCCAATGGAAATGCCCATTCTTGTTACTTCAGTATATTGATGCTACCTTGGGACAGCTTTGTGGTTTGTGTGGTGGCTATGAAGCAGTCAAAGTTTGGATGTCCAGGTCTCCCAAGACCATAATCTTCCTCAATTACTACTTCTGTCAGCATAAACACGTTTATTCATTCATTCATTCATTCATTCGGTGAAACTGCTCTTACTAATAATGTAACCATCCTATTCTGAGGCTATGTTCATTATTACATTTAGTACAGTGGTGGGCAGGAATTTTTTTTTTGCTACCACACCTTTAGTGGAGCCTAAGTTGTGGGTGGAGCCTAAGTTGAGGGCAGAGCCTATGTCATGGGCGATCTAGTCATGCTTGCCATTTGGCCATGTATACATCTGCAAACACAGGCAGCATTGGCTCTTTGGCTGTAAATGGAGATGAGCACTGCACCCGAGAGTCGGATATGACTGGCTTTTGAGCAAGAGAGACCTTGAACCACTTGCAGGGACAAAACCTGATGACGCAGGGCAGGGAAGTGGGTGTGGCCACCCAAATTTCGCTTCCCCCCCCCTGAAGGCTACCCAATTTTGCCATCCCCCTGCCAGAGGCCACCCAATTTTTCTAAACCCCCCTCCCGGCAGCATCCGAACCTGTTGCTGCCCACCACTGATTTAGTATGTTAAGAACACCACTTGGAAATCTTTTAATTCTTGTTAGTGCTCTTAAGGGGTTTTTATCGCTTTTAATTGTGACTTTGTTGTTGTTCAGTTGCACAGTCGATTCCAACCCTAGTCTTTGTGTTTTGTGAGCTGTCTGGAGTCTTCGGAGTTGGGCAGCAGTACAAATTGGAAAAAATAAAATAAATAAATAAAAATAAATAGCATGCTGAAAGCAAGACACAATACTAAAAGAATTAGTAATAATTCCAAGAATAGGATCAGAAACATTTATCCTGATTCAAGTTATAGCAAGTACAGGCCTAAGCCATGGTTCAAACATGAGGTGAGAATGGAGAGGACACTTTAGCATGGCCTGGGAAATGGGAGATGATGGACTGCCCAAGATGCAGTCCCATATTGCCATGAGAAGCATGAGGTTGACTTGAGAGGCAGGTTTTTGCTTTCTCATGAGAAATGTGGTCTCAAGAACTACTAGTCTCAAAACCTAGTTGTCCTTTGTCGTCAAAACCAGGGGAGGCAGCAGAGGGAAAGCACCATAAAAAACCAGAGATATGGGGCCTATGGACAGCAGGAGTCCACCCTCCTGAAATCATGGGGTTTGTATGCTCAGCCTGTGAAAACATGTAGATAATGCACATACAAACACCATTTTGTCCTATCTGAGAAAGAAATTGAATCAGATAACGAGAGTGCATTTGGTATCATTAAAACGTAAACATTTATTTCATGATCCACAAGACTTGTTTGCATAGGATGGGGTTATGGCATATATATTGCAAGGTTGTATTCCAAAAAGTCCATGACAGTATTGAGGAAGTTGCTGCTGTCCATCAAGATGGAGTCAAATAGGATTTAATTTACTTGGGTACCATCACTCTTCCCTGTGGATTTCACCATTAGTTGAGTCGCTGGCAGTAGAGTCTCTTCCAGGGGTTCCCAACCTAAGGCCTGTGGCACCATTTCATGTGGCACCCCCACCTCTCCAAGAGCATTTGAGAAACAAAATGGTCAACCCTTTGAAGCTGTTGGGACAAAATGGCTGCCCCCCCCAATGTGCAGGCAGTGCAAAATGACCATCCAGCCCTTGAAGCTGACTGAGAGACATGACCCAGCTCCAGCTTGAAAAGGTTGGGAACCCCTGGTCAACTCTATTACCATAGCAGGATAACCTGCTAGGTTATTAATTACTATTTAGAAGTAATTTACAGGCTGTTAACAAGGCTGTTGCTGAATAGAAGACAGTGGCATGCTTGCGGGACTGTTCAGAGAGAAGGCCATTGTCTGAATATGTCCTTTGTTTGTTGGTCTGTCCTGTCCCAAAAAAAAAAAAAAAATAAGCAGAAAGAGGAAAAGGGCTTCCTAATGTTCCTCAGAGTGAGCACTGAGGCATCAGTCGCCCAAGTTTGGCTACTCACAGTCGCCACTTGTCCCAGCAACCCTATGGTGAGACTTTTGTTTCTCTTCCCTATTGCAATGGCAATAACACTTATATACTGCCCCATAGATAGTGCACTTTCTGGGTGGTTCACAAGGTACAGTAATTAGCATTTTGCCTCCAGCATCCTAGGTCAGGTGTTTCCAATCTTTTCAGGCTGGGGTCACACTCTCTCTGTCAGCTTCCAGGGATTAATGGCCATTTTGCACTGCCTACGTGATGAGGGTGGTGGCCATTTTGTCCCAAAAGCTTCAAAAAGGGCTGACCATTTTGTCCCTCGAATGCCCTTGGATGGATGGGTGGGGGCCACATGAAATGGTACTGTGGGCTGGATCTGGCCCACAGGACTTAGGCTGGGAACCCCCCTGTGCTAGGTACTCATTTTACCGACACCGAAAGTATGGAAGGCTGAGTCAATCTTATATTCCTATAATCAGGATCGAACTCACAGTGTTTTGTCTTGCAGTACAGCAGCTTTAACCACGCGAAGTGGCGCCCTCTAGCGCCTGCTTGCGGCTGGAGCAGCTGCTCCTCTCTAAAGGCCCAAGAGCGGAGGGCTCCCTTTTTACCCATGCCAGAGACTGCGTTTTCGCCAGGGCGCATGCGCCAAAATGGAGGCGTAAGAAGCAGAAAACAATACGGCTTAGTAACGGTTAGGCGCATGCGTATTGGGCGACGAAGACGCTCGCTGTAGTGAAGCAAAGAATAGACGTAAAATAAGTAAAGAGTAACAACTGAAGCTGCAAGAAGACATATTGTCAGAATCCACTACCTGCGTCATTTTAGACCGCGACACCCCATAGAAGGCTGAAAAAACATCTCCACGATACACTCGTATTCACAGGAGGAAAACAGTTTCGTTTATTATAACAGTTGCTGTGGAAAAACTGCAGAGGTGTACGACTCTTCTGTTTCTATCTCTGTGGGCAACAGTCTGGGTGAGGCGGGATGGGGCCGCGCTGGTGACGTAAGTTTCTTCGTAAGTGGCCACGTGCTGCAATGTGGCCAATCAGGTCTTTTCGGAGGGGCCCAATCACAAGTGCAGCATCGCTGTTTGGTTCTAGTGGCGCCTGGTTGGAATCCTCGGATAGAAGCGCCCCTGGAGAAGACGGGTAAAGCCGGGGAGGGTGTGTGTGTATACCACCGTGATGGCGAACCTTGGCACTCCAGATGTTCTTGGACTTCCAATTCCCAGAAGCCCCCGTGAATCCACACGAATGGGTTTACTCTGCGATTCATACGGTCCGGGCCGCCCTCATCGCTTCCGGAAATGGAAGTAAAAACGCGCCCGTACAGATGAATCGCAGTAAACCCATTTGTGTGGATTCACGGGGGCTTCTGGGAATTGAAGTCCAAGAACATCTGGAGTGCCAAGGTTCGCCATCACTGGTATATCATATGTGTGTTAGCTTTGGGTGGGTGGAGGGACACCTTTAAATTACTGTTCCCGGACTCCCCAGCGAGCACCACTGCGGGCATTACCAAAAAAATAATAATAATAACTTGGCCAAGTTCCTGTGCAAAGGGTCCAGGGCATCAAAAAAGTAAGGATGTGCCTATGATCACAGGAATAAGAAATTCCCAAATGACGATTCCAATTTAATAATAATAATACATTCATATTTAGATACAGAGATTTATATAGATAGATTTATCTTTTTTTTGGGGGGGGGGGGAAGCCTATGCAGTCGTTTTGTTTTGGTTCTAACGTGTAATTTTTGGGTTGTGCTCTCTCCCTGTGCCTATAAACACCAGGGAAAGAAGCTACTTGGGAAAGAGTGATGCAAGACAAGTGTTAGGGAAGGCACGTGTTAAGACAGGTAGGCAGAGTAGAGGTAAAGGCCTCCCTTGCTCAAAAGCCAGTCGTATCCAACTCTAGGGGTTCATGCTCATCTCTGTTTACAGTCAAAGACCCTGTAGACATTTCTGTGGCCATGTGGCAGGCATGACTAGAGTACTTACCTTTCCTGCTAAAATGGTGCCTATTTACTTGCAATTTCTTGCTTTCAAACTGTTAGGCTGGCAAGAGCTGGGAGCTCATGCCGTTGCGCAACACTCAGGTCTTGAACTGGTGACTTGCTAACCTTCCGATCATCAAGCTTAGTGTCCTAACCAGTCAGCCACCATGCCTCCCTATGGAGTAGCAAACTCAGGACCTGCCAGTGGGGCACCAAAAAGTGATATCGCATGGAAGCTGGAGGAACCAGGGATGGAAGGCCCCTGTCTAAATTTCGCAAATCCTTTGAAAAAGATACATGTGATACTGGTCTGGCCCAACTTTGGCTGCTTGCATTTGTGGGAACATTTGCACCTACCAGATATGTCAGTTGTAGGACTGCAGTATCTGCACACTGACATTTCAATTTTTTACTTGCTAGTCATAGCTGAGTAGAGTAACCAGTTGTCATTTTGTAATATGTGTGTTGGTTTTAGAACAAAGACAGTACAGTACAAGAGTCTTCATAGCTAATGATGAATCACAATTGGAGGGTATCTTTGGTGAGAGCAGGTGATGGTACTAGAATTTTTTGTTTGTTTTTGGTATTTTTGCAGTTTCCCAGTTGAACAACCATATCTGAGCATTCCACTTAAACGCTTGTTCTTGGTTGAACTGAATAAGATCTGAAAATAAAACCCCATTTTCAGAACTTAAAAATGTCCTGTAAAAGGAGGGGATCCTGGATAGGGAGCTGTTTCACTCTTATCAGTGGCAAGTTTTATCTGGCTATATGTACTGTACATTTATATCTGTGTCTCCTCGCACTGTAAAGTCTAAAGGAGAGCCAATGTGAGACAGCAGGCAAATGCTGTTTTGTTGTATAAAAATAAGGTTGTTCTGGATAGCCAGGTGAACCAAACTACAGTAAAACCTTAGAGAGTAAATCGTGCCTTGCTTAGAGAGTAAATCACGCCTTGCTTAGAGAGTAAATCGCTTAAAGAGCAGAATTTTCTCTGAATGGTCGTCTTACTTAACAAATAAAACTAACCAAAAACTTGCTTAACAAATAAATCAGATTTCACAATTGGTCACTTACAATGTTGTTTCGCTTAAGATTTCCCCCCCACTTTCCAACAGCTTCGGCACATTGACGTGGAATGGCCGCCATTAGTGAACAGGTGCAAGATATGGAGAAAGTGAGCAAGGAGCTGCTCAAAATAATGGCAGAAGGCAAAGAAATGGAGATGCTGAAAGACAACCTAGCCAAACAGGAACAGATGATTGACAAGGTGCTGGAGACTCAGAAAACCACAAAACAATTGATCAAAGGTACCACCTTGCCTTCTACTGTTGTTGAAAACTTGCTTTGAGCTTCTTTAGCATACTTGTTTCCCCAAAGTGGTGGTGGTGAAGTGTGGGGGAATCTAGGTGTGGCTGAATGAATACTATAGCATTAAATGTTCAAAGGGCTACAACTGAATCCCAGCAAGACTGAGTGGCTTATGGGTCAGGGCCCCCACGTTATCTCGGGAGCTACCATCTTTGGTTCTGGATGGGACTATTTTGCCCCAAACAGACACGGTGCGTAATCTGGGGGTCCTCCTGGACTCGTGACTCCTGCTTGATGAGCAGGTGGTAATTGTGGCCAGGAGGGCTTTTGCACAACTTTGTGTTATACGCCAGTTACGCCTGCTCCTAGATCGGGACTCCTTGCTCATGGTCATGCATGCTCTGGTCACCTCCAGACTGGACTATTGCAATGCGCTCTACATGGGGCCATTCGGAGGCTGCAAATGGTCCAGAATACGGCTGCTCGGGTGGTGATGGGGTGAGGTGGTATGCCTGTGCCTCGCCACTGCTTCGGGAGCTGCATTGGTTGCCAGTGTGCCTTCGGGTGGAATTCAAGGTGCTGGTAATGACCTTTAAAGCCCTACATGGTAGTGAGCCAGGATACTTAAGAGACCACGTCACCCTGAGAACATCTGTCCGTCCCACCAGAGCATACTGGAGAGGTTCTCTCATTGTGCCATCTGCTAGGGAGGCTCGTCTCTCTAGTACCAGAAGGAGGGCCTTCTCTGTGTTTGCTCTAGGCCTATGGAACTTCCTGCCAATTGAGCTGCATCTCCAGACAGAGTTGCTGTCCTTCAGGAAAGAGCCAAAAACCTGGCTGGCAAAGCAGGTGTGGGGCACTGGGGATGTGGTAACCCCTTCCTGCTGGCTGATTTAGTAAGATCACTCTCCCTCTTTTAATCTCTTTTAATCTGCAGGGGTTGGAGTAATTTTTGGTGCCAGTTTTAATGGAGCTTTTATTGGTTTTTAAAATGTGATTGGTTTTATTTTCTGTGAGCTGCCCAGAGTTGGGCGGCAATAGAAATCAGAAAAATAAATGAATAAAATGTTAGCCAGTTTAGTGTCCTTACAAGGAAATTCTGTGTAAGTCACTGGGAGCTTTGAAAAAGAGGAATGCATGTGCTGCTATTTACATATACATGCATGTTCCCTGGAGAGAATTGCAAAAACATTTTTCTCATGTTGTACATTTGTATATCCTCAATGTGGAAAAGATAGTGCTGCCTGAGTCTTCAATATGGGTAACCCAGGTTGCCTTTTTCTTCACCTTGGGACTCTCTTCTTGAAAGAGACAACCAAGATCTGTTGATTGCAAATTTGCACAGGCAGGAGTGACAATTGATGTGGGATTTGCTTATCTGTCAGGGCTGAGCTTAAACGCTTGAGCTACGCTGCACTTCTTTGCTTAGTAGGCACACGGCTGGGTTTTGGACTGTAAATAAAGCTCCCATGTAGGCATCGCTTAGGCTTACGTTAAACAGGCTTACTGCATGTCTGGCCAAAATGTATGCATGCAGATGTTCAATAGAATGAATGAAATAATGCTCCACTCGCAGGACTGCAAAATGTTGCCTTGGTTTTCTTGTGCTAGTCACCAGCATCTTATTCCCTTCAGCCCACTGTGAATGTAGGAGGACTTGAAGTGAAGATCCTATTGGGTTTTATTGTCGATGTGGTTTTGGCAGAAGCAGTACAAGTCTCACTTGCTGCACAAGAGAGGTGAAGGGATAGGGACTTTATGTCCCTCACTGTTTCAATTATATCAGTGACTACTTCCAGAGTGCCTTTAAATCACGGATGACCAAACTTTTCGGGCCATGGGCCGGTCATGTGGTTCAGCGAGCCGGTCATGTGGTTCAGTGGGGCTGGTCACGTGGTTCCTCCCACTGGAAGCAGAAGTAAAACACCTTGCAATCTGCTTTGCAACAGATATGTTTTGCAACAGGATGAGATAGATTTTAGGATGCCATTTTCTTTACTTAAAGCAGGAGTGCCCAAACTATGGCCAGTGGGCCGGATCTGGCCCCAGTGCCAATTCATCTGGTCCACACTGTCCTTATTGCTCCCGGAAGTGGAAGTAAAATGTGCCCGTATGTAGGAATAGGAGTGACAAGGGCAGCATGGGCTGAATGAACTGGCATTGGGCGCCAGATCTGGCCCACAGGTCATTGTTTGGGCACCCCTGCTTTAAATAAAAAACACTTTAAATTAAAGAGTAACGAGTGGCTGAAAGTTTGATTGCCTCTCACCAATTTTGGTTGGTTTGCTTCGATTACCTGTTAGCTTCCATGCCCAGTTCTAGTGGTTTAGGACTTCAGTAACTGGTGGAGCATCTCCTCTGGATAGATTCAACCTGGACCACCTGGTTCTCCCAGGTATCTGGACTCTGGGTTCCCCCCCGAGGGAGGCTTGGAAGATGACGACAAGGAACTGAACCCTGGTGGGGTGGAGTGCTTTACCTTCACCTGTTTGCCTGGCTCCCCCCTTCAAGAATTTAGAATGACCTACAAGGCTGAATGTTTTAAAGAGGCATTCCAGGATGTTCTGCTTTCCCTGTTCCCAAATGTTACCTGTATGACACAAGCTGATTTAGGCCGGTTCGCCTGTTGCTGTTTATTTTGTTGTTGGGAACTTTAATATTTTATCTGTATATTTTATTCCAGTATTTTATGTTCACCACCCCGTGTGGCCTTTTGGCTAGGAAGGCAGTATATAAATCTAATAAATAAATATTAAAGAGGAAACAAGCTGTCCGTTAACATAGCAGTCCTGGCATCAGAGCAGGGATAGCTACTGGGTAGCTGCTCTGTTCTTTTTGGACTGCAACTCATATAGTTGGCTACCATCAGTCATGCTGTCTCCTGCTGGTGGAAGTTATCTGCAGGGCCAGAGTGACCCACTTCTGAGCTTTCAAGGTCATGCACAGATCAGTGTTGTGGTCGTGGTGCCTCCTTCCTTCACCCTGGAGGATGACAAAAGAGCCACTTGCATCAGCACTGGGACACCCTGGGCGAACTGGTTCCGACCCACCCACATTTTAAATGGGCAGCTAAGCTATTCTCTTCTTTCCCACCGCAGAACTTATGAGTAAGGAGGAGAAGGTGGCCCAGAAGCTTTCTGACAGGGAAGAAGAGCTGAAGGCGAGTCTCCAAAAATTAAAGAAAATTGAAAATGAATTGCATCAGGCCAGTGAAAATGATGCCATGTTGAAGACCAAAACCAAATATCCTTCCATGTCTGCTTTTGAAGCCAAACCCAACATTTCTTGGGATAGGTTCAAACCCCCCCCCCCCATGCCTCTTTATACAGTCATTCCAGCACAGATCAAGCCAGTTTATGTAAGTGGCGCATGGGAAGGTTTTTACCTATATCAGGTCAGCAAGGCAGGCGCGTGCTGTAGTTTGCATCAAGCATGCTGAGTGAATTAGACAGGAGGCATGACCTGGCAGGGCCATACAACTAGGATTTAGAGGTTTCCCTAGAACATTTGGCTGTGTAATAGATGAAGAAATCCAAAGTGTCTTTCTATTATATACATTTGCTAGTTTATCTTAGGTTATTCTCAGATCATTGTGACCTTTACCAGTACTGCAAATTTCATCATGAAAGGACAATAACATGTTTTCACAGCGGTAAGGGCCCTTTTTTCCCTCTTCTTCCTGTTCCATTTTTAAAAATAAAGGTGAGAATTCACTATGGAACATGCATTTTGAATACAGAACGATCCGTGTTTAGTGCCTGGGCATCTCCAGTCGAAAAGCTTGTGTACCTGAGCAGAGCAGACTCCCCACCTGAGATTTAGGAGAGACACTAATTCAAATTAAACTATATTAGGCTCAGTGGAGCAACTTGGTTTTTACACAACTTTCTTGCCCCCTTACATACAGCATCACTTATCCAGGGGAAAACAAACAAGAGGACCTGTGGTGCCTTCAGCTTATTTTGTCATTTGATTAATCTAAAGGTGGGCAGTTGTGGGTCTCCAGATGTTAGATGGCTACTCCTGTAAGGCCTAGCCCAGTGGTGGCAAACCTATGGCACACATGCCAGAGGTGGCACTCAAAGCACTCTTTGGGCACCCTTGCGGCGCCCCAGCACAGAGTTTGCCCCACCCCTCTGCCTAGCAGCCCAATCAGAATGCTTCCTCCATCCCTCCAGCACGGAGTTCACCCCGCTTCTCTGCCCAGCTGCCCAATGAGAGTGTTTCTTTCCTCCCCTGTTGTTGTGTTGGCACTTTGCAATAAATAAGTGGATTTTGGGTTGCAGTTTGGGCACTCGGTCTCTAAAAGGTTCGCCATCACTGGCCTAGCCTCACAGTTGGTAATGCGATTATGGGGCTATGGGATCATGAGCTTTGTGGCTGAAAACCTGGAAGGTCACATAGTTCATTAAGTGCCATGGGGCAGCATATAAGTGTATTTGCTATTACTACAGTTCCAATCCTAGATTAATATTTTCAGGAGTAACCACTCAACCCACTTTTTGCCTGTCTAAATTATGGCTGAGGGTGAGTTTTCTCCAATTCAGTTGCCTACAGCATGAAGTCAAGGACTTTTACTTCATTTAACTTAGCAGAAGATTCTTATATACAATATTTGGAAAGATAACAAGTAGGTCAAGGTGTTCCAGGGAACCCTGTTGCTTGAATTGGAAAAATGTAGAAACTGGAGTGAAGCTGCTGCAGAACAATTGTGTCCTAACATTTGAAGAGCAACATCCACAGTGCTCTATCATTTTAGTTAAACGAATAGCTTTGATTTGAGAGATCAACTGGAAGCAAAATTCCTTCACTCCCAGGATATACTGAATTAAGGAAACAGCTAGAGGCCCTGAGAGAAGAAATCAGGCAGCAGGAGAGGAATGCGGCTGAAGAAGCCGACTTGTCCATGTCAGCTACGTGAGTATGAAACCTCCCTCTGCTCCTTTGATTTTCACCCTTACTATGGGGATACAAAATGACAGGGTTTAGACTAGGGATTCTCAACATTTTCAGGTCATGGGCCGAATCACTCGCCCTCAGACAGCTGAGTGGGCCGGTCACGTGGTCCCCCAGCCATAATACTGCTGTAAAATTAGTCCGTGACTATTGTAAATGCGGGCCACATAAAATGGCACTGTGGGCCGGGTCCAGCCTGGAGGCGGTAGGTTGTTAATTCCTGGTTTAGACTACTGCATGATGTAATGTTAGTAAACATGAAACTATCTGTCCAAGCCGTGGTTCTCAACCTTAATGATCTGACATTCTGCCAATTGGTTTTTTCAAGGTATCCAACTTTATTTCTATAATCGAAACAAAAGACCCAGACTTTCCTAAGAAGAACCTGCATATACCGTATATACTAGACTAAATCATCCCAAATATAAGTCGAGGTACCTGATTTGGACCTCTAAAACTAGGAAAATAAATTGACCCGAGTATAAGTCGGGGGTGGGAAATTCAGCAGCTGCTAGTGAGTTTCAATAATTAAAATACATGAAAATACAATAAAATTAATTAACGTAGACATTTGTGTGGGTTTTTGAGCGTTTACATTGACCAAGTATACGTCGAGTCCAATTTTTGGACCTCATTTGGGGGGCTAAACCCTCCTGACTTATACCCAAGTATATACAGTATTAGCTGGCACTGTTAGTATGTTTATCATTTATGGCTGTTTCATAGGCCATTTGATCACTGGATTAGAAGAAACAGCAAGTGTCATTTACTACTAATCAAAATATCAGAAGTGGAGAGTATATATAGCAGGTTATTGAGAGATGGCACATCATACTTGCAAGTGGACGTGCAGGGGTGGGGGATAGTAAGCAGGAGTGAATTTTTAATAATTTTAATGAAAAGCTGATCTGGTCACATGTAACATCCTGCAGAAAATGAGCATAAACGTCCATCTACTTCCATGGTTTCCAGACCCACAAAGGAAGTCAGGGAGATCTGAGATTGGTATGAGCCATGTTTATACTAGCTTCGAGGACATTGATGGTCCATTTAGACCAGGGGTTCCCAATCTATGGCCCATGGGCTGAACCCAACCCGCAGCACCATTTCTTGTGGAAGCGGCCACATTTATTACAGCCGTAAAACACGCCTGCACATGCGTAAATGTGGTTACATCAGCTGTAAATGCGCCACTGCTGTCGTAAACATGGAAGCGGGCATGACAGAGTGAGCTCCTGTCTCTGTCCTGGCTCCTGCCAACCGAGGAGTTTAAAAGCGAGAAATTGCAAGTAGATAAATAGGGACCACTTTGGTGGGAAAAGATCTTGGGGACATGAAAGGAGCCTCATTTGGGTGTCCAGCAAAAAACCTTTCAACCCAGAAAGCACCTTTGTGTGCTTCAGACATGATTATAAGTATAAAAAATTGCTGCAAATTTACTGAACAGCTTATGGCATTTACCACGCTTAGTCCCGAGTGTCCCACAATTGCAATATGGACATAACTTATTTTACAAACTGTCATAACACTGATCAATACTCCCGCCCATTTTGGGGTGAGCGCTGACCCAACTGTGGGACATCTTTGTTTTTAAGATTATAGAAGCAATGAGGCTTCAAAAAACATTGTATTAAAGGGGAGCTTTGCCCACTCCAAGAAGTTATGAGAGCAGTCCTGCGAGTTCTAATTGGCACACTATATGGATAAGGCAGAGGCTAGATACAGCCATTACAGTGCCCAGTCAATTCAAGAGGCATCTAATCAACAAGTGGAACTCTGTAAAATAGTCTGCAGTCTCACTGCAGGTCAACCAAATGTTCCTCACCAAAGTGAATACAGTTGTGAAGAGTTTGCAGAACAATTCAACAAAGGCTGAGGTCATCTGACAGGACCTCGACTCCAAATTTACTACAGTAATCAGGTTGAGATGTGCAATGAGCCATCTTGTCATACCTTTGTGGAACGGTTTCAGTTTGTCATTTGAGGTGGACAAGGTGCCTGCTCGCTGTAAACCTACAATCTTATTATGATCCTTGCCCAGTGTAATTAGTAAAATCTATTAATGTATTTGATGAGTGGGTGATGAGTGTTCTCAGTTCATCACAATGACATTCTCCAGGAAGCAGACGGGAGCTTTGTCTCTCCAGGATCTCTTGGCAGCTTTTGCTATCATCGACCACAGTAGTCTCTTGAGGCGGTTGTCCGAGTTAAGAGATATGGGGCACTATGTTGCAGAGGTTCTGGTCCTTCCTTGGCAGTTGGACCCAGATAATTCAACTTGGGGAATTTGTTTCAACGCTAGGGTCTATTCAGTGGGGCATTCTACAGGGGTTGATGATCTCCCCAATGTAGTTTAATATCTATATGAAGCCATTGTGAGAGGTCATTTAGAGATTTGGTGTCACCAATATGTAGACAACACCCAGCTCTCTCTTTTCCCCCTTTCAACTTCTGTAGTAGATGTGGTTCGATTCCTTTACAGCCATTTCTCCTCAATAATAGACAAAATCTAACAAGTGGAAATCAAGACAGAGGTCTTGGTTGGAGGGACTATTTGCCCAATTAGGTGGCCTGGTCCCCTAATTGTTCTCACTCCTAGGGATCAAGTGTGCAACTTTGAGATCATCTTAGATTCATCCCTGACCCTGGGTCTTCAAATAGTGGTGGTAATTAAAGCCACTTTTTTCCAACTCCATCAAATTGCAGTTGCATTCCTACTTGGACAGATGTTTCCTTACAACCCATCAATTACTTGGTAATCTCATGAATTGATTACTGTAATGCTCTCTATATGGAGCTATCCTTGTCCTTGATATGGAGACTTCAACAGGTCCTGAACGCAGCTTCCACACTGGTGACAGGAACAAAGAAATTTGAGCACATCTCCACAGCTGTGGCAAATATACACTGGCTCCCTGTTCCTTTCTGTATCTGGTACAAGGTATTATCTTTAACATATAAAGCCCGATATGGTTTAGGACCTTATCTGTCAAAGTGTCTCTCCCACATCCCTCATTCATCAGCCAGCACAGCTCCAGGTGCCAACGCAGAGAAAGGTCATGGTAAGGAGGAAAGCTGCCTTGGTGTGGCACCTACACTATGGAATTTGTTATCACTCAAGCTGTGCCAGGTCGTCACTGGACATATTTAAAAAACAACTGGAAACATTACTTTTTAAAGAGGCATTGTGGTGTATCCTCTCCAATGTCAAATAGTACTGTAGTTCAGTTTAAATCTATGATACTGTCCTACCTTGGATGTTGCCAGTGTATATTAAACTACCCAGGGTGGGAAAATAATTCAGGTGGGAGGTATATAAATGCAATAAATAAATTAAATAGATACAGCCATTATGGATACAGTGAATGCTAAATGCATAAAGCCTGAGATTTTAGCTTTGATACTTTAGGGGCCTTTCAAATACCAGTGACCTAAAATGCCGCTTTTTTGATCCCCTTTCCGTGACCTTTGACTGACCCCCTCACCCGCCCCCCCATCACATGGTTTCTCCATTTCCCGTTTTGAGGAGAAACGGCAGAAGCATGGCCGACCCGGAGCCTGAGGACGTCTGCTGCCCCACCCCTGGACTTCCGCCTGGCTGGGGGGATTTAAAGTTTTGGAGTCACATGACTTCACGCCAGGAAACCCCCCCCCCCGGTGACTTTTGGTTGACCCTCCGCCCCTAAAATGGTCATGTGGTATTTGAAAGACCCCTTAAGCAAGACCATGGAAACCTATTCAAAATGGTCATGTTCAGGTTAAACTAGAATCAATGGCTTAGGTATCTGGTGGTAGAGCCAGAGGTTGAGAGTTTGATTCCCCACAAGGTTTCCTTTATAGTGGCTGGACTTGATCCATTTCTATGATGATGTCTTGCAGGTATCTTGTACATCTTTATTACCAGATCTGCCACATTGACTGGGACTATTCTTGTGAGCCAACAATCATCAAAGGAAGTATCCTTCTATTATAAGCTAATGGGTGTTTTCTTGCTTTGAGGGGAATGTGAAAAGATTTTTCCTTAATCTTTTTTCCTTCAGCCCATTATGGACCTGACATTGCTCAATCTATCAACCTTGACAGCAGTCAACACTCTCGTTGCTTCATCAGTGACTACCTGTGGAACCTTGTGAATACCTCATGGTGAACAATTTGGTTCCTGGCAAACATACATGTACAGTGGATGGTCTTTTAGGCAGCAAACTATATAGGAAGCAGCATTTTCTTTCCTAGTCACTGCATTTCTATACTCTGGTGTATCTTATTTGAATAAATGCATGGAAGGAAAACAAATAACTTTAGTACTAACCACAAAAGGTATTTTATTTGTGAGAAATGTAATTCAAAAATGAGTTGTCTTCTGATTTTACCCCCATGTCTTTTGGGAGGTTGCACCGCTGTAAGAATAAAATAATCAATGCAGGCAAGCACTTTTCTGTGGGGCAAAGATAAAAAATTTAGGTCAGGGCCCACCTGAAATTTTGTGGTTTTGCTGATCCATGGTAACTTACCTGGGGAGCATTACTCCTAGAAGAGCGGCCACAGCCAACTCCAGTTCTGCACCTTGACAGACTTTCCAAGAATCTGCCAGTGTGGTCAGGGCACAGAAGAACTTCAAATCTAAGCTTGGATCCTTTGTCAAAAGGTCTGTACAACACATACTTCAAAGGAGCAGGAATGGCTTATGTACAAGATGCTCCCCCTGCCCATCCATGCAAAAGAGGCTCCGAGCCCTCTATGAACTACTCCCCACAGGCCTGTTCACTCTCGGGGAGCTTAAATGAAGTGTGCAGTGAGCATCAAATTCTCTTCGGTAGACCATATGGAAAAGTTCCTTTGTGGGCGACACCTCATTCCCAAGCCCAGAATCAAACTTGGGCATCACAGAGGCAACAATGAATCTGGTACAGGTCCCAACATAAAGCAATGCAGCAGGAGCGGAGTTTTTCCTCCTATGAGCATCTCACAGTTTAAAGGGGGTTATGACGTTTCACCTATTCTTGGCACTTTCCCTTCCTTCTGGCAGAACAGGACTTAGCCTTTCATAATACTGAATCCTCTCCGATTTGTCTTCTTTTGTCTGTGTTCAGGAGAACTCGGTTCCCATTTGTTGCCCTTAACAGTGGCACTTCTGCTCGTCTGTCTGTTTGCAGCAGGGCTCCATAGTGATGGCCACCCCCACCCCGCTACGGCCTGAAGTCATATGGGTTACCTCTGTCCAAGTATCGGTAGTAGAGTCATAACATTCGACGCTATCCAAGAAGGTCTGACCATCATAGCCACCTACAGCAGGAGAGAACCAGCTGATTAATAGAATGTGGGACTGAGCCCATGCCATGCCAGGGGGCTGCTCTCTGGCCCTCAGGGATTATGGCTATACAGACAAAAGAACTTGTAGTTCACACATACTGTTAAGCCAGGGGTGACCAAAGTATGGCCCATAGGCCAGATCCAGCCCCCAACACGAATTCATATGGCTCACACCACCCTTGTTGCGCCCGGAAGCGGAAGTAAAACAACACATTTCATTTCTGCTTCTGGCAGCAGCAAGGATGGCATGGACCAGATGAATTGGCCTTGGGGACCAGATCTGGTCTACATGCTGTAGTTTGGTCACCCCTGTGCTAAGAACTTCCCTCCCAGCTATATAGGCTCTATCTTCATGATGACCAGTCCAGGAACTCTCTAGGCAATTTGTGGCCTACAGGTTTTGTTGAACTACACCCCTTATCAGACCTTAGCCATTATATCCACCAATGAGGCATGATGGGAGCTGCAGCCCAAGAACTGAATGGTCCCAAGTTGCCCAACCCACCCTTAGCATACAGGAAAACATTCAGTTTCTGGTCAGTGAGTCCTGCTGACTGGCAAGAGTGGCCAGTCAGTAAGACCTGAGGGCATCTGCTGGTATGCATATTGTTTTTCTGATACCAGAGACTGACTATCTATCTATCTATCTATCTATCTATCTATCTATCTATCTATCTATCTATCTATCTAACCACCTTGACTAAGAACTGCCATATATAGATACTACTAATAGGCCTGACGAGACTCACAGAGGTTATTTCCAGGTTGGCATGTTGGAAGTCTCGCTATGGCCAATATGGATCCATCCCTGGTTTAGGGATATCTCAACTCTAGTGGCTTGCACGTCCTGTGCAGAGTTAAGGTACAAACATTTTATGGCACCAAGACCTTTTACAAACTATCATATAAAAAAAGAAAATGTCTGCTCCAAAAAGTTTGCAGTCAACAAAGGATGAAGGGCACAAGGAACAAGTGAATATATTAAATTAGCATCATGTAACAGCTATGGAAAGATCAGACCCAAGTGATGCAATGTAGGTATTTTAGTAACTATAGGGTAACGGTAAAGGTTGTCTTTGCTCGAAAGCCAGTCGTATCCAACTCGTGCGTGCAACAAGGACAAAGGTTTATCATCTCAGACAACACAAGCATTCATTCCACTTCCTCTGTTGTAGGTTCAAGGTTGTAGGTTCTAATTCGGGATCAAAATCTTCACACTAAAAATGGAAGCAGCCTGGACTGATCCACTGTACTAGTCAACAGAGGAATAAAGTACGCTTTTATTCTGCAGGTTAGGAAGTCCTTCTGACAGATTCAGGCGCACACTTGTGTCTCCATGTCACATGTGCAAATCAAGTCAGAATTTTACCCAATTTAAATATATATACACAGTACTGTGCCAAAGTCTTACGTCACCACCAACTGGTTTAGGGAAAATTCAACGAGTGATGAGGGGCATATTTTAACCTCCAAGCCACCTAGACCAGTGGTTCCCAACAAGGGATACACAGCCCACTAGTGGACTTCAATTCCCAGAAGCCTAAGTCAGTACATTGGCTGATCAGTGCTTTGGGGAAATGACTTAGGCTTCTGGGAATTGAAGTCCAAAAACCGGCATTTGGGAAACACTGACCTAGACATACCAAAAGTGGAGTCTTCTGCTGACTCTCCTCTTAAATCTCTCCATATTTGGTGAAGTTTGGAGCTAGGGTGTCTGAATTATGCTCCCACTCTCAAATCACCCACCAAATTGGAACATGGATTTACTTCCATGTAAATCTATAAAGGAACATAGAGAGTAAGCCTTATCAGCTAAAACCTGGTAAGTGAGCACCTCAAAGAATAAAATCTTTATTAGGCCAGCCTAAAGGTGCATAAAAACTATGTAAGCTTAACATTTTCCAGAAATCTTCATCAACCAGGATGTTGCAAAAATAATAGTGCGGGAGGGTTCCCTGACTTGATCTTGAACACAGGTTGTCTTCATTCTTAAATATGACACAATTTGCTTTGATCCGTAGCAAAATTGCTTTGATCCAAGCAAACAATTGCTTCTTGGGTCTTGACCATCTCCCACCAGACAAGAATTAATTTGCTCTTCAGTCTGTCCATACTTACCCAGCACATAGATTTTGCCCTGATACACTGTAACCCCAAGCGCACTTCGACGGTGATTCATGGATGTGACAAAAGACCAGGTGCCCGTTTCTACATCATAGCGTTCCACACTGTTAAGCTGATCTGTGCCATCATATCCTCCCATGGCACAGATGCAGTTATTAAGGGCACAAACACCTGCATTAGAACATACTAGCATTAAGACATACCAGTGTCAGCTAACTTTTAGTGTGTGATGATCTGACAAATGTTTTCATGACATCTCGGTTAAAGACCTTAACTCAGAAATGTGGAACACGTGGCCCTCTAGATATTCTTGGAGTATCCTTTCTCATCATCCTTGACCACTGGCCATGCTGGCTGAAGCTGATGGGAGCTGGAAGGCCACACATTCCTTATCCCTGTCTTGTCAACTTAAAAGTCACTGTGGTGTAGTTAGTGGAATGGACCAACCACTTTCTCAGCTTGATCTAATTCACTGGGAAGAAAAGAACCATATACTGTGGTACCTCGTATTACAAATTTAATGTGTCCACTAAGACGGTTCGTATTATGAATAATTCATAATATGAAACACAATGGAGAACACACAGTATTAACAGAAGTGGCTACTAGAGGCCACTGTATTCCATGTAATTTATAGGAAAACTTGATTCGCATTGTGAAAAAATTTGTATCACGAGGTGTTATTGTCTATGGATTTTCATTTAAGCAAAAATTACGTTAAATGAAGCGGTCGTAATATGAGATACCACTGTGTCCTGGTTTGAACTCACAGAAGGAAAAGCAGGATATAAATGCAACTGCTAAATAAATAAATAAATATGTTCGTGCAACTTTTTCAAAACATTACATATTGTTTTCCTAAACTCTTGCACTACCTTTTTAGGGGTGATGGTAAGTAGCAGTAAGATTGCTCAAGAAACTGTTATCAAGAGACACTGGCAGGCCTGTCCATCAGCAAACAAATGGCAGAATGCCATGCGACTGGCGGGCCTTCCTTTACTGCTTCTGAGTTTCTTTCTTCAGCTCATCACTAACTTTACTCCAGTCCAAAGTTTGGAATTCTTCCACTCACTGCTAATTATTTATATTAGGTAGCTATATTTTAAATAGTTAAGACAGGCATCCTCACCAGAGGCAAGAGCTGACATCACCACCATTCTCTGATAGGAAAACCCCACAGTTCTACCTGTCCACATAAAACATGTGGCCCAGCCCTGGGCAGGAAAAAGAGAACGCGAGAACACCTATGTGTACAACTGATAGTTATGAAACCAGTGGAGATGGTCCACTGGTCACCATCCTCACCTGCTCCACTTCGGATGGTTTTCATTGAGGCAATCATTTCCCATTCGTCTCGTTCAGGATAGTAGCATTCCACTGAGTTGTGGCGGCAAGTTCCATCGTAGCCACCCACAGCATACAAGAGGCGGTTCAGCACAGCCACCCCAACACCAATCCGGGGCATCTGCATGGGTGCCACTAACTTCCATTCATCTCGCTCCGGATCGTACCTGAAGGGAAAGGAGCAGCCACCTCAGGGCAAGTTGACAGCATAGACAAGGGGAGAACCCAGGCTACTTGAAGGGATGTGAACCACCAGAAAGGCAGAGAGAGAGAAATCAACTCAAGAGACAACAGGGCAGTGGGCTTAGGAGGTGACCTGCCACTGGCTGATGACTTCCAATCTACTGTATGTCAACATCAGCCTGGATAACTTCTGACCTTCAGACTGTAACACAACAATGTTAGCTTCTTTCTCCAATGTGGAAATGTTACATTTTTAGACTACAATTGGTTTATGCACTCTCAGGGTACAGATTTTGCCCTTAGGACATGACATTCTCCTCCTGCTAGAAGATCACTAAATTCTGCTTCACAAATCATAGTCTGCATTCATGGCTTTGGTGTTATGACTCACTTGGGCAGCCAGATCAGGTGAGAAATTCTGGAAGCTCAGGGCAAACCCCAACCCCAAATGTGTAACCATGGGGCTACAGAAAAGAACCTGCTTGTACTTTTGACCACTAGGGTGGGAAAGAATAATCCACAATTTGTTTACTTGCTTTTAACTTCCATTCTGTGGGAAACAGAATGATCAACACAGCCACTGTGCGCTCTCGGACTTGACTCCTTGTGTTGCTTCCCTGTAGCCTGAGACAGAAGCATGCAGGGAAGCTGTCATGACTTGAAGGAGTCTGTGAGTAATCCAGAATGTGCTACAATTGATGACTTATTAATTCCCATTTTTGAAGTACTAGCTAAGGCAGGTATGACTGTTATGCAATGAGAGATAATTTCAATAATTTTTAATTGTTTCAGCTATTTCTTACAGTTAGGAGTGTGGATCTGCTACTTGCATATGGTTTTGTCCCATAGAGCAGTGACCTGAAACATTCTGATATTTTTTTAAAAACCCAAACTAAATAAAAAGCAAATATTTTAGTTACTTTTTAATTGTGAAAAATTAGTATTAAAAGAATGCAACTATAATGCCAGCAACTATAAACTCCGTCATTGCCGCTCCCAACCCTGGATGAGAGAGGTTTGAGTGTTGGGCTAACAACCCATCCTTATAACGACAAGGACACTGTTGAAACACATGGTGAAGAACTTCCATGGCAGATTTAGAGACCCTAAAAATGACATGGGAGGATAATGCTGAAGTGCTCGCCCAAGATCGAACCCATTGGAGATCCCTTGCTGCCCGATATGCTACACAGCGCGGGAAGATCTAAGTATAATGGCAGCTTAACTTGGTCTAGGAAGCTTGAAATTATACCTATTTGCCTTTTAAAGGTAGCTTTCTAAACTCTCCAGAGACAGAAGTGTCTCCTTCCCTATTCCATCAAAAGCTCATGAACCAATCTATTCTTAATTTTTCTTTCTTTACTCAAGACTGCTATTCTTCTAGTTTTTTTTCCTTTGTTATTAGGCATGTGTAGCTCTGTTGCCTCTACAAGGAGGTTGTCTTCCCACAATCTGCTTTAATCATCCATCCCACTGGTGCAGAGGGCACCTGTCTGGGAACACACATGGATTTCTGCCAAGCCTGCAGGAGGCAGGCTAAGCTAGCCTAGCACATACACACCATTAAACAAACAAACGAACAAGAAAAAAAGGGGGGATCACTGTTGGGCTTGAGTCACGTAGGTTCTCTGACTTGACTCTTACTGGTAACTGCTTCTCAGAAAAGCAGAGGAAACATTTTAAGGAGACTGGTGCCCAGTCTACTTAAGTCCTTTAAAATGTTTACCTGGCACAAATAGCAGGGCAATTTGAAGTTGCTCAACTTCAGCTGGCAAGACACTTCACCTTCAACTGATAAAACACTCTGTCTTGTTAGCTTTCTTTTGTATAGGGTGGCTTCTTAAAGGGAAAAAAATCATTTAAAAATGCAGCCTCACCTACAGCTTTGAGGTGCAACCCAGAAGGGACTGCAATTCTATGCCCTTGTTCAACTAACTGATATCAGCCCTTTGCAACTTTTCCTTTTTAATATATATGAAAGTCTTGTACACAGTCTGAAGACCAGCCCACTAAAGAACTTGGTAAATTTAGCCATCCCGGCCAAGGGATTACATGACATTTCCAGTAAATTTCTTAAGATTCATTTCTGAACCAGGCAAGGCAACTAACAAAACAATCATTTGCACAGATAACTCTACATTTTTATATCCTCCAGAACAAAGACAAAAATCAGGTGAGCTTGCCTAATGGGGTGAGTGATTTTTCTAAAAAATCAAGGCATCATTCTAGTGAATGAAATCTTGGTGAACCAAACTCCCTGAGGGTCTTCATTTAGTTCTTCAGTATTTGTGGACAAGACCTGTGTAGACCAGAGCCAGGAGCAGACAATATCAGAAGTCAGAAGACCATGTGACTCCAAAGCTTGTGTGGTTGTAATGGTTAAATGTCAGCCATGTCTCTAGGAGACCCAAGTTCTAGACCACACTGAATAGTCAAACTCAAGTCAGTGACTGTGGGTCAATCACCCATTCTCAGTGTAACCCACCTCACAGGGTTGTTCTGAAAATAAGGGAGTAGAAAAATGCATACAAACATGTGTTAACTGAAAGAAGGATTGGGGTATATATTTCTAGAGAAGCAGCTATTTGTGCCAAACAACAAAGAGCGTTATAGTGCTTCAAATATTAACAAGATTTATCTGTACTTTTCCAGATGCATTTGAAGAAATGGGCTACAATCTGTAAAGGTCTCCTTTCCTCAAAAGCCAGATGTATCTAACCCTAGGGTATGGTGTTCTTCTGTTTACAGCCAAAGAGCCAGCACTGTCTGCATATACATAATTTCCATGGTCATGTGGCAGGCATGACTAAAATACCTGAGCACACAGAATGCTGTTACTTTCCCACCTAAGCAGTACCTATTTATCTACCTCCAATTTCTTGCTTTAGAACTGTTAGGTTGGCAGGAGCTGGGACAGAGATGGGAGCTCACTCTGTCATGCAGCACTCAGGTCTTGAACTACTGACCTTCCCGTCATTAGGTTCAGCATCTTAATCACTAAGCCACCGCAGTCCCCAGTTTGTGCCAAATAGATCTCATAAGACATGAGTTCTCAGCCTTTTAAACCCAGGGCCGAGCCACGCTCCCTCAGACAGCTTCGGGGGCCGGGCAGCCATTTTGCCCTTCCTCTAACACATGGCACTTCTGTGCGTGATGGAGGCACGGTGCACATGAAATTGCACCGTGAGCTGCATCCAGCCCACGGGGCGCAGGTTGAGAATCCCTGTTGTAAGCCTTTAAAAAGCCAGAAGACTCTTTGCTATTTATGTTGCAAGTGAGACATAACTGTATCAAGCAAATAAGCAAGCAAACCCAAAAGTACTTACTACACTCCCCCACTCCAATCCCTCTCACCTCTCCACACTCTTGTGGTGAGTGCTCCCAAAAGATCCTCCTACCGCGTAGATCATGCCATCGATCACTCCTACACCAATCCGGTTCCGGGGCACACTCATCGGAGCACAAGGACTCCACCGGTTGGTCATGGGGTTATAACAGTCAATAGCATTTGAGTCCATATTGCCATCAGGGGAATTGTTTCTCCCACCAATGGCATAGAAGAGCCCGCCAACCACACAGCCTGCCAGGCCGCTGCGGGGCACCTGCAAGTCAGCTAGCCGGATCCAGGAGCCATCACAGGGATTGTAGGCTTCCAGGTAACTGAGCGAGTGACAGAAGTAGCCCCCGGCTGTGTAGATGAGCTGGCCCACTTTGGGCGTTCGGCAGGGCATATCATTGGTGGGCTTATGCAAAGTGAGGTCCTGGAAGATCTTGACCAAGTAGTCCTTGCAGCTGGAGTCCGACTGCAGGATCTCACACTTTTGCAGCTGCATCTGAAGGAAGTGTGGGGTGAGCGAGTGGCAGCGCACTGCCTTCAGCAGGGCCTGGATATAGAGCCGCCGGTTTTCGCAGTCATACTTCACCCAGTTGATGCAAGCATGGAAGACCTCTGACTCACAACGCACATTCAGCTCATCCCGGCTGATCAAGGTGACCAGCTGGCAATGGGAAAGGTTGAAGAACTCGTCCTGTTTGGACACCTGCAAAGGGAGCAAGATGGGTGGGATGGGCAAGGGCCACAAGCATGACCATAACCTCTCCCAAGATTTGGGGAGACAGGATGTATAGTGCATGTCTGTAAGAACCACTCAGATGCTGCCTGGGGCACTGACCTGTATGCTTCCACAGGCCAGAGCTCTGCATGGGAGGAAAGTGGATGGTGGCACTACTACACGGGGGAATATACAGTAATAAAGCAGATTTTAGCACAGTGGTTCTCAGCCTTTCGTATCTCTCACCACCCCAATCCCTCTTGTCAAAGAATCTGGCTTTCACCATAATAGAAACACACATACAAAAAAAGGCCTACATTTCCTGAGAAGGGTCTTTCAGAAGGGTTACAGGCATTTTTAACGACATAAACTACTACAGTAATTTTTTGGGAAATAAATCCAACCAATCAAAAAAGAGTAGGTTCTTGAAAGCCAGCAGAGAATAGCTGGTGGAAGGTAACAGAATGACCTATAGCTCAGTTTGCTGCATTATTAGCCTCAATTTTTTTACTTGCGTATACAATATTTACTCTTATGGGGATTCTGGCTTTTGAGTAAAACTCAGGAAAATATATTTTTGGTCAGATTAAAATGTTTTGGTAGATTCAGCATCTGACAGTGCCAATATTTGTCTTCTTAAAATGTCAGTGCTGTTTACAAAAATATCATAGTAAACAGAACAAAACAATTAAAAAACATTGTGGCACTTTAAAGACTAACTGCTGTATTTTAATGTAAGATTTCGTGGATCAAGTCCACTTAACCAAATATGATTTTCTTCTTCCTGAGGTGAGGAAAATAAAGTTTTCCTAATGAAGAAAGTAGCAGAAGATATTAGGAAGGACTGCAGAAATCCTCTACAGTTGCTGAATTCAGCTTGTGATACAGCTGTATCCACTGTCTAGCAAAGGATGGACAACATGCAGGAAATATAGGTCTTTCTGCACTTCTGGTGCCTGATCCTAAAGTTTTCACCACATGACAGAATTTTGAGGATACAGGAGTGGCAAAGCTTCCAGTCTAAGTCATGGAGAACAGCAGGAAATCACTACAGTACTGTATCTTGCTTTTTAAAGCTGAATCATGTTTGAAGGAGCTCAACTGTCTTAAAATAAGTTGAATGCTCTTTCTGTGCCTTATTTCAAAGTGGTGGGATTACCAACAATACACAACCATATTTGGTTGTGTGGTGGCTAATTCTATTGTGTAGCAGCAGTGGGGGTGGAAGCAGCCCTTGTTGGGTTTAGGAGGGAAAATGAGCCCCTTTTCACACCAGACATTCCCCATTCCATTCTAGTACAAGATTTTTCCTGACACCCAATGCAGTCCTCTTTCATACCCTGTGTCCTCCTCTTACACAAGACTCACCTCTCCAAAATGCATGTAGATATATTCTCGTGCTCGCTGATGCAGTTCAGTACAGCCAATCTGTTCGGCAAAGTTGGCAATGCCAATGGCGTTGCTGGGGTCCAGCTGTTGCCCCAGAAAGTCACTGCAGGCTTTGACCACACTGTCAATCTGGTACATGACTGCCCCGTTCATGACATGGAGCACACAACGCTCCCCCACTGAGATGGAGGCCGTGTAGGCAAACTCAATGAGGCGCTCCATGACTTTGGGGTGTATGCCCTCTATGGGGACTATTTCCATGCCTTGCTCCCGGAGGCCCATGGTGAACATGGCCTTGAAGACAGGACTGGAGGAAGCCAGTACCACCTTGTGGGCCTGGAACTCAACCGGGGGAAGATCTTTGTATATGACCCGCAAAGTGACATCGCAAAGCTGCTGGTTCAGACGCAGCTGGTTCATGATGCTGAAGGCTTGCTTGGTGTGGTCCTCCAGTGTGTAGCTGAAGGTGCGATTGCCATCATGTGAGGGAGTCACCTCCGCCTTGCACTCCGGGTCGTACATTACAAAAGTAGCCACACATTCATTGCACAAAGGAACGGAGGGAGGGAAAAACAGGTGTGATGGCAGCAGCCTCAGAAGCAGCTAAGTGGTGAGGCTGGCTACAGAATTCAGATGCACAGGCAAGACTCCACACCTGCAGATGAGACAGAAAGTAAGAGGTCCAGATAAAGACAAAGCTATGGGGGATTTCTCTCTTTCATGGACATGGCTACTGTTTTCACCCCAGCCTCAGCAAGATCTCCTTTAGGTACAATTCCCTTGACCTACTAGGGTTTCCTGACCACTACTTCAATTAACAGCAGCATTTCCCCCGCCCACATGTGATGGCTGGGTTGTGTACATGCGTGTGTGTAACATGTACATGCCTGCAGTCTCACATAATTACTTAATATTTGTTTTATGACATCAAGAAACAGTTTCTATGGAGAACAAGACTTTATCCTCAGTCATGTCTGTAATAGCCCGTAGGGTTCAGAATGACCATCAGAAGTGCCTTGTCCTTTGATTCTTACATGTATCTCTTTAAACATCTAGCTCTGCTCAGTAGATGTTGGTGTTCTACTGGAAAAAACAAACTGAAACTACATGCAAGAGACTTCATCTCTGCCCACCTTGGTTGACACTGTAAATCAAGGACAGCATCTACATATAGGGACATCTTGCCTTGATGGTTGATGCATCTCGTTTGCTCACTTTTAAAAAAAATGGGATGTGGAGTCAAGGTGCTAAGAGGTACTGCTGTTATGGCTAGGTTCCCCCCAAAAATTATTTATTTATTTAGACTTGTATGCCGCTCTACTCAGTAAAAACTGACCCAGTTTTCTATCCATCAAATTGCACAGCTATTTTGCAAGGGCCTTAGAATGAATTTAACCTACCGAGCACAGGAGGTTAAGGTTTGCTTTCGAGGTTCTTCATGTCTCTTAACTCCTCCAGAAGCTCAACTCATCCCTGTTTCTTACAGACACCATACTGATTCATTAGAAATGTTCATTTCCCAAACTCCTCATAGCTACATCACTTTCATTCTATCCAGGGGATCTCTAGCAAATCAAGAAGCTTTGTTATGATAGAAGAGAAATGAGCAAACAGGACTGCCATCAGCAAGAGTCAAGATGATTGGTGGAATTCTGCATCCCAACTTTAAGCAAATAAAGGCTTGCTCTTTGGGGCCAAGAATGCAGCATGTGTAACCTGGGGCAAAGCAATTTTGCTAAGACAGCATTTGTAATGCTGTTGAAGGTTATATCGCATTCCACCACACAGACTGTACAGCTGAACTTATAAATATTACAAACCATCAACAGTATTCTGAGACACACACCCTTTTCCACCCACTGTCAACCACTTTTGGGTAACTCTACACCTAGAAAACAATGGAAAATATTACTATGAATCAGAACTGACTTGATGTCACACTAGTATTATTACTGTAAACAGAGTTCACTGTCTAAATTGTATGGAGTTCTGCAGGCTTCTGTATAGAATATTGAAGTTAAAATTTCCATTTCCTCTAGTAATCAATCTAATAAATAACATTAGAAGAATCTGCACTCCTCAAGTCATTTTAAGATGTTATTCCTGGACCTTTTTTTTCAACAGGATATGATAAAGGTTCTTGAAAGAAATCCTGAAGATCTGAATAAGGCTTCCAACAGATTTCTTTAAAGCTACAATCCTACCTACTATCTCTTTGCAACTTTGTGCAGACAAAAGTTCCCTCCTTACCTTTCTCTCTAAAGTGCATACGGCTTCCATTAAATCAACCCTATGCAAAAGTGCACCCTACTTCCTAAAGACTTACTAAATACTTCTCATGAGTCTAATTTCTTATTGTCTTCTTGCCCAGTGCATACTTTCAAGCACTGAAAATTTCAACAAAGAAAGGGATACTAGAGAAGTAGAATCAATCTGAGAAAGAAGATGTGAAAAATATGTTAAGGTTATAATAGGTGAGAGTGTAGTTTTAGAAGGGGGAATCATACAAATGAAGACTTTGTGAGTAGTGATTTAAATTGTGATTTAAAATACAGTAATTTGATTTAAATCAAACTTATCCAAATGGCACAGTTTCCCACTACAAAAGCAGACTGCATTCCCTACTGAACCTCTACTGACTGTGTGACAGCATATTTCGCTGTACCTGAGGGTGGTGAATTAGTTTGGGGGTTACAGAACAGGCTACTGAAATAAAGTGTGGTACAGACTAGGATTCAGGAGACCTGGTTTCAAATCCCAGCTCAACCACTGAAACTCTTGTGTGGTAAAACTACTCCTTAAGCATTCTGCATACAGTGCTACCTCACTTAAAGAACATGTGTTCCACATGATTGCTCTTTAAGCAAGTTTGCTTTTTAAGCGAAACACCATTGTAAGTGACCCATTGTGACTTCTGGTGGGGTGGGGATTGTGAACCCCAATTTATTTGTTAAGCGAGTTTTTGGTTGGCCTTATTTGTTAAGTGAAGTGAACATTCAGAGAATGTTCTGCTCTTTAAGCGAGTTACTCTTTAAGCGAGACGTTCTTTATGAGAGGTATGACTGTACCAAATAAAATTACTGGTACAGTATTTGTATACAAGTGTGTGTTTAAGCTTGTAACTATTACTGTTATCATTCCTGAAGATTTGCAAATAGATCAATGACCCAAAGATGTCAGGATTGCAGTTCTAGCATTTTGTTCTCTATGTTGTATGAATTTAATCAATGATTCAACTCTATAGCACTGATAAATTAGACTAAATTGCATGGCTTATGAAATTTATTTGCAATTTTTACTGATTCTTCCTCCCTCTCTTTGAGCTTTGGAATCTAGTACCTCCCCCCAAAAAATCCAGAAGTCACAACTCCTTATGCAGGCACCATAAAAGTGTAATTAAATGATTGATGTCAGTAACATCAATGGTCATTAATTTTAAGCAAGTACTGCAGTACATGGAACAGCTAAATCCCTGTTGTACTCTTCAAATCAAAGAGCACAGCAAAATCCCACTTTATCATCATAGATAAATAACTCCTTCTACTCCAGTCATTTTTTAAAATAAAAAATACAGGAAGTCTGACAGTGTTTGCAATTAATAAGCAATCTATTCTGGTATTTTGCTTAACAAAGCCTTATTTTCCCACCACTTCTGGGTGTGAAGTGGGGAGCAGGGTTTCTATTTTCAACATGTCCATTGACAATAAATGCTCCCAGCCTGAACTTGACCAGCGTTTTTTAAAGGAGAGGGCAGTGCACAAATTCAGCAGGAACAAGCTGAGAGTTGTTTAAAAACATGCCAGGGAAACTTGCCAACTACCACCTCTTTGCTACACACAATTGCTGCTGCTCTGCTAGATGTTGCAACCCCATTTACCCAGGAAGGCAGAAACCTCCTCTTCCTTTCCTTGTCCCATCCCTGTGAATAGAGAAGAGAAGAATTGTGAAATAGGCCCTGTGTATCCAGAACACGAGTGGAGTGCTGAAGGCGGCCTTCCACACTATTCACAAAACAGGGCTAGGAAGAGCTATAAGTAAACTCAGAATGGTTTCTCTGCATCCAGAAATTCTTAATGCACTAATCTCTCATGTGTTGCCAGGCTACAACTATCTCACTGAATGTACAAGCCAAACTAACTTCTCAAATGGTAACCTGCCACTTCTTCTGGGCTCCTGGCCTGGGTGATGGATGGCCACATCTCCATTACAATGCATGATTTTTCTCTGCAGAGATAATAAGCAAAATACAGGGCGCTAGGGTTGTTTTTAGTTACCTATAAGCAGCATTCTCTGATTTATTTTATTAAATCAAACAGGAAACTACAAGAATGCTGTAGTAACAAAACAGGCCAGCTAGACTCAGGTTCTTTTGGTGTCTGGAGGAAACAAATACTCTGTGGATGGGAAGAAGTACCCTTTGACCTGAGAACCCGAAAAATAGATTGACCAGAGTATAAGCTGAGGGTGGGAAATGCAGCAGCTGCTAGTGAGTTTTCATAATCAAAATACATGAAAATATGGTGAAATTAATCAAATTGTTGGCACATCTCAATCCGGCATGGTTCTGGGACCCTCATGGTCATTGACCTGAGTATAAGCAGAGTCCCCTTTTGGGGGCTCATTTTTGGGGCTAAAAAACTAGGCTTATACTCGAGTATATAGGTAACATTTTATTAGACAAGTCTTCTTCTACAAGCTAACAGTTAACACCTTGCTCTAAAGCCAGTCATATCTGATTCATATCTGTTTTGACTGTAAGCTGCCCTGAGTCGCCTCGGCAAGTGGGCGGCAATAAAAATCTGAATAAATAAATAATTCAGTGCTTATCTCTGTTTCAAACCCAAAGAGCCAGCACTGTCTGCTTCTGAATACGTTTCCATGGTCATGTGGCAGGCATGACTAGACACCGGAGTGCACAGAATGCTGTTTACCTTCCCACCAAAGTGTTCCCTATTTATCTACTTGCAATTTCTTGCTTTCGAACTGCTAGGTTGGCAGGAGCTGGGACAAAGACCAGAGCTCATTCCGTCCTGCAGTACTCGGGAATCGAACTGCTGACCTCCCACCTTCCAGTCAGCATATCAGCCACTGCAGTCCCAGAATAAGAAATAGCAGCAGTTGAGGAGGATGGTGGAGGGCAGAAGTGCCTGGCGGACAGTGGTCCATGGGGTCGCAAAGGGTCGGAATCAACTGTGCAACTGAACAACAAAAAAGCAAGATTTCCCTCCCTTCAGCCACCAGGAGCCAAGAATGGGTAGCAGAGAAAGCCCAGGCCAAATGCAACACAGCGCCCAGTCTGTGGAGAGCTCCTGTCTGGGTTGCCAAACTCACCCTCTTTTATCCTATGGGTAAAAGGGACGTCTCACTGCCCTTGGCACTGAGCTAGCTGCTTTGAGGTGTGTACTTGTTACTAAGTATAATTAATGGCACCTGGTGCGAACAGGTTGGCATACTTCTTGGAGGGTGAGGATGGCGCCACAATAAATGTTGTATGTATCTTGATCAAGGACTCTCCTCCTTGCAGTTGTGTGTCATCCAAATGTTTTGGGGAGGTGTTCACTACAATATACAACAAATGATAACTCAGGGGTTCTTCCTTTCCCTGCCAATCAAGCCAGAAAGAGCCTCTTCAAAGATTGTGGTATTTTTGAACCACAATTGGGCACATGCTGGTAACAGCAACCTAGAGTTGCTGGCTAACTTTTCTCATACAGTACTAGGTCAGGCAAAAGGAACTGCAGAATGAACTCACCAATAGGTGCCTTCATTTTGACAAAGAAGAAGCCAGCTTATTATATGTGCGTATGAAGTTTTAACTGTTTCAAGAGCCTGTTGGTGGAATGGGACATGTCACTAGACTTCCTCGAAATTCTATGCTCTTCTGCAATACACATGCAGGGAGACCAATTAAAAAAATCACTTTACTTATCAGCTCCTTGAGGCCAGTTCAAAAATAGTGAGCTATGAGTTAGAACCATGCATATATTAAAATTATATACAGTACACTGGCACGTTGTTACAGGGAGAAATGAAAACAAAAGTAAGAGTGATGATCTTTGCCCCAATGAGGAATGACTGTCTTAATTATTTAATAAAACAACACTTCCTTCATTCTATCACAAAGGGAAAATGTGAAATGCTTTGGTGATAACCAAGTTATTTACTGCGGAATGATCTTTCCCCCAAAGTACAAAGTTCTTGGGCTGTCAAGACCTGTGGGCCTTTCCTTTTCCAGCTGGCTTTTCCCTAGTCGGTTTTAAAAGGGTCATGCCCAATCAAGACGACAACTCCTATGGGTTCCATCCTGTAGCACTCTGTATGGGAGTGTGCAAGGTTGGGATCCTCGGAGTGAAATGCTTTGAATTAAATTGGGTAAACTGGAAGTCCATGGCAACTGCTCAATATACCGTAAATCCTATTCATCTGGTCTAGGGTTTGTTGTTGTACTCTTTGTTCTCAATGATGGTTTTTTAAAACCTAAATTTAAGTGCCCAATCAATTAAGAATTCCTTTCCTTTGGCAAAGAAGTAAAGGAAACAGAACTCTTTATCACATCACAGGGGGACCAGACCTGGAAAACCTGGGTACAACCAATTTGATCCAGTCTCCAGGATTTAACCTCCAAGACCAGTTTTTGGATCCAAGACTGAACCCAAGATCCTTTAAAAAACAACAACACCTTCTGGGAAACATAATGCAATCTGAATTCCTGTTAACATCCCTGGGGGAAGATCCTGAGCCATTTTTGTTTCTTTCCATGCAGTTTTATAAGCTCTCTATTCCATGCCCTACCTGCTTTTCCAAGGGAAAATGGCTGAGGACTTCAAATTCTCAGCAAATTACCGTACTTCTCACCCACTCCTTATTTACCTGCCTTTGGGGTTATCTATAAAATCGGTACCTTTAACACAGACAATTGGCTTATAGCAGGAGTCCCCAAACTTTTCAGCCCATGGGCCGGTCACGTGGTTCAGGGAGTCATTCACTATAGCCCAGGGGCCGGATGTGGCCCCTGATGCCAATTCATCCAGCACACAAAGCCCTCGTTGCTCCTTGAAGCAGAAGTAAAACGTGCCCGTATGGAGCAAAGAGGGCCGGATGAATTGGCATCGGGGGCCGCATCTGGCCCACAGGCCATAGTTTGGGCACCCCTGGCTTATAGGCTCCTGGGAATTGAAGTCTCCCTGTGGGAACTATTGCCCTACTGTGTCACCACCAAGAGGCCTGCCTCGCCACCCACCCAGCAGCTGCCGTCCTTGTCACGCAAACAAAGGCAGGGGGCGAACCGCCCGGCGAGGCGGGATTCGAACCCGGCACTTGAGACGCAAACCCCCACAAAACAAGCCACCCCGCCTGTCTACAGCATAGGTCAATGAGGCCTAAGAATGGGAGCAAGTCCCCCGCCCTGGGCCTAGACCAGGCCCCGTCCGAACCCCAGCGCTTTCCCTTTATTATCCAGGCCCCGTCCCAGCCAAGAGGGCGGCCTTCCTTCCCCAGGTCCACAGCGCGACTGCTAAGGTGAGGAAGAGGAGGGCTCCTCTGGGCATGTACAGAGGGCCGCGGCTGCCGAAGGGGGAGGGAAGCCCTCTGAGGGGCGGCTACTGACTCACCCCTCCGCGGCTGCTCCCTCTGCCCTTCCCGTCTTCTTCCCCGTCCGCCGCCGCCGCCGCCTTCTCCTCCGGGCCTCCATAGTGCAGGCGGCCGCCACTGCCGCTGAGGCGACCAAGGAAGGAAGGAGGGAGGGAGGGAAGGAGGCGAGGCCGAGGGGTGGGTAAAAAAGTCACCATGACTAAGCAGGAGGAAAGATGGGAGGGAAAAATAACCGCCCCGGCCGACCCTCTTTCAGAATAAGAGTCCGCCAACGGTCGCCCGCTGGGCCTCCCAAGGCCTAGCCGAGCCTCGGTGGCCGTGGTTACCTCAGGAAGGAGGGACCGTGGGCCGCCTTTTCCTGGGCACGACGAGCCGGGAAAGACCGGCTCTGAGGGGGGCGGGGAAGGGAAAGGACGGGAAAGGCCAACGCCTGGCGAAAAGGTTACCTTTTCTAGGCCTTTTCTGTGTAGGCCGTGGCCCAAAATTGAGCCTCAGGCCTGAGCGCTTTCAGGGCCTGCGGGGAGAAGTGTTGTTATGTAGGATGTTGTAGGATTTTCAGAAGATGAGACAGCAGTCCAGGGTCATACAGAACAGGATATCTTATTGTGCACTGGTTCACAGAGAGAGTTTTGCAACTCGCACCTGAGAACCCCCGGGAGGCTCTCAATACAAAGTTTATATATACATAGTAAACAGGAAATACCTGACCTTCACCATATATGGAAGGATCAGAATTAGGTTCTTGGTATCCTGCCAACCTAGCAGTTCGAAAGCAAGAAATTGCAAGTAGATAAATAGGGACCACTTCGGTAGGAAGGTAACAGCGTTCCGTGCGCTCCGGTGTCTAGTCATGCCTGCCACATGACCACGGAAATGTCTGCAGAAGCAGACAACGCTGGCTCTTCGGCTTAGAAACAGAGATGAGCACTGACCCCTAGAGTCGGATACGACTGGCTTTCGAGCAAGGGAAACCTTTACCTTTACCTATGGCTGAAAGACAAAGGGATCGAAAATTGGCAATTAGTATTGGCTGACAGCCAAGACCACACTTCCTATTGGGTGATTATTATCTCCTCATTCTTAAGAGGAAGGGTCTCAATGACATCTTTATGAACAATAGGCAGGTAAATTTAAGCTGACTCATTCTGACTCAATCTTTAGGTCATTTGGTGGACACAAACCTGGATTCTCTCTGGTTCTACCTTAGAAGCACTGGTCGGGTGGGCTTTGTTCACGGGTTGGGACCCTGCGGGAGTCGCCTCTTCTGCTGAACTCCGAAGAGAGTATTCTCAATAGACTTGTCTAAAATAATTGGAGACAGGATTGTTTTTCTTAGGGAGGTGCGGCGCGCTAGCTCCGTTGGCACTACAAGTCCCATCAGCCTTCCCCTAGCTCTGGGAAGAATTGCAGTCTGACAAGATTCCCAATGTCTGCCCCGCGGAAGGAGGAAGTTGGAGCGTGTTCGCACACAGAGTTAGGCGTATCTGATAGTAAACAAAACAAGAAAAAAAATGTGCCACCTTAGAGCAGCGGTGCCCAAACTAGGCCCCGGGGGTCGGATCCAGTCCCCGGTGCCAATTCATCCAGCCTGCGAAGCCCTTGTCACTCCGGGAAGCGGAAGTAACACATGCCCATATGGCCGCATTTTACTTCCGCTTCCAAGAGTGATGAGGGTTCGTAAGCCGGATGAATTAGCATCGGGGGCCAGATGTGGGCCATAGTGACCAGCTCCCTGAACCACATGACTGGCCCGTGGCCTGAAAAGTTTGGGCACCCCTGCCTTAAAGACTAACTCCTGTATTTAAATGTGAGCTTTCGTGGGCCAAGTCCACTTCACATATTTTCCAAGGGACAAGGCCAGCCAAGTTTGATGGGGCTTTGTGTGAAGGGGTAAAGGATTTGAGGCCTCGTCTTTATCCTTAAGAGTTTTCCACCTTTTCTAAGGTTTTCCTCCCTCTAGGTATTCTAACAGCTGTGGTTAAACTGTACTGCAACCAAAAGTTTGTGAGTTCAAACCTGACCAGGGATTAAGGTGGACTCATCCTTCAATGGTCAGTAAAATGAGTACCCAGCAAGTTGGTAAAATGCTAATTAACTTGTGAACTGCCCAGAAAATGCACTAAGCACTATGGGGTGATATATAAGTGTAATTGCTTTGCTTTAATTTTCCAGCAGACTTTTGTTCAATAGCAGTTAAGTGGAGTAGAGAGAGGAGGAAAACCTACTTTCTGAAGTAGTCGAAAGCAAACCAGCATAGGACTCCCTGTAACCTTTATTAATTGAGAGGAAAGTTCAGCAGATGTTGTTTGCACAACACGTGATGGCTGAAACTCCCATATCTACAGGTACTAAGGATGCAGGAACCTCCTCCTCCTCCTCTTCTTAATAAATGTTCTATTCCACCTTATCCTTATAGCCCAGTTTTGGGCTACCGTGCCCATCCTTGTAGCCATGCCATCCCTCTCTAGATGGGAGAAGTTTGTGAATTTTGGCCAAAACTCTTGGTTCTGTTTGCACCTCCAACCACACAAAGTGCCTTAAAAGGATGTTTGCCAATCCTCAGTGACTTGCAAGCAAATCCCCTTATATTCTATAGAGTTTACAATGAAATGTTCATAGGAAAAGCACCTAAAACCTTAACCTTTCTTAACCTTTTAAAGCCAGGGGCTGGGTCATGCTCTCTTAGACAGCTTTGGGGGCTGAATGGCCATTTTGCCCTTCCTCCACCACATGGCATTTCCTGGTGTGGTGGAGGCAGTGGGGGGGGGGGCACACGAAATGGTACCGCGGGCTGCAGGTTGAGAATCCCTGATCTAAAATGTTTGAAGGCTTAAAAAGAGCCTGTGACATTTGATATATTTTCACTTAGCATCCAAAAGAAATCCAGTTTAATATCAAAATGAGAGTAGTTATGAGGAGGGCATTGCAAAGTTGAAGTGGCACACACTGAAAAGGCTCTTTAACAGTACCCACACCTTCAGAGGCAGGAAAGCTGGCATAGTCCCTTAATGTCTGGGCAGATTCATTTGGCGGCAGAGGCAGTCTTTGAAGGATTCAGGTATTGAGCTGTGTAAATCATGGGAAAGTTTGAGGACACCATTTAATGATGGTAAGATTCCTCGATTGGCCAGACTATCAATTCCTGCTGGTTGCAACTTGCTTTCCATTCTTTTCGCTGCTATGCTTTTCTTCCGGTAAGATAAAAACAATAAATAGAGAATATACTTTTTAACAATATATATTATAAACAATGTATATTATAAAATAAATATCTGGCCTTCTAGATGTTGAATTATAGACCCTGCCATACTGGCCCACTGGACGTTCTCAGCTAGGTGGTAGACGCTGGGAGTCCAACAGGTCTGGAGAACTAAAGACTGTCCATTCTTGCAATACAAACAGGATTCAGAACTGGAAACAGATCGAAGAGCCAGTGTAGTTGTTTTAAAACTGGCAAAACAAGTTGCAGTCACTTGGTCCCAGTCAGCAGACTAGCCACTGTATTTTGTACCAGTTGTAGTCTTTGAAGATGAACTCTTTTGATCTGATACGCTGTAGAACATCTTTCTCCTAGAAAAGGTAGTATCATCATATGGATAATCCTAGCTGGGCTCTCTTCAGCATGGTATGAATGGTGTGGGTTTGAAGAGATAAAGCCATGGTATGAATGATGTGGGTTTGAAGAGATAAATGTTGTATTTATCTTCTCCACAGGACAATAGTCCTGTTCAGAGGTGCTTGAGTACAAGCCCCATGCAAATGGGCAATTCACCAATATCATCTTGTCTTCAACTTAGTCCAGCTTCAGTTTTGACACTTCTGCAGTCTCTTACACTGATTCATCCTCTCTACCATAGTATCACCTGGATTTGGTCAAAAGGAGAGATGGAGTTCTTCAGACATAATACTTCACTGCAGATCCTTGGATAACTTCACTTAGCTATTTCATTTGGCTTTCAGATCTTAGAGGCAAAATGAGTCACACAGTATTGCCAAGATATCGCTGTCGTATCAAGTTGAATGGTTGTTGCAGTACAGCCCTCAATATTTTATTGTTATAGTTGTATTAGTAGTGCCCTCATAATCTGAAGGCCTCAAATGTAGTTTACTTAGCTTGTGCAGGAATTCATCATGGGTGAAACTGAACAATAATCCATTCTCAGCACCATTTTTTGGAAGCAGCCATTCTCACAAGAGTGGGAATCACTGACCATCAGTCATGTTGTTGGAGGGATGAATGTGGCTGATTATATCAGCTAGATATGAGATGTCCACAAGATAAGCAGAGTCATTTGTCCTCCTCCAAGCACTGGTAATCAGTCGATGCAGTTGAAGCTATTTCAGTAAATTAGAAACCAAATGGAATAATGTCATCCATGAGGTTTTGAGTTTCAAAAGAGTTGATTAAATTACCAAGAACCACAGTACAATTGTGGCCATTTGCCTATCTTGCTGTTGTTCAACCTTCTAGGGGTAATGCATTATAACTGATTGTAGCTGATTGTGCTGAATGGGGATTGTGGAAACTAGTTCAATACATCTGAAAGACAACTGATCAAAGAGGTTTAGTTTCTCATTGTGTTCTCTATAGACCCTTTAAACTGCTAACACTTGATCATTTCAGAGAAGAATTAGGTAAATAGTGTCATATAGCACGTTCAGCAATGCCCATCAGTTGGAGTTACATCTTTCTATAAATATATATAAACTAATAAACCCCATTAAGCAAAAGGCCCCTGCAGTTTTAATTAGATTCTTCCTTTTTGCCATTGCTGCCTCTTTAACTAATTTCTTTTGTTATATCTGCAGAATTCATAGTGAATTGCTTGTTAACTGCCAATTAATTAATTGTCCTCTTAATTGTTAACTATTTCTCAGCAAACTATATAAGGACGAGACTGTAGATATTGATTTCATTGTGAGTGATTTCTAAGTCAATGTGCTCATCCTATGGTAGCCTTTATGAGAAACATAGCTGTTGGAGTCCAGTTTGCTATACAAACATTGTACTAGTAAAGAATGTCTGGCCGGACATCCCACTACGGTAATGGAGTAGACTGTGCAGCCAGCGACTCAACGCCAAATGTTGGGCGGCAGTAAATAACATGACTCCTTAAAGGGGCCAACAGCTATGGGTGGATGGTCCCCCTCAGTGGAGGAAATGCCACTGGAAACCATCCTATTGGGCCCAAAGGCAAAATGAGTGGAGGAGGAACTCTGATTCCCAACAGTCATGGAGGTGGAAGAGGCCATGCCAGATGGACTGGCTGTGAAGGCACACCTTGTCCATACCCCCAAGGCTGCAGCAGTCCATTGCAGTTAAATCCTGCATTTCTTATTTCATATGTGCCGCAGGAGATGGCTCTGTGATCCGAGTGTGTGGGTCACTTCATGGCAAGCTGGGATCCACCTTAAACACATTCACACCAGTGGCATTTTTATTAGGGAATGTAAGTCTTTGCCTCATATCCTAATGCTGAACTTGACTGAGTTTCTTCTGCTAACAGTCTCGACAAAGATTCCTACACGTTTCAGACCCTGCTATGAGGACTGAATCTTTGCACAGATCCCGATGATGTCCTTTGCCTGCTATGCTATCAGTGCCTGCTGAGCAAAGAAGGACTACTTGGGGTAAGCCTCCACCAGGAGGAAAGAAACTGTAGAACGCTTTGTCTTTGTCTGTAATTACAGCCTGCATTTATCCTACTGGACTGGACTCAACTGTATATAGCACAACTGAACTGTCTCAGTGAGGTCAACTGAGCAGCCCAAGAGAACATTTCTGTTTTATGTTTCAGTAGTTGCACTGTATATACTTGCACCTTTTTACTTCCTGAGTAAACCTATGTTGAGTAGTTCTTCTGCATCAAGATCTGTCTGCCTGTTTCCCCCCATAAGGGAGCACCTTGCCAGGTGTGAACCTCTTGATGGCTGCTGCATACCACTCTGCTAACCTTTTTTCACCAACAATTTTTCCTGAAAATGATTTCCAGGAAAAAAATGTATATTGTACTTGGATATGAGTAACAGCCGGCAACAACTACGATAGGAAATAATGTTAAAAGATCCTCTGGGTATATACAGAATAGGGCTCTTTCAAATACCATGTGATCTAAAATAGGCCACCTTTTCACCCCCTCGTCCCTCTGTGACTTTCTATGACCTTTGATCAACAATCCCCCGCAAAGAAAAAAAAGTACATGGTTTGACTTACTATGGCCAGCTGGATGCAAAAAGCAATGATAATTTTGGAGTCATGTGACTTCATGCTGAACCCCCCTCCCCGGCCGTGACTTTTGGTCAACCCCCTCACCCCTAAAATGGTCATCTGGTATTTGAATGACCCCATACGTTTCTCCTTGTTGTTCAGCAGCAGTTTGAAGAGTTAGATTGTACATGTCAGATAGGATTTCCACCCAAGCAATCCAGAGGCTGAAATGTGCACCCTTGGATTGCACCAGCTCTCTTTTCAATATAGTTAGAGCTGTTACTGATTTATTTCTAAGGATCAGAGAAGTCACAGTGAGGGGACAGATGTTTCATTTTCTGTAGAAAACACCTACTGCAGCTTTCCCCCAAACTGCTATGTTGGCAATCGATATTTTAGGTCAGGGGACGGGAGCCTTGGACCCTGAGCCTGAACCATTCCCTGGAGATTTCCCATTCCACGCCAGAGAGACTAGGAAAACCCATCCCCAATTCTGTCCCCCAATATGGGGAGATTCCCAGTACTATGTATCTTTCCAGGGTGGTAGTCCTTTGGGGAAGGCAGTCCTGCTGTCATTTCTGATCAGTGATAACCATGGGCTTCTCAGCCCCCTTTGTCATGACTGAAAAATATTTACAGAAGACTGTGTGGCTTAAGCAATCAAAGCTTTTTTTCTCACTAGAGTGTCCACAATAGGGAGACCGTGTGGTGAGGACAAAGTTGGCTCATTAGCTGATGATGCCTCCTGCGGCTTGCCAGCCTGTGGTAGGCTGTGAATGGCAAAATCTCTCCCTTCCCCCATTGTGATTACTCTATGGTGATGGTGTGGAGAGTATATTGACATAAAACCACTATGTACAATGGAAGCCCACAAAGCTGATCAAAACCTACCACCAGTTATCAGTGAGAGAGGGTACTTCAACCTGTTCTGCCCTCTCCTCCTTTGTAATCCTAGGAATGTTGCACTAACTGAGATAGGACGGGATCCTTGGTGAGAGCCAGGTAGGGCTGATGGAACTGTGTTTCATTTGATGAACCCTGGGCAAGAGATCTAAACTCCTATCGCCAGCAGAATTTTAGAGCACTGTTGCCCATTATTTTGTTTCTATTTCCCACTTCCATGATTTGACAAGTCTCCCTCTTTCCAGGCACCAAAGTTTATCTGCCTGTTCTAAGTTGGTCTTGCCCATTTTGTGCAACTTGACATTAAAGTAAATGAGTTGGCAATGTTGTCTGGAGTAGCTAGCAAGCTAAGTAAACAATTTACAGCTGAAAAGGGACTTTTTAGTTGTAAATTCAGTTGTCAATTCTCTCCTCCCCTGACTCCAGACAGTCCTGTTCATGTCAAGGAAAGGAGGCTGCTTTAGCTCATCACCTTCATCTCTGGCTGCTCCCTTGCTGTGTTGATTTATGCTGAAATATGCACTGCAAATTTGCTGCATTATTCAAATGCTTTTTTGCTCCCACTTGTTGGTTCTCTAGGATTTGCTGTTGTTGTTAATGTTGAATTTCCCAGTGGGCCTGATTGGGTGCAAGCTATCAATCAAAGCTCTATCCACTGGTAGTTCTCTGGATGATTTGCAATAGATGAGAAAGGATTTTGTTTTTGCTCCCCATTGTTTTAAACTATCAATAGCACAAGAAAATATGAAAGATTATGTTGCTGAAATGAAAAAAAGTTTGTTGTTTCCAGGAGATGATTTTGTGCTGAAGGACTGTGAGTTTTCTTTAGCTCTGGTATTGACAAAAATTCAGTATATAACTTGGGGTCTGCAGTGGCTCAGTGGTTATAACTTTGGCATTAGAATGCAGATGATAAACCTTGGTAATCAAAGTGCCCGTCCATCTTTGCTATAGTTACAATTCAAAACACAGCAATTTTTCACTAATTTAAATCAAATTAGATTTGCTAGGTTGGTCCATCTGTCCTGGACTAAAGCCTGGAAAAGTTACTCTTTTGGATGATGGTTGGCAGAATCTTTAGTGACTTAAAAAAAAGAAGACATCCTGTCTCCAAGATGTTTCTCATTCAGAAGTGAAAAAGATAGAATAGTGACTTTAAGAATGAAAGTGAAGGGAGGGAAAGAGGAAGAACACGTCTGTCAGCTCCTTGAAGTGGGGAGTGTTTTTTCAATGTTTGTATCCAGCCAGAGTTTCAGATCAGAGACATGATGCCAGAGGAGCAGGGCGTTGTCCTGCAATGAATGACTCCTGGCCAGTGAGAGAGGAAAATCTACACTCTAACCCCTCCAAAGTTTCCTATCCAGACCTATATTGTCATTGGATCATATGGTAGGGCAATTGTACACATCATTTCCCCTTAAGTCATTCTCAGAGACAAGATGAGGATACTGTGAGTGAGTTAGCAGGATCATCAAGCCAGAAATGATAGTTAATAAGAGTACAGTATGTGCTGTTGAGTCACAGTAGGGTTTCTTCATCATTGCATTCTCAGTTTCCCTGTTGTCACACATCTGCCTTTTAGAGCAAGGAACCAGAAAAAGGAATCACAATTGGGGAGGAGCACTTCTATTACAGTGTGTCAAAATATAATCATCTAAAAGAAAGCAAAGCCAGTTTGTTTTTGAAAGAGTAGCTGTGTTAGTCTGTGCAAGCATGTCAGGCAAAAAACAAAAATAAGAGGCAATGATTGTGGCACCTTAAAGCAGGGATTATCAACCTGCATGTACATACATACATTTTAGAAATCAGGGTGATTATGTTACATTCAGTGACTATTAAGTTTAATAAAGTCACTTTTTGGGATGACATCTCCCATAATCCTCTGTACAGCCACTCTTGATGCTGGCCACTGTAGTTCATAAAACTGTCTTTCCACATTCACAGACCTGCTCATTTCCATTTTCCTTGTGATTTTTCCTACTTTCATCACCATTCTTGTTTGGAAAGAATACATTTATCTTTGAGGCAAGAGAAACAGGTCACAGCAGAGGCTCTTGAGCAGTGCTGTAGTAGGGAATTCTGGGCTTGAGGTCTACTGGTCTAAGGCACATTTACATCTTGCTCCCCAGTAAGATTTCTAATACCTGTGTGGATTCTTAGGCTACAGGAAGAATACTCTTATGCAGTGCAAGCTGATTTTCGGTCAGGTCTTTCTCCTGACGTGCACTTAATAGTGGCCATCAGGCGAATGGCATGATTTAAACCTTACAGTAATACCCCGAATAACGTTATGACTTGGTTCCACAAGTCATGACGTTATCCAATTTTTAGCGTTGTCCGATGTAACAATGCTAAAAAAAAGCCCTGACTTCAGGGACAAACCGCTTTAAAGGCAGGCAGGGAAAGAAAGAGACCCGATCAGGTCTCTTTCTTTTCCTCCCTGCCTTTAAAGCCACCCCCCCCCCCACCCACAGCGGTCTCTGCAACTGCAGTAGGGTCGGGGGAAAGGCGTGCCTTTCCCCAGACCCTACTGAAGTCGTAGAGACTGCTTGTGTGTCTTTCCCTCCCTGTATTTAAACTACAGGGAGGGGGAAAGAGAGAGACGTGATTGGGTCTCTAGAGAGACCCAAGCAGTCTCTCTCTCCCTGTAGTTTAAATACAGGGAGGAAAAGAGTAAGACTTGCATCGCTATCCGATGCAATCGTTATCCAGAGTATTACTGTACATCTTTTCTGCAGTCTAACTCTTTCCTTCACCACTGACAACCATTCCACCATTCTATGATGTGCAAGGAAAAATGTATTGAAGAGTAAACCCAACTTCAGTTTCACATCCATCTCCACTGTTCCTCTCTCCAGCTGTGAAGAGGGCAAGCACAGAACCTTAAGAAGCTCCTGGGCTTGGTGTTGATTTTGCTGCAGCACAACTGTTGACTAACACAGGTTGACTGACAGATAAAACGGGCATGGGGGTGAAGAGTGATAATTCTTTTTGTACTACACTTTCTAGAGTCCCTGAGCTGGCTATGGATACTGGGACTACAGCCAAAACATAGTGTGCAACTATTCTGTTTCTCTTTACTATGGATTTTGTGCGTTAGTATTATGTGTGGTAAGCAGAAAATCAGAAGTAGAAATGGTTAAAGTGGAAAGATTCTCATCAGGTGCTAATGTCATATGAACGCCCTTCCTCCCAAAACAGTATGTGAATTAGGAGTGTTGAATGTGCAATGAAATGCTCATCTAGGACAGGCGTTCGCAACGTACAGCCCACAGGTCAGTGCTGGCCCGACGCCAATTCATCTGGTCCATGCAGCCCATGTTGCTCCTGGAAGCGGAAGTAAAACGTGCATGTGCAGAATGATGCCATAAATGCGTTCTGTACACGTGCAGGCATGTTTTACTTCCACGTCTGGCGGGTGGAACCACATGACCAGCCCGATCAGCTGTCTGGGGGCGTGGTCAGGATTGCAACCTGAAAATGTTGAGAACCTCCGATCTAGAAGCACACATAGTTATCCCCTCTACAGTTAATTTAAAATAGCTGAGATTTCAAAGTGTGTCCAGCAGGTGGCAGAGTGAACTTGCAAGTAACATGACCTGGTTCAACCCAGCCAGCACAATAGCTTAGACTTCAATAGCTTGTTGTGGCAGGATGTGTCTAGGTGGAGATGGAGGCAGAGACAAGACTATTTGAAAGGTTTTTCATAGATCAAGTAGCAAATAGAGAAAGAAAATAGGGTGATGGGAACGATTGCAATTTGGAAGTAATGTTTCAGAGCCTGGAAAAGTACATTTTTTGGACTACCATGCCCAGAATCCTCCAACCAACCCTACCTACCCACTTGCAGTTTTTACCTGTGATGCTGCCAAATTTCAAGTGTGTGTGTACTGCACGATTTTTCCCATAGGGCTTGGATCAGGTTCGAGAGAGACGACAATTGACCCCCTCCAAACCCATGTCTTCCACACCTGCTTTAAACCAACACTTGACTTCTGCTATAGAAAGAAAAGACTGACCACAGCTAAAATGGAGCAAGGTAGAGGTTGCCTTTGACCTACATTATTATATCACTAGAAGCCCTGTGTGTTAATTGGGAAGGTGAGATGCTGTTTGGTTTTTAGAAGATTCTGAGAATTGTAGTTGAAAAGAAGATAGGAGCCTTGGCGGCATATGGAAAAAATTGTACATTTTTTTGCTAAGTGGGTTTTCCCATTGAAAATTGTTGTATGATTTTTTTCCATAGGAAAAATCATCATGCAGGGTGCCACTTTCTTTAAAAACTTAATTATTATGTGATTTAGTTGCTATATGGGCTGTTTATTATACAAGGTTCAGCTGTACTGTGCAGTCAAACCTCGCATAAAGAGCGCCTTGCTTAAAGAGTAACTTGCTTAAAGAGAATTTTCTATGAATGTTCGCTTCACTTAACAAAAAAAAAAACCAAGCAAAAACTTGCTTAACAAATAAATCGGGGTTCGCAATCCCCTCCACCAGAAGTCACAATTGGTCCCTTATGATAGTGTTTTGCTTAAAGAGCAATCCTGTGGAACGCATTATGCTCTTTAAGCACACAACCAAGAGGGCAACTTTGCTAATTAGCAGAAAGGAAACTGTGGATCAAAATGTAGAATTAAAGGCAGAATTCCTGAATGCTGCCTAGTGAATCTTTTATGCTCCAGTGCTGTCTTTGGGGGATTTGTACAAGTTTTGGTCTGATTAGAAGAACTGGTTAAATTATTCCAAATAATTATTCCAAAAAATGGTTAAATTAAGAGACTGCTGTGTTTCACTTTTTAAAAAAATCCAAAAATGCATTTATACCAAATTTAGCAGTTTTAATCTGCATCAAGAGCAGTAATTGTGTAAAGTTAATGAGCCTTAATTGCCTTTTCCAGATTAATCTTACCCTCCCTCCCAAACAGTTTGTATTACAGCCAGGACAGCTTGCAATGCGCATTATTGCTCATGTGCCATTCCACCTATTGTGATTGCTGCTAACCTGAAAGAGAAATGGAAGCTCTTGGGAGTTTGTTGTATGCCATGGCATGATTATGCAGCTTTAAGATGGCAGCTCTGGGATGAGGTCAGGTCAAATGTCACCACCACTTCCACCTTCTCAGTTGGCTGCCCACAACCGGCTCTGAAGAGCTTAGATTGGAAAACATGTTCCATGGCATTTTAACACCCACCCAAACCCAAGGCCTGGTGCTATTAAAACACAACTTTTTGATTTCTGTGCCTCCAGTTCATGGCACCTGGAAGGAATGGAAAAAATCTGGCACTTTCCTATCCAACCCCCACCCCCAATTCACTCAGCCTTGCAAAGAAGCCAGGTCAACGTCACAGCCACAGAGAATCCCTTCCTCCTGGTTTATTGTGAGCTCGGCTGCTGAATGGTTTTGGTAACATTTGAGAGAGAACATTGCAACAGCTGATTTAACGACACTGCAAGGAAAAATGACAACTCTACAATTTCCAGTGTCTATATTACACCATAAATACACAGACAGGAGAAACTTGGGAAGCGAGGGGAGGGTCGGGATCCCTGAGCCCTCCCAGAGAGACTATGCAGTAGCTAGAGGATCTCCCAGAGACCTTCTTGCTCTCCATGAATGCTCCCCCAACAAAGGAAACTCAACCCCTTACCCCAGCAGGAGTTCAGGTGGGGAAAGGGAGGGCCGGGAGGGACAAGGGCTATTATTTGCAAGATCCCTTTACTCTTTAGAATAATTTACAATCTTCTTATTCACAATTATGTACAGACCAAACTCGACCCAACAAACCTGCGGAACAGAACGGCATACAAAAATAAAAGCTATACAGAAATCTGAAAGAGGTTCTCCCTTTCTTACATCCCCCCCTTTTGTTTTACTTCAGTTGAGGCTTAAGAGGAAGGAAAGTGGGGGAATTACAAAGAAAATGGCTACAGTACTGTGTTCAGAAATGGCCATGTTCTCCTTGGGTTGGAAAAGAGATTCCTTTACACTGGCTTCCAGGAGGCTACAGCTGCTGGCAGTTCAGTTGTCCCTTAAGCTGCTATTTGGCAGCCTCTTTCTTGCAGCTGCCCTTCCAAATGGTACGCCATGGCATGGCACGATTACCTGGCTTTAAGACGGCAGCTCTGGGAATGAGGTCAGGTCAAGCAACACGGCCACCTCCTCTCCCCAGTTGCCTGCCCACAATCAGAGCTTAGATTGGAAAAGAAGTTCCTGGAAGGGTCCGTCTACTGTCTTGCCCTCTCAGTCCTGGGAGCTGGCCAAGCAGAAGCCAATGTAAAGTGGGGGTTGGTAGGTGGAATGGAAAAATTGCAAAAGAGGCTACTTGACTTTGGTTTGAAAGCTCAGCATGATGATTGTGGGGATGGAGTGGGTGGGAGAATGGCAAGGGGATCTCACTCGTTATTGCTTCGCCCTGTGCATGGAAGGGGGGGGGGGAGCCAGTCAGGCACCCACCAGTCCTGTCTGGCTATGGCAGACAAAACAAACACCCTGGCCTTTGTCCTTTAGCCCAGCCAGCTGGGAGACTCCTCCGTTTCTGCCCTGAATATCAGCCTGCTCAAAACCTCCATGTTTTACACTTGCCCTTCCCATCCAAGGGAAGGCAGCCCCTTTAGGCAAGAGTGTGGGGGTGAGTTTCCCAGTAATCCACTGGCCAGTTAGCCAAAGAGGAGGGAGGCCATAGTACTCCCCCAACCTGTTGGGCAGAGGCACAACAGAAAAGAGCACCCTGGATACTGGCCGCCTGTGGTTCTAAAGACTGGACTGCTTGTCCGTGGAAAGAGTAGATGCCCTTGGACCAAAGGAGGGAGGCCATCCAGGAGCTTAGGTGGGGAGAAAAGTGTTTGGGATGAACAGAGGTTGCCCCTCTGGGTGTCAGAAGGACAACATTGCAGCTTATTACTTGCAGATCAGGATCCATCACTGGGTAACTTAAGGCAAAGAATGAGAACAACCCAAAAGATCTCCTTTGAAATGCCACACAGGGGCTCAGGAAAGGGCAATTTTTTTTACCTACACTGATGCCGATTTCTGATGAAGGTGTTAATTGGCAGGCAGGTCCCCCTTTCACAGCCAGTCTGCTTAAGAGGATAGCATTTGGCCCGGAAGCTTACACCAGGGGTGCCAAGACTACAGCGTGGGGGCCAAATCTGACCCGACACCAATTCACCCGGCTCACAAAGCTCTCATCGCTCCCGTTAGTAAAACACGCCCGCTTCTGGAAGCAACAAGGGGTTTGTGGGCCGGATGAATTGGTGTCGGGGCCAGATCCAGTCCCTGGGCCATAGTGACCAGTCCCCTGAACCATATGACTGGCCCATGGCCCAAAAAGTTTGGGCACCCCTGGCTTACACTGTCATCCTCAACAAGGTAAAAATACAGGCCAGAGCCTACCAAATGGGTTCAAGTGGCAATATGGGTTTTATGCGCGACATTAAGGCAGAAAATTCTGACCTTCCATTTGATCACCTTGACCTCCTAGAATTGGAGGTTCTCCAAAACTAGGCAGGGCGTTTTAAAAATGCTTTCATGCTACAGTAATGGGAGATTACTGTGTGATTTCTTGGGGGGGGGGGGAGATGTCCCCACCCCAACTTGCCATCAATCCAGTGATTCCTTGGGAGCAGGTGGAGTGCGAGGTGGACCTCTGGAACGGAGAGCCTCCTACCTTTGAATTAAGAAAGGAACTTTCACGCGCACCCTGTCAAACTTAATAAATGTGTCCCATCCACATTACGGTGCACTGCACAGAAATAAAGGCCCAGGCTTTGTTTGCACAGAATCTGTTTGCTTCAGATTTCAGTGAACAAGTCCTGTTCCTAAAAATACATGCAAATGGCATATGTCTATGTCTGAGCACGTGCATGAATATACATGCCTTCGCTAGTTGACAAACGTGTGGAGTGCAAGAGGAAATTATGGGCTACTGCAGTTCAGGGATTTATCCATGGCTTATAAAGAAAGAATCTTAAGTTACTGCTAAAAACAAACTAACTGAATCTAGTTTTGTTTGGACACCTCATCTCCTTTTGGGTTGTGAAGGCTGCAAACCCATCCCGTTCTTTCCTCTTCTCCCATCTGTTGATCCTGCACCCATCATGGGGAGAAGATTGCCACCATCTGAGGTCTCCCCAGAGCAACTTGTCCAATTTGACCCACCCTGTATTGACTTTCTTGGGCATATGTGTGCAAAAGAATGAACAGAGGAAGACTTCACTACTGTATTTGGAAACTCAAGACAAAATGTTTGGCTTACTTGATTTCTTGTTCCCCTTTTCCCCCTGCTACCATTTTGTTGGAAAGTGATGTCTTCCATTTGTTTCTGGAAGAAATGTATGGCATCGTAGGCAAAACCAAGGGGTGAGTGTGTGTGTGTAAAACCCTTCCCATCTGTATTTTAAAAAATCTGCTCTAGAAAGAAAGTGGGAAATGGAACAAAAAAGGCAAACTCCTATCTTCTCATCAGTTTGTAATAAAATCAAATCTACATACACTCACAAAAAAAATAAATTAGTGCTAACTTAAAAAAAAACTTATAAAAATCAACATGAGTCATTCTGCGTTCCTTAAATTTGAGCATCTTATTTTCCGGACAGGAGGGTTATGCTCTGATGGGCAAAGGAGGCAGAGCAACTCCCAAAGGCAATGGGCTCTAACCGTCATTGGCCTCAACAGGGTTAAGGACAAAAGCAGGTATGACCTTACCTGGTTCCCTGGAGGAGCCTTGGTTTCCCAACTGGGCCCTACAGGCACCGAATGAATGAGCCATACAAGGAGGGATCCTATCCAGAGCTAGGGAGTGGTAGGAATAATGCAGGAGTTTAAATTGTTATTAGCTTTTGGTGTCAAAGTCCAGCTGTTTTCTGCTTTGCTTGACTACAAAGGGCTTTAAATACTATTTATTTTTTTAAAAACTCACTTGCTTTCTTCTGCCACTGAAACTTGCAGACCTCCTCCTCTCAACACCCTCTTCCTTCCGTCCCTGGTTACACCGGGCTTTTAAAAAAGTTAGCAAGATAAAAAAATAAAATAAAAACAAACCAGAGCCACCGCCCAGCTACGCACCAAAGGGGGGGGGGGGGACAGGGCCGGGAGAAAAGGAAATGAATGGTAAAAGTTACTTCTGGAGTGCTCAGACCGGTCAATACAACAGGGGGCTTTTTGCCCCAATTGGCCAACCTGGTTCTACAGTTGCGTGTGTATTTCCCCACCCCGTCCCTCTTTTTTTTTTGTTGTTGTCAATTTTCTTTTTATAAAAAATACAATAAAAATAAAAAATGAGTTTTTTCTCTTTTTTTATCCCCACCCTTCCCCTTGTGAAAACTTCCGTGTGTGTGTGTGTGTGTTTGTGTGTTTTTGTTCCTTTCCCTCCCCTGCCAACGGGTCCCTTCCCCACAGTCATGACGCGCCAGGAGACGTGCCATTCACTGTGTCATCTGCCAGTCTCTCCTGCCCTTCTGGGTGTTCCTCTGCCGCCGTGTAGTAGCTGTTGTCCCCAGGGCTGCCGTGGTCCTTGTCGGACTGCTCAGAGTCCTCCTCGCCTTCCTCCTCCTCCAAGGTCAGTTCAAACTGGAACTTTTCCAGGCATGCTTCCTCGTCTTTCTCTGCGTCGTCGGGAGGCGGGGAGGGACTCTGAGGTATCATGCTGTGGTACCAGTCCCTGTTGTCCTCAAGGGTGTCCAAAATGTCTTGTGCGTCAGGGTGGACCAGGTCTGCCCATGTCTCCCATAGCGGGTGTACGATGTAGTCAATGAATCCCACCTGAAAAGCACACGATGGGGCAGAGAACAGGAAAGGAGAAGAGGTAGTAAGACAAAGGGCTATGGGGCAACTCGCCAGCACAACTCTGGCCAAATCATGTCTTTGGAGGGCCGGGTCAGGCTCCCCCAGACAGCTTCGGGGGCCGGAGGGCCATTTTGCCCTTCCTCCACCACATGGCACTTCCTGGTGTGGTGGAGGCGGTGGGGGGCCACATGAAATGGCGTCACAGGCCGCATCTGGCCCATGGACTGCAAGTTGAGAATCCCTGCTTTGGAACCACAGAGGAACTCCTGCAGAGGGTTGTTCAAATATAAGGGCTGGTCCAATTGTAAGGCAGATGGAGTCAGTTATCTTGGGTGGCAGATGCTCAGAAGCAACAGCCACAGCTAAGCATGGCACTCCTGCCCACTAATCTAGCCAGTGGTGCTGGATGCTTGGTCTCCTAGTGATTGTATTCTACAGGGCTTTCTTTATGGAATAGCAATAGCAATTACACGTATACATTGCCCTATAGCGCTTAGTGCACGCCCTGGGTTCTCAAGTTAATCAGCATTTTGCTCCCAACATGCTGGGTACTCATTTTACCAACCTCGGAAGGATGGAAGGCTGAGTCAACCTTGAGCCCTGGTCAGGATCAAACTCACACCTTTCTGGCTGCAGTAAAGCAGTTTAATCACTAGGGCTCTGAATGAATGGATACCACAGGTAAAGTTTATTGTATAACTAAAAGCCTTCCCTCCTACGCCGTCAAATCAACCCTGACTTATTATGACCCTTTCCAGTGTTTTACAGGTAGAAAACAACTGGTTTACCCTTCCCTTATTCCGTGGGCACCCTGGGACTGTGCAGCTTGCCCAGGGCTACACAGGCTGATTCTTTCTCACAGGTGGCCAAGTGGGAAATTGAATTCCTAATCTCTGGCTCCACAGCACTGAGCTATTCCGCCAGCTAACAAAAGAAACTAAGCAACAAAATATAAACAAACTAAGATAGAGATACATTCCATGAATTAATTAATAAATGGAATACAATGATATTCCTGTCATGATCATCTCTGGCTCTCACGTTGACATCACTGTTAATGAAGCCATGCACACAGGCCTCAAACCTACGCCAGTTGAGAAAATATACCCTCTTGTTGATATCGCTCCACCTAAGATAAGGTGAGAAATAGCAGTGGATGCTGGGAGAACTATCCAAAATAATGACCTTTGACATCATCAAATCTGCTCAGAACTAGGAAGAGCTATATGGCAAGAACAAACATTCTTGAGGATACACAAAAGCAAAAGCAAATTATAAGCTGGAGGAAGGAGCTCACTGGACAAGGAACAGCATTAAAGGAGGATATAGCGGAGGAAATCAACCTCCCCTACGTCACTTGGAGGACCCTGAATAGGCTGAGGGTCGGGGTTCCTAAATGTCAGACCAACATGCTCAAGTGGGGGCTGCTGGCGGAAAACAACACGCTGTGTGAATGTGGATACAGAATCTGGCTCATTTACTGGTCTGCCAGTTACTGCCAAAAACAAGCACCGATGAGGACTTAAGTTTGGGCAGTGACAAAGCCAAGAAAGTGGCTTCATTTTGGCAGTCCCAAGTTTGATCGGGACATGAAAGAAGAATCTCTGGTTCTTACATAAGCATAATTCATTTTCTCTGATGTCATTCTCCAGAGGGCTAGAAATGGGGACTCTTGCACAGACTCTCAGAATCTTTACCCTTCCTGCAACAACACTATCTCTTAGGGCTTAAAACAAGCATAGATGTTATCACTAACCAATCTCTCCCAACCCAAAGGACTGAGAATTAAATAATTAGGCTAAGAGAAGAAATAACGAAGGGCAGTGGGTCAACCTTGCAAGGGAGTCCAAGAACTGATGGGCTAGTGCCACAAAGAGAGAAGGCAGCCTTGCTGGTGTTTACTAATCTCTTACATAACACAAATGTGCTTAAAGGGGTGCAACTTGCATTTGGCCAGAATGGTGTGACGGAAAGGTGTAAAAGCAAAACAAGGAAACCCATAATTGTAACCTAGTTACTGACCTAGTAACTCCTTGAGCTCTTGCCCATCAAAGCAGATGTGACAGGCAAGGTGGTCCAGTGATCTGGCACATCATCAAGAAGCACCTACTGTTTAAACCAGGGGTGCCCAAACTACAGCCTATGTGCCAGATCTGGCCCCCAACACCTATTCACCCAGCCTGCACTGCCTTCACTGCAGGAAGCTTCCAAGAGTGATGAGGGCTGTGTGGCCAGATGAATTGGCATTGGGGGCCAGATCCAGCACATAGGCCGTAGTTAGGGCAATCTGGTTTAAGCAGAGAAAATGGCAGTTTAAAATCTATCTCATCCTGTTGCAAAACAGATTGCAAGGCACGTTTTACTTTTGTTTCCAGGGGGAGGAACCACGTAGCCGGCCCACTGAACCACGCGGCCTGAAAAGTTTGGTCACCCCAGCTTTAAGCAAGTACTTTTTGCAGTAAACAGGCACTTGGGGGCAACCAAGCCCCTGTAAATACAACTAATAGTGCCAAATTCTTTGCAGGATGAAATACTGATCTGTAGAAAGCCCAACAACGCATACTGCTGATATATAGGGTCTTGTGGAAATTATTGTTTCTGCCACTCCCATCAGTTCCAGGAGCCACACTTTCTGCCACAGCCACTGCGGTGACCTTCCACTGCCTTCCGATTTCTGCCTGGTGGTATTTATTCCCTGTTTCTGCCTCCCCAGAGTGCAGTACCACTCAGGTGTGTTGAACTGCAGCTCCCACCAGCCAGAAATGGGTGCAGGTTAAGGAAACTGGAGTGTCCCACACAACAGGAGAAGGCTTGGCCAATGGAACCTGTCCCTGTCTGTCCCTTGGGATGGAAGTCATGCTGCTTTAGGGTGAAAGGTATTTCCAAAGCCTCCACTTCCTAATGGAAAGACAGGTTCTTACCCTCTGTCGAGAAACATGAGCCCACTCCCTGCCATCACCCACCTGCGACTTCTCCACAGAGGCTGTGTGCTTGTCACACATGGGGCTGATCTCCATGCCTCGCTCCCGTTCTTTGTCGCCCTGACCAAAGAATTCCTCCATGATCCGGTCTGTCCATTGCCGGTACAGCTCCAGAGGCTTGGTGGGGTTGCTCAAATCTGCGCAATGAACCATGTTTCGCAGGACCTGGTTAGGAATGGGAAAGAGACAAGAGGACCATCCTCAGGCACTGCAACTCTTAGCCAAGTAGGGTTTGCACAGCTGTAGCGGCAAAGAGGGAAGTTGTGAATAAGGCTGGACCTTCTCTTATGAAGAGTAAAGGGGTGTCCCTTGGCGGCAAATGTCGGGGAACAGGGTGCGGCCACCAGGCAGAGCTTTGCGTGTCTGTCTAAAGTAGTCTGTTCTCTTTGGGGGCAGACGAAAGTTTTGCTGTATGTTCAGTGTCAAATTAACATTCATCGGCTTCTATTTCATTTCATTTCTTGGATTTGTATGCCGCCCACTCGACAGACACACTCGACATTCTATGGTTGAGATGGAATTAAAACAGGTGGGGAGGAGAGGGAGTGGGCTTTTCTGCTTCAGGCAGCATATTGTCTTGAACTGGTTCAGGTTATATAATCTGCAGGCATGCCCAAACTATGGCCTGTGGGCCAGATACGGTTCCAGAAGCCATGCCATCAGGCCCACAATGCCCTTGCCAAAACAGCAAGTAAAGACGAATGTTTCTGCACATGTGCGGATGCATCTGTCTTTACTTCCTGGTTTGGCGCAGATGTGCTCACGCATGCGCAGGAGTGTTCATGCCAAACCAGTAAATGAATACGGAGAATTGCAAGCATGTGCGGAAGCATCCGCACTGAATGAGGAAGTGAATATGGACTTGTGCGCGCAAACACACCCTGTTCTGTGGGTGTGGTCTGGCCCACTCGGCTATTCTGGGGGCATGGTCAGGCCCTGACCCAAAAAGTTTGGACACCCCGATCTACTGTATGGGACGTGTGCAACATATTGTGAATATGATAAAAAGGCCTAGATCAGTGGCTTTCAATTTTGTTCCTGCAGATCTTTTGGATGTGTTGGAGATAAAATCACTCCCAGCAAGAAGTCTAAAACATTTGAGAACCAATGGTCTTGATCCTCTACTATCTTGGTCATGGCTGTGACTTGGTAACACAGGTTGCAATAAAATCTTCCTCCCCTCAACCTGCAGAAGACAGGGGCTCTCTCCTGCCTTGATTACCTGTATTCTGTCAGTATAGTTGTCCAGCAGTAGGACCCCTGAGCTGGTCACCTTCTTGGTTTCCACCATCGTCTTCAGGTCAGCCAACAGACTCATATGTTTGGACATGTCAGTAGCCAGGACCTGCAAGAACACAAACACCATATTAACACATGAGTACGCTCTTCCTCATTTGAACAGACTCCAAGGTGTTGCTCTTGCCCCTGCCTGACAAGTTGAACACAATTGTGGACATACACCAGTGATGGCAAGTCTTTTAGAGACTGAGTGCCCAAATTGCAACTCAAAACCCACTTATTTATCACAAAGTGCCAACACAGCAACAGGGAAGGAAACACACCTACTAGGCTGCTGGGCAGAGGGGTGGGGTGAACTCTGTGCTGGGGGGAGGGAGGAAGCACTCCAATTGGGCTGCTGGGCAGAGAGGGGGGACTCTGTGCTGGGGGGGAGAGGAAGTGTTTCCATTGGGCTGCTGGGCAGAGGAGTGGGGCAAACTGTGCTGGGGGGAAGGGAGGAAGTGCTCCTATTGGGCTGCTGGACAGAGGGGTGGGGCAAACTCTGTGCTGGGGTGACTGCAAGGGTGCCCACAGAGAGGGCTCCGAGTGCCACCTCTAGCACGCATGCCATAGGTTCGCCACTACTGACATACACCATTCTCAGTGTAGTATAGTTCTTTTTACATCCACTAACTCAATGAAAATCTACTAATCAGTGACCTTTTAATGGATTGTTCTAATCAACGAAATGTATGTCCCATATTTGCCGGTGTATAAGATGATCTGAATATAAGACACATCCTGGGTTTTATACTCGTTTTTAAGGAAACAAATAATTTTCTACATTTTTTCATGAATTTCCAAAATTAACTCCAGGAGCCAGAGAGGGTGGGGGTGGGGGAATGAGGGCCGCACGGAAGCCCCTTTCCCCACCATCCCACTGCCACTGGCTACCAGGAGCTGAGGAGAGTGGGATGGGGGGAGGAGGATCCTTTAAGCCCGTTTCCACCCCAACCCACCACCACTGACTGTCAGGAGGTGGGGAGGGTGAGATCAGCCAGGCAAGAGAGCTCCTTTGGAAACCGCCCTTTGCCCAGCTCCCAGAGGTCAGCGGCAGCCACCAAAGTGCACCAGGGGGTGTGTATGGTGTGAGGCCAGCTTTCAAAACAGCCCTTTACTGTCTCCAGCCACTGATCCTTTCTAGCCGCCGAACTGCACCAGCAAGAAGGAGGAGGGGCTTTTGCCAATGTATAATACACACTCCCTTTTTTTGGTTTACGGTGGTATCTCAAGTTACAACTTTAATGCGTTCCAAGGCATTTTTCATGTTATGAAAAATCTGTAACTCGAATTTCCCATAGGAATGCATTGAAAACCAAAATTTTGTAACTTGAAACATGGTTTTCCTTAAGAATGCATTGAAAACCAATTAATACGTTCCGGAAAAATTTGTTAACTCAAGTCATTAGTTTCAATTGATTTCCATCCGTATTGTCAAAATTTTGTAACTCGAACCATTTGTAACTTGAGGTAGGACTGTATTTTAAGGGGGGGGGGGGTTAGTGTGTCATATATCGGCAAATACAGTACTTTGTATGTTACTGGAACGTTAGTGAGATAAGACTTACACCCCACCCGACCCCACTTTGTAACTTTCTCCTCTGAAATCGTGATGGAAGAGGCAACTCTGAAAGCTCCTGGGATTTAAACACGCCATGCCATGTTGTAAAGGCCTTGTTTGCCTGTGCCTGTTTTCCCTTACAGGTTGGTTAGTGATAAATGACATTTGCAAGCACTTAATCCACTGGGGCTCCCTGTCTCGAGCATTACAGAAAGCCAGCCACGGACTCCTGTCTTGTAGAGAGCTGGGGAATGTTACTTTGCTGTACTGATCCTCCCACGAGGGCCTGGCAACCAGGCCGTCCTGATCGGGAGGTTCTCAAAGTGGTAGTCTGAAAAGTAACTGCCTTAAGGTGTGTGTGTGTGTGTGTGGGGGGGGGGAGATGAGAGACATGGCCAGAGATGCGCTGGACTCTATTCCCACGGCATTCACTCTCTGCCAAGCGTCCCGACTGCATTGCTTGAATTAAAAACTTTCCCACTCTTGTTTGGTCAGGGCGTTCCCCACCCCCCCTTTTTTTTTTAAATTGCTTTTGAGGTAAAAGAGGCCTCAAGGTGGAAGGTGAATCCTTAAGGCCATCCAATCTTCAGTGCCAATCATCCTGGGAGTCCCTAGTACAGTAAGTTCTTTTGGCACTATGGACATATTATGCAGCAGGAACAGGCCCTGTGTCCCCCCCCCCCTGAGAACTGCCATTATTAGCTGAATAAATAAAGAAATAGCTGAGGTGCAACAAGTTCTCTTAAACCAGAGTTAATACTTCTCCCCTTTAGAAAACCACACACAGAGAGAAAGATCACTTTCTTTCCCAGTCAACATTTAATAGATTTATATACCGCCCTATCCAAAGGACTCCGCAATCCGCCTCCCATTCAACCCACCCCTCTGCTCATGGGAGCCTTCGTCTCTCTGTCCTCCCGGTCTTCTTCTTCCAATGTTGCTCTGGGCACAGAAACTGTTGGATCGATATACATGAGCAGCAGAGAAATTACCGCATCACCACTGACAAATATAGGTTTAGGTAAAGGTCGGCCTTGCTCGAAAGCCAGTCATATCTGATTCTAGGGACCAGTGCTCATCTCAGTTTACAGCCAAAGAGCCAGCGCTGTCTGTGTCTGTAGACATTTCCGTGGACATGTGGCAGGGATGACTAGACACTGGAGCACACACAATGCTGTTACTTTCTTACCAACACAGTACCTATTTATCTACTTGCAATTTCTTGCTTTTGAACCGCTAGGTTGGCAGGAGTTGGGACAGACAACAGGCGCTCACTCTGTCATCCAGCACTTGGGTCTGAAAGTGCTGACATCCCAGGCGTCAAGTTCAGCTTCTTAGCTGCTAAGCCACCGCAGTCCTCAATAGAAGTTTACTCACAGCCAAGATCCCAGCTTGTCGTTTCAGGAGAAAGAAGCCCTACAGAGATGGTGTTTCTTACTCAGGAGGGATCATTAGGAGGAATGGGTGAAGTCCGTACCTTTAACCACTCAAAATGAAGCCTGGAACTTGTTGCTGTTTTGTTTCAGAGGTAGTTTTTCAGTGTTTTTAAAAGGAATTTTAAGGGTTTCTATAGTATAAATGTTGGGGATTTTATGTACGCCGCCCAGAGTCACATGCCGATTGGGGCGGCTATACAAATTGAATGAATGAACGAACAAATGAATAAATACTCTGGGTTGAAAGGATTTTTAGGGGACACCTGAATGAAGCTTCTTTCATGTCCCCACTGGGCCTTCTTCACATGGGAGGCACTGCCTGGTGTGTGGTACGGAGAGGAGTCCCTTGACTAAGACTCACCATGTCAATGACCATCTTGCGCAAGGTCTGTCGCTGCCGCTTGGTCAAGTTCTGGAAGATGTCGCAGTTCTCCTCCTGCAGCAGCTTAAACCCCACGGCCAGGTGATGGTTTTCCAGCACAGACTCATCATTGTACATGAGAGCTAGCTCTGAATCTGCCAGCAGGGAGGAGCACATTTGAGTGCGTCACAGGAGACAGGACATGCAAAGAAAGAGAGGAGAGAGGGAGGTTTTTTTTTTTAAAACTGTACAGTATTTGCTTCCAGAGAATATAAAAGGGGAAAGTTATTAAAAGATAATCAACCTTTTATCACCAATGTGAAATTATTTACATATTTTCTCACGTTACATAAAGAGTTTTCTTTGTTTTTAAAAAATCCCAAGGCAGTTTACAAATGACAAATACAATAAAAGTAGCAGCTAAAATCCAAAATGATAAAATAGTAAAAACAGTAAAAATCTGTTATCATTTTACTGCAAATGCAGATCTAAGGAAGTGGACTTGATTTACTAAAACTCTCATTAAAATATAACAGTTAGTTTTTAAAGTGCCACAAAGTCTTTTTCTCTCTTTCTTTTTTTAATCTGATATGCTTGAACAGACTAACAGGATTACTGCTTTGAAAACTACACTGAAATTGGCATATTTTTGTTGAGCTGCAGGAAAACCATTAGCGTACAGTGGTACCTCGAGTTACAAATTTAATGTGTTGCAAGGCATTTTTCATGTTATGAAAAATCTGTAACTTGAATTTCCCAAAGGAATGCATTTAAAACCAAAATTTCATAACTTGAAACATGGTTTCCCATAGGAATGCATTGAAAACCAATTAATCTGTTCTGGAAAATTTTGTAACTCGAGCCATTTGTAACTCAAGGTACCACTGTGTAGTAGTAAGCCAAGTTACACTTTCTAAAGTTTATGTAATCCTCTTGTTTTAAGGTGTGGTTAAGGTCTCCTTCGGGTGGATTCTGTACTTCACTGTCCATTTCATACACTGGCAATTGGATACAGTATGTGCAATACTGGACAGAAGGACAGACAATGGTGCAGTGGCTATATAGAAAAGAGCCCCAATTATATATTTATCTTGTTAACTTCCTTCTAGTGTTTACCCTTATCATGGGTCTTATTTGCCCAATGATAAAGATCTGGTCGAACGAGAACAGTAGGTCTGAACTAGACAAGGATGTGAAATAAAGCTAACAAGAGAATTCCTTGGTAGCTGCCTTCTGTCTGTGTTTCTGGGAGCAATTAGCTTTCCTATTTCACTCCCCAGGACATCTTGTACCTATTCCCTTGTTGGCCTTTTACCAATCTGGCAATGTTTCTTTGAATGCTTTCTAATCTGTTAAGATCTGTTCTACGATTGTGTACAAACTGGAAGTCAGCTAGATCAGGGGTGCCCAAACTACGGCCAAGGGGCCAGATGTGGCCCCTGGCGTTTTACTTCTGCTTCCAGGAGTGACGAGGACTTCGTGGGCTGGATGATTTGGCCTTGGGGGCCACATCTGGCCCCGGGCCGTAGTGACTGACTCCCTGAACCACATGACCGGCCCACGGCCTGAAAAGTTTGGGCACCCTGAGCTAGATAATCCCCCCCCCCCAGCCTCCGAAATAGGGAGGGATAGAAACAGTGGCAGCCTGACTAGAAAAAGCCAGAAGGAGGTTATGCATGAGTGTGGCAGCTCACACAAAGAACTGTGACAACCCGTACCTGTCAAGTATTTCTAGCCATATGACCTCACTTGCCTGTTGACGTCATCTTTGAAGGCACTGTTCCAGGTTCTGTAAGGGGCTTCACCTAGAAAGAACAGGACCTTCTCTGCGTATGCGCGAATACTGTGGAATAACCTCCCCTAAGATGTGCCTTTATAGGCCTCCTTCTTGAATATTGAGTAAATCTCATCTCTTGGTGACGACTTAGGTTAGGGATGACCAAAGGTTTATTTCTGGGCTGGCTTTCTACAAGACTTTCACATATGACAGGAGGAAGGCACCCGCTCCTTGATCCATTTATGCATTTTGTGGTTGTCATAATTATGGTTTTGAAACTCTTTAATTTGTATCGTTTTGTGGTTTTCATGAGAAATAACATTATATTATGGGGTAATCTTCAGCTTTGGCACAAGCTGGCTAGAAATGTCCTAAAACTAATTACTGAGTATGGGAGAATGTTGAGAACATTTGGGCTTGTATGTCTATCTGGACGATGTGCTGCTCAGAACGGAAGGTTCAGACCTAGATTTCTTCTCCAACACGGTTTCCGTTCACTTCCAAAGAAAGAAAAGTGCTTACTGTGCCTCATTTAGACTCAGAATTGGGCAACTGTGGCTGCCACTCTCATAAATTCTCACCGCAGGCAACACTGGCCAAGGAGTAATGAGAGCTGGAGGCCCAAACATCTGGACAGCTACAGCTTCCCAATCCTCTTTATGCTCTCTTGCAGCAAAGCACTGTACATAGCTTGTTACCTATCAACAACCACAGCCTTTCTAGTGGACAAGGAATGCAGTCGAAACTTGGCCCCACAGATATAAAGGTTGTCGAGGAGGGGATGGAGACTACTAATCAAGCTCCCAACCTCTAGCTCCACAGCCAGATGCCGAAGCCACTAATCCAGGAGTTCTCAACCTTTTAAAGCCAGGGGCTGGGTCACGCTCCCTCTGGCAGCTGCAGGGTCCAGACGGCCATTTTGCCCTTCCTCCACCACATGGCACTTCCTGGTGTGGTGGAGGTGTATGTGTGTGTGCACATGAAATGGTGCTGCGGACTGCATCCAGCCCACGGGCCGCAGGTTGAGAATCCCTGCACTAAACTATCCAACCAGGGACAAGGTAAAAGTAGGTAAACGTTGCCCTTGCTCGAAAGCCAGTCGTATCCAACTCTAGAGAGTGGTGCTCATCTCCACTTGGAGCCAAAGAGCCAGTGTTGTCTGCATCTGCAGATGTTTCCCTGTTCATGTGGCAGGCATGACTAGATGCTGGAGCACATGGAATGATGTTACCTTTGGCACCAAAGAGGTACCTAACTATCTGCTTGCAATTTCTTGTTTTGGAACTGCTAGGATGGTAGGAGCTGGACAGACACAGCAGCTCACTCTGTTGTGCAGCACTTGGGTGTCGAACCGCTGAGCTTCCAGTCATCAAGCTCAGGATCTTAACCACTTAGCCACTGCAGTCAACATGGGACTACCCCCCCCCCCAAAAAAAAAAAATCCTTGTGGGAACAGAACACTGTGTGCGATGGGAATGGGACAGGTAGTGCCACCAGAAGGCTTAGACATGGTTCTAACCACTCTTCTCATGGGAAAGTTCTGAAACCACTTCCACTTTCTCCTTCTGTCTGCCCCACACCTTTGAGAGCCTTGGGGCAGGGACAGGAGGAACAGTTTGCATGGTGAACGGAACAACAGTCTTGTCTACTCTGCCTGGAGTAAAATGCAACACTTTTTAGGCTCCTAGACATCCATGGCAGAAATACTGTCTTCATCCTCAAATGCTCGTGTGGCATGCCTTGATCATCAAATCGTCACAAAAAGGGCAGATATATTATTGGAGGAGTAGGGAAGCCAACAGCTGTCCAGATGTTACTGGACTACAAATCAGATCAGCCTTAGCCAGTACAGCCGAGGATAAAGAGCTGATAGGAGTACGAGTCTTAATGAACTCTTGAGGTGGCACATTATAGGTTCAATAAGTTACATCAGAGGCAAATATATTACTCCATCCTTCCCCCAATATGGGGCTCTCCAGATATGTTGGCCTATGACTCCTAGCAGCTCAACAAACATGTGCTACACTGCTGAGTGATGGGAATGGTATTCCAACACACCTGGAGCACACTGGCATGAGGAAGGCTGCATTTTACTGCATGAAGCAAGTAATATGTTTTCCAGATTTGTTCTCCTCCAAGGTACCCTCTGCATTTGATAGCCATGCACTCATCATGACCCCCTTATGCCCCACCCTTTGGCATATTGTTTAATCCCCTACTCACTAGTGTTGATCAAGAACTGGTTGGAGACACCAGGGTGGTCCACGTCATGAATGGCAGCAGCAAATATTGCAGCCAGGATCTCCAGATCAGTAAAGACAGCCTGTAAAGGACAAGCAGGAATAAGAGGTGCTTTTTGAAAGGGACCACCAGGACTAGAACATCAAAATTGGTCCTGCTGAGTGGGGATGATAGGAGAGGCAATCCGATACATCTGAAAGCCACCGTGTTAGAGAAGCTTCTCTAGCCTTTCTACCAGAGGGAGTCTTGCCACGGTTGTTCCTGTAATACGTTGCAAGAACGCAGTAGGAGGCTGTTAGTACAGCCTAAGGAAGACAGACATCTCCAGCCCTGCCATGTTTCCTAGAATGTGGTTGTGCTGTCACATGACCTCTTCTGTCATGATTAACCCACTTTGGCAGGGGTACCCAACCTTTTTATGCCGTGGGCTGGCCCACGTCCCCAGATAGCGGAGCAGGCCAGACCACGCCCCAGGAAGCGGAAGCAAATGTGCCTGCTTTCACTTTTAAGACAGCCGTGGGCGCATTTACGGCTGATGTAACTGCATTCATTCAGGCGCATTTTATGGCTGTTGTGAGTATGTCTGCTTCCAATTCCTGGTACAGTGGCGGTGGGCCACATGAAATGGTCCCATGGGCCAGGTTTGGCCTGTGGGTTGTAGGTTGGGAAACCATGTACTATGGCTTTAATAATGTTTCCCTATCTACTTCCTTTCATTTCTAAAGAGTCTTACAATAGTTACTGGCAGTGGTGGGATGTCAAAAATTTTACTACCCCACTGTGATGTCATCACAGTGTGGGTGGAGCTAACATCATGATGTCATGATGTCATGGGTGGGACTAAAGAAAAAAATAAATAATAAAATAAAAATAAGCGCGCGCGCGCACACACACACACACCTCAGCCTGCCCACCCACCCACCCACAACACAAATCCGTAATTAAATTAAATAAATAAATAAAATAAAAATTACATTAAAATACACCCACCCACCCAAACTGGCCGCCAGGCCTTTTTAGGAAGTGTGGTAGTATGTCAATATAGGTAAAGGTATTAAATACACATTAAAATACACACAGACACACCACATCCAAAGGTGAGTCACTTACCCTGGGGAGCAGACTATAGGGAGCTTCAGGTTGGAGCTTCTCTTCCTCCTCCCCGCTTGGGAGGACAGCAAGCAGGCCGTGCATACGCGCCAAGCACTGTAGGCGTGCATGCACACCAAGTGCTTGCCGCACATGCGCAGTGGGGGAACCAGTGAAAAGGTAAGCCCCAAAGGTGGTTCCCCCCAAAAGCTGCTACCGGTTCTCCGGGACACTGGGAAAAGTTACTACCGGTTCTGGAGAACTGGTGAGAACCTGTTACATCCCATCACTGGTTACTGGACGTCGGCTGCCAAGATTAGGCCGGTTGTTCCAAAGGGATATGGCAGAGCTGCCCAAACTATGCCCTGGGGGCCCGATGCCAATTCACCAGGCCCGCGAAACCCTCGACACTCCTGGAAGTGGAAGTAAAATGCGCCCGTATGGACATGTTTTACTTCTACTTCCAGGAATGTTGAGGGCTTCTTGGGCCAGATGAATTGGCATCAGGGGCCACATATGGCCCCCAGGACATAGTGACCAGCTCCCTGAACCATGTGACCGGCCCATGGCCCGAAAAGTTTGGGCACCCCTGGGATACGCAAACACCAGATTTCCTCACGCATGCAATCCCTGGCCATGTGGACTTCACCTCTCACTCGTTTGTTCTCACGGTTTGCCTTTCATGACTCCTGGTTCTTGCTATCTCTCCTGTCTATAGTTGGGGGAAAATGACATTTTGGCTACCCTCCCCCAATTTCCTCACCAGTGGCAGAGAGAGATATTCTGGGAATGGCAATCCAAAAAGTAACTTTTCTAAGCTCTGTCGTTTCCTGTTCTCCTGGTCAAAGAACACTTCCTTGTTCTTCTAGGCCTCTACATTACTCCCACAAACATCTTTTCCCATCAGCATCTGGTTATCCAGCTGTTCAGCCAGAGGCCCCTGTGATCCCTTACAGAAGGACCACCACTCAGCCAGGCCTGGGATCCCCTCCCCACAACACCCATTAGTGCATCTGAAAGGATGGTGCCTCACTCCACTATGGTATCATGGCTAAGAGATCCAGCTTCAAATCTCACCTTGGCTGGGCATGAAATTCACCTTGGGACTATCACTGTCTCTTGGTCTAACCCAGTGATGGTGAACCTTGGGCACTCCAGGTGTTCTTGGACTTCAATTCCCAGAAGCCCAAGTCTCTGTGAATCCACACAAATGGGTCTACTGCGCATACTAAACCCATTCATGTGGATTCACAGAGACTTGGGCTTCTGGGAATTGAAGTCCAAGAACACCTGTAGTGCCCAAGGTTCGCCATCACAGGCCCAACCTATTTCACAGGGCCTCAGTGAGGCTGAAATGGGGGAAAGGAGAATCACCAAGCCTGCCTGGAAGTCCTTACAGAAAAGGCAAGCTTTACTGGGGTGCCCAAACTACGGCCAGTGGGCCAGATCCAGCCCCCTATGCCAATTCATCTGGCCCACGCCACCCTCATCACTCCTGGAAGCAGAAGTAAAGCACAGGAGCAATGAGGTGGATGTGGGCAAGATGGATTGGCATAGGGGGTGGATTTGGCCCACGGGCCGTAGTTTGGGCACCCTTGATATAAAGCTTACGTACATAAGTCCATACGTATGATCAAGGTATCTCCCTTGCCAGGCAAGTATAGATATGTATGTACATAACCAACCAACCAACCGCTCTGTGCTTTGGCAGATACAACTGCCAAGGGAAGAAGCAGCCAGGGCAGGATGAGGACCTTGCCTCCCCTCCCCCTGTGCCTACACCAACTGCCAGGGGAAGAAGAAGCCAGGGCAGGATGAGGACCTTGCCGCCCCTCCCCGTGCCCACCCCAAAATATTGTATTGTAATGTAATGTAATGTATTGTCTGTAAGCCGCCCTGAGTCGCCACGGCGAGTGGGCGGCAATATAAATTTGAACTAATAAATAAATAAATAAATAAATAAATAAATACTTAACAGCCAAAATATGCCAAGGGCAAGCCCAGCATTGTAGTCCTAACAAGCCACCTCCCCACAGAAGACCAGAGACATCCCTGCCAATGGGCAACTCTTCAGAGAAGCTGACAGAAAGCCAGAATATGAATCCTCCCCACCCCTCAGGGGACAGTAACCTACATCCAAGGCTGGTGTGGACAGGAGGACGTGTGTGGACTGTGTGACATCAGCAGCGTGGAGGCTATTGTGGTACGCTACATCGGCGTGGTAGTGGTCTTCTAGCGTCATGATGTAAGTGATTAACGTATCCACAGGGATCTTGAAAGTTTTCAGCAAGTCCCTTTCCTAAAGAGGAATGGAAGCACAGGTTGAACGTTAGCAGGAGGCCCATCTAAGGAGGTCGCTCTGCTTCGTCTATGGGATCCGGCTGGCTAAATATTGCAGGTCTTCTTTGTCCTCCTCACTGTCATTGGCAGGGGGACAATGTCCTCGTTTTGGAAGGAGGTGTCGCTAATTGCTAAATCCTATGCAGTGCAGAGTGTAAAACCAGCACCGAATAAGTAAGAGAGATCTATCTGCCCAGGCCCACTCCCCAAACTTTTAGACTCAGATATAGGAACATCAAAAGGCAAAGAGAGGTGCTTCTGTCCAGGCCGGACAGCCCACCAGAGACTCCGTTCCAGTTCTGTATTCATTTGCTGCTACACAACACCTGTGGGAGAGGCACGTCTACATTGGAAGATGAAAGTTTGGGACTTTGGCCAAGCCCACTTGGAAGGGACCATGTAGTCATCCAGGTGTTGTTGGCCTGCAATGGCCAATAGTCCTAACCCCTACAGCCAGCGGTGATTTACTCCGGTCCAACAAAATTTAGAGGGCCACATTTTGCCTATCTCTGCCTTAGTCTGTAGCTCATAAATACATTAATCTTGTAAGCTGCCATTAGACTTTTTGTCTTTTCTTTCTACCACCTATTTCCTTTGTTCAGAAGGAATCTCAGCTCAACCAGTTCTCCTGTTACATTCCTCTTCTAAAAACAGAGAACCAAGAAGTTCAATCTTCTACTAGGTAAGACCATCTTGTTTCCAATTCTTATGGCAATTACATCTCGTCTTATACCCCAAAAAGGGCCAGGAAGAAAAAAGCCTCTTCAGATTTCACTCCATCCCCTTTATCAGCCCTTTCTCCCCATTGAGAATCCAAGGTGGCCCACAACAATTAAAACCATACAATAATAAGTAAAAATACAGTATCAAACTATATATTATAAAACAATGAAACATTAGTAAAGGTTTTCCTTGCTTGAAAGCCAGTTGTATCCAACTCTAGGGTGCAGTGCTCATCTCTGTTTCAAAGCCGAAGAGCCAGCGCTGTCTGCTTCTGCAGACGTTTCTGTGGTCATGTGGCAGGCATGACTAGACATTGGAGTGCACGGAATGCTGTTACCTAGACCCCCAGTTATTGCTTAAAAGCCTGCCTGAAAGGGAAGGTCTTTGCCTGACAATGGAAGGACAAGAAGAGGGTGAGCAATCTGGCCTCTTTGGGCAGTGTCTTCCAAGCCGTGGGAGCAACCACTGAGAAGACCCTCTATCACCAAATGAGCTTGGGATGGTGGTGAAAGAGAGAGAAGTGCTTCCCTAGATCTTAAAGCTGAGTAATATCATATGGACCAATAAGAGGTAAAGGTAATCCTTATTTGAAAGCCAGTTATATCTGACTCTAGGGTACAGTGCTCATCTCTGTTTACAGCCAAAGAGCCAGCGCTGTCTGCATCTGCAGATATTTCCGTGGTCATGTGGTCATTAGACACCAGAGTGCACAGAACGCTGTTACCTTTCCCACCAAAGTGGTACCTATTTATCCGCTTGCAGTTTCTTGCTTTCAAAGGGCTAGGTTGGCAGGAGGTGGGACAGAGACAGAAGCTCACTCCGTCATGCAGTACTTGGGTCTCAACCTGCCGACCTTCCAGTCATCAAGTTCAGGGTCTTAATCACTTGTGCCATCGCAGTCCCTTCATATGGGCCGATATGATCCTTTAAATCAGGAGTTCTCAATCTTTTACAGCCAGGGCCGGGTCACGCTCCCTCAGACAGCATCGGGAGCCAGACGGCCACTTTGCCCTTCCTCTACCAAATGGCCCTTCCTGGTGTGGTGGAGGCTGTGGGCCCTCCCGCATGAAATGGTGCCATGGGCTGCAGGTTGAGAATCCCGGCTTTAAATAGCCTGGACTCCAGGTTCTATAAGGTCAATTTTAAATTGCAAACCAACCTACACCAGTTTGTTGATTGCTACAATGCTTCAGAGGTTCATTAAGCCTACTAAGTCAGAAGGAAAGAATGAACTGGCCAGGCAGAAAAGAGACAGTAGTAATTACAAGGGATTCTGCAGTTTGAAAACATATACTGTACCTGGAATATTGTATACATGATACAGCTGAGTGACCGATTGTTAGAATACTCAGCTACCCGGAAAATATTAAGGCCCCATTTGTTCAGGTATTCCAGTTCCTGGAAAATAAGTCAAGGGAAAAAGTTGGTGCTGTTTTCCCACAATGGGTTTCAAGATCATAGAAAGTTGAGTGAGTGAGTGAGTGTGTGAGAGAGAGTGCATAAAAATAAATAGAAAAGGAATGTTTTCTGCCTTTGGTGTTGCAGTGTGAGTTTCAGCTGATATTACAGGCCTCAGACTTTAGTGACAATGACTTCAGTACCATGACTGGAGAAGTCCATGTACTCAAAAGGATGAAGAATGCTACCTTTGTAGGTATTTTGTGACTGCCACTATGAAAAGAAGCATGAAATGTAGACAAGTGCTTCTTCTGCCTTGACTAATGGCCAATAATTAGATACAGTGGTACCTTGCTTAAAGAGCATAATGCGTTCCACAGGATTGCTCTTTAAGCGAAACCCCATTGTAAGTGACCAATTGTGACTTATGGGGGGGGGGTTTGCGAACCCCGGTTTAGTTGTCAAGCGAATTTTTGGTTGCTTTTAGTTGTTAAGCGAGGCGACCATTCAGAGAAAATTCTGCTCTTTAAGCGAGTTACTCTTTAAGCAAGGCACTCTTTATGCGACATTTTACTGTATTCAAAGAAAAGGAATCAGTCCCATTTCACAAAAGCGGTTTTCTGAAGAATTATTTCATGTTAAAATAAAAATAAACACCTGCTGAACAGGCCAAATTCCTTTTGAAGACTTGTGGGTCATGAAATTTTAGAAACAAATTCCAACATGACCTCTCTTATATGCTCAATTTCAATAGAGTCCCCTGGCATCATATGGTGGTGTTCAATGATCCCACTGACCAGCTATTCTAGATTGAAAGGAAGGAAGGAAGGAAAGAAAAGAAAGCCAGTTTCCCCCACTGCCCTGCCTCTCTCTGTTGCTACAGCCAGCTGAAACAGATCCAAATACAGTGGCTACAAATTGTTCTGTATTAGATCAACCAGCAAGAATGCATTTAATTCAAAAAAAGTGAAAGCCCTAATGGTGGAATCAAAAACTAAGGATTACGAGGGATTCACACTGACTTTTATATTATGTTGTCAACAGAAAATAATGGTTATTAGACCGTCCCATCCCTGGAGCATATGCCACATTATTTCTCAATGCAGTCACACTCAGAATCGCCAAAAATCTACTAAAAAATCAGACGGGGGGCGAGGGGGGGGGCAACCTAGCCTTCTCTTGAAGTTTATTGTACAACCTGGGGGGATATGATGTTTCTGTACAAAAGATCTGTAGGGTGTCTAAACACTGGACACAGACAATACAACAAACAGAATATTATTTTTCAAGCAGGCCCTTTATTTTGTTTCTGAGTGAATAGTTAGGCTCTTGATTGGACTGATGAAATACCAAGTGAAATCCAGCACAAGGAATAAATCACCTTTTTGGCCAAGTGCGCTACAAAAATAAAGCACAAAATATGAGGAAGTTTATTATTATTTATTTAGGTTAATTTTTTACTCAGTTCCATTTGAACAATATCCATCTTTTTTTTTTGACTGTCAGGGTGACATTAACTATATAAATATATTTCTATAGATTTTTCAATCCTTATCCCTACCTCTACCAGACTGAAATGCTCAAAGAAGGGTTCATGTGAACTTTTGAGAAGGAAGGGATTTTCAACCTGGGATTTGGCTTGCTTTTTTTTCCATCCAAGAAATATACCCTGAACAAGAAGCCCTCTGCTACACATGAAGCCTTGACATCTGTGATGGTGAACCTAGGCACTCCAAATGTTCTTGGACTTCAATTACCAGAAGCCCAAGTCAGCAGTCCTGTTGATTAGGGCTTCTGGGAATTGAAGTTCAAGAACAGCTGGAGTGCCAAGGTTCACCATCACTGGGATAGGCCAAGAGACATAGTCCCAAGTGATGACGAACATTTGAGACCGAGTGCCCAAACAGAGGGACAAGGTGAACTCTGTGCGGGGGGGGGGAGGGAGGAAGCACTCCCATTGGACTGCTGGGCAGAGGGGCGTGGAGAACTCTGTGCTGGGGGAGGGAGGAAGCGCTTTCATTGGGCTATTGGGCCAAGGGGTGGGGAGAACTCTGTATTGGGGCAATGGTGCACATGCCCACAGAGAGGGCTGGGAGTGCCCCCTGTGGCACGCGTGCGTTAGGTTCGCCACCACTGCTCTATATCAATAAACCAATTAAACTGATGTTTAATTTTAAAAAGTTGGAAATGAGCTCAAAACTGTAGAGCAGGTACTGAGAAACAAAAAGTTTGGAATGTGCATGTGTCATTTAGATAAATGAGGAGTTTGATGACTCAATCAATCATTCAATCTCCAATACCCATTGGCTCCCCTCCCAGATATATTATTCCTCTGCTTCGGGCTGCAAAGCTAAAGGGCTCCATTCCTGCTGAAACTTGATAAGGCTAAACTAAGAGATAAAAAAAGGCTGCATCTCCTTCTCCTAAACACTGCTGAAGAGCCTTGCAGATGATGCATAACTCACAACCCTATTTCAAAGCTAGACATGAACTTTTCCCCAGGTGCCATCTGTGGAGTTTCCTCTAACAAAGAAGGAAGCAGAGAACCCAGAAAGCATTAAAAAAAGAAAAGGGCGAAAACTCAGGTGCCAAATAAAGTCACCTATATTCCTGTTGCATTTCCATATAATTTTAAAAAATATATATTTAAAAAACCCACCCCGTAGCAGGAATGTTTTATGTTAATTGGTGCTAAGTCTCTCAAAGTCTCAGCTCATGAATAAAGATTGTTTCACCCTGAGACATTTTATCTTTTTATAAAGAGCCATTAAATTCATCTCGCCAAGATTCCACCTTCGCTCTCTTTATCCTAAAGCAGGGGTGTCCAAATTTGGGTCAGATCCGGCCCCAATGCCAATTTATCTGGCCCGCACCACCCTCATCGCTCCTGCAAATTGAAGCATACCGTGCCTGGGTGCATTTTACATCTATTTCCAGGACCAATGCGGGCAGCATGGGCTGGATGAATTGGCGTCAGGGGCCAGGGCCGGCCCGTAGTTTGGGCACCCCTGGTTTAAGCAGAGAAAATGGCAGCCTAAAAAATCTATCTCATCCTGTTGCAAAATAGATTGCAAGGTGCGTTTTACTTCTGCTTCCAGTGGGAGGAACCACTTGCCGGCCCACTGAACCAAGCAAATGGCCTGCGGCCCAAAAGGTTTGGGCACCCCTGCCCTAAAGGTGCAGCTTCCTCCTCCTGTGGATGCAAAACTCACCTTATTGAGCAGCTCTTCCTGGTCAGTTTTGACTCCAAAGCGGGGGATGCTGGAATTGGTCAGGCTGGAACTGTGCATGAGTTTCTTGACCCCGCTGATCTGGCACATGGGTTGCTGCCGCTTCTTCTTCTCCCGCTCTTTCTGTGTTGGGGATGGGATCTCCACGTCATTCTGCTTGTCTGAGGACGAAAAGACACTGTATCTGAGAGACAAGGGCAAAAGATGGAAGGGGTGACGGTCTGGCTTGTGCAAGAAGCCTTCTGGGGAAACTGGCATGAGCCACAAGATGTGGGCAGGTCCTGTCATGACAGAGCCCATGTCCACAGAGCCTTGGTGCCAGCTGAGAAAGGCGTCTTTGCGACAGAAAGTTCAGTGCTTTTTGGAAGGAAAGTGTCCCTCAAACCCAGGGGTTCCCAACTTTTTCAAGCCAGGGGCCGGGTCACATTCTCTCAGATAGCTTTGAGGGCCAGATGGCCATTTTGTCCTGTCTCCACAATGGGGACAGCCATTTTACTGTTCAAAAGGGTGGCTATTTTGTTTCTTGAATGCCTTTGGAGAGAGGCACATGAAATGGTGCCATGGGCCGCATCCGGCCCATGGGCATGAGGTTGGGGACCTCTGCTCATACTCATTCCTCACAACTGTAGTGCGCTTGTAGAGGGGTCTGGCACAGAATAAGAACAACACGGTATCCAGTATTTATGGTTGCTGTATCAGGGACTGTGGTGACTTAGTGGTTAAGATGCTGAACTTGATGACTGGAAGGTTGGCAGGTCAGTAGTTTGAGGCCTGGGTGCATCATGATGGAGTGAGCTCCTGTCTTTGTCCCAGCTCCTGACAACCTAGCAGTTTGGAGCAAGACATTACAAGTAGGTACATAGGTACCACTTCAACAGCAAGGTAACAGCGTTTTATGCACTTCAGTGTCTAGTCATGCCTACCACATGATCACAGAAATGTCTGCATATACAGACAGTGCTGGCTCTTTGGCTATGATGAGCACTGAACCCTAGAGTCAGATATGATTGGCTTTCAAGAAAGGTCCTTTATTTTATAAAGGACTGTGCACAGAAAATAATATCTTGGGAATTCAGGATTTTTCGCAATGAAGCTTTTGTTGCTCCCTGTTCATGGGACCCAAGCAATGCCCTTGATTTCTACCACCCCGACAATGTTTTCTCACTTCTTATCTCACTCCCCACTCCACCCAAAAATTCTGCTTGGGAGGAGAGAATGAAAGAGCTACACAACGCTTTTTGACTCATAAGAGTTGAGTTTTCTGCCTGATGGTGTTGAAGCACCATCAGTTTCCAGGGCGCACAAGCTCGGCTAGATCTGTCCTACCCAGTTCTGCTGTTTTGTTTTGGTTGTGCTTCAAGTCCCTGTCCAGGATAAGCAGAAACAAACACCAAAAGTACAACCACTGCAGTAAATGTGTGTCTGCTTCGGAAGGTTAGTCGTGGGATTCCCCAAGCCAGTTCCAAGGATTCTACACATTATTCCATTTGTTGAAATGGTTAGTCTGAGTTTCAAGCATATCTGAGAGTAAACAAAACAAAACGACAGAAAGCATTGTGGCACTTTAAGGATTAACTGCTTCACTGAAGTCTCACTCTCCGGTCTGAGTGGACTTAGTCCGCAAAAGCTAACATTAAAATACAACAGTTAGTCTTTAAAGTGCCACAATGTTTTTTGCCTTTTTGTTTTGTTTACTGTCCGATACACAAATCATTACTGTGACTATTGTTACTAGCAGTAGCGTGAAATATTAAGTGCTCATATGCAAACACTACTCAGTGTTTCTTTCCAAGAAGGCTATTAGTTCCTAACTGCAAAGCCATTCCAAAGTCTATACTTTGTGCCCACCCCAACATATTGTAATGTAATGTAATGTATTGTCTGTAAGCCACCCTGAGTCGCCACGGTGAGTGGGCAGCAATATAAATTTGAACTAATAAATAAATAAATTAATATATAGTGGTACCTCACCTTACAAAATTAATGTGTTCTCCGGGACATTTTGAATTACAAAAAATTCGTAAAGCGAATTTCCCATAGGAATGCACTGAATGCAATTTCCCATAGGAATGCGTTGAAAATCAAAATTAATAATGCGAAGCGAAACATGGTTTCCCATACGAATGTGTTGAAAACCAATTAATCCATTCCAGGGGAAAAATCGTAATGCGAGGCATATTTTTCAATGGATTTTCACTCATAATGAGGGGTACCACCATACCTCTTTGGACACTGCACAGTCCCATTCTCCAGTGTTGGAGGGGGTGTTAAACAGTAAATAAGCAGGTAAGCAAACCAGGCTTGCTCTCGTCTTTGTTATGAATTAAGACCTTCAAGCCACTCAGGCAAGACTAAGGTTCCTCCAAATATCAGAGAAAGTTTTTCACTTGTTTTGAGATTACAATCTCTACAAGCCCAAAACAAGGATAACTACGTGTAATGCCTATGTGATTCTGAGAGATAAAAGCTACTTTTCTTGTATGTGAGTTTCTTACTATAGGTACAAACATGTCTGGAGCAGGTCTACATTTCACTACAGTTCTGTTTTTGACGGTGTCCCTCAACTATCCATAGATAATCTAACAGCTGCTATTCAGTTTCCTATGGGGTAGGAAAGGGAAGAGAGAAGTGAAATGAGGGCAGGTCTCTTGAGGGAGAAAATCTTGCGTGCAACTGGGGTGGGCAGAAGAAATTAATATCCCCAACAAACTCAGAAACTGTTTTTTTACAGACCAGCTATTATAGATTAAAAGGAAGGAAGGAAGAAAAATAAAATTTCCCAAGCAATTCCCCTCCTGACAGACTACTTTTTTACACATGACTTGCCCTAGATGTTCTAGATCTGTGATGTTCTAGGTCTGTGATGGCTAACCTCGGCACTCCAGCTGTTCTTGAACTTTGATTCCCAGAAGCTCTGTTCAACAGGAGTGCGGACTTGGGTTTCTGGTAATTTAAGTCCAAGAACACCTGGAGTGCAGAGGTTTGCCATCTGAGGATAGAATTGCTTGCTAACACTCAAACCAGAAGCTCATTTCAGAAGGCAGTGCTGGGAATCATCTCCTGAATCTCTCCTCCTCTCATCCTGAGGACAGTTTCCATGTTCCGGCGGCACTTTTCAATAGCTGGAGGCCAAGATCAAATTGTGGAATGGAAAGACGGATCTGGAAAAGTAGGCCAGGATATTTGCCTGAGAGAAGCAAGTGCCTCCATAATGAATAGGAAGATGAGGAATTGGAATGGACATGGGAAGTCTAAATAAGGATGGAAAGAAGATGGAAGGCTCCTTTCCTGAAAAGCACAACAGCTTTCAAGTAGTCAAATTAAAAGACAAAAGAAAAACAGATAGTTCAATTTCCCACATTTTTTAATACCATTCCTCCATTTTTAACACAGAATCGTTTTTCCAATTTCTTGCAATACATTGTCTTGCTATAGATAACATGAACAAAAAGGTATAATTAAGGAGAATAAGTTCTGGGAAATATGGAAACCGTTTGTTGAATATACTTTGGTGAAAGATAGCGAAGATAAGCCAGGACCAGATCATATGAATTTTTGGGTAATATAGGGTTGTGACAAAACCTGCTGTCTCAAGGGCTTTGTATATATCACGGGGTGATTGTTGTTTAGTTTTAGACTTTTTCTAGTGTATGGGTAATGAGGGGATTATTGGTAAATAAAAATAGTAACATAAGAATATATGTAGATTTAAAAATGTATTAGAATGAGACATATATACTAACATGATGAAGAAAGTAATACCCATTTATTTCATTTTTTCTTTTGTTGTTGTTTTCTCAACATATTTTTTCTTTGTCTTAATAATATATTGTATTGTACTGTAATGTAATTTCTCCCGTTTCATTCATATAGTGTATTGTGATGTGATATGTTTATTTGTTTTAATGTTAGTAAAATTCAATTAAAAAAAGATAGCTGTTGGTAGCTATCACATGTAAGCAAGCACAAAACTCCAAATATCATTTAGTTTTCTTTATACTTTTTCCCAATAAAGGGGCTGAAATCCTATTGCACAGATCTGTGTGCACAAAAGAGATGATGTCAAGGAGATTTGTCGCTTTAGACAATTTTGGGATGAATGCAACTCAAATACAATGTGACAAAATCATGTACAGTAATACCTCGGATAACGTTTACCTCGGATAACGCTAAAATCGCATAACGTTAAGTAATCTGGGGAGATTTGGATCGAATAACGTTAAGGTCCTATGGGATGGATCGGATAACAACCGCTCAAGCCTGTGCGGTTACAATGTATCTCTATGGAGCTTTAACGTTATCCGATCCATCCCATAGGATTTTAACATGGATCGGATAACACTAAAAATCGGATAACACCAAGACTTGTGGAACCAAGTCTTAGCGTTATCCGAGGTATTACTGTACCTCAAAACTATCAAAGGAAGTGCAGGGCTGCACAACAGGATTTCAGCCACTGAATGTACATCTAGATATTTTTGAAAAGAGGAAATACCACAGCTTCCTCTCTAACATATTGAGACTGTCACATGAGCATGCGCATACATACATATGAACACATTGACATCCCTTGAACTGTAATGGTTAGGAAACAGGACATTGAAGACACGGGTTCAATGGCCAGTGAGCCATGGAGCATTCTGGCTGACCCCAGAACCATCTTGCTCTCTCAGCTTGACCTGTTCTACACACTTTCTACACACTTGTTGTGAATGAGGATAAGAGACCCAGGGACATTGCTTCAAGTTCACTGGAGGGGAGGTAGGATATAAATGTAACAAACAAATAGAACTAAACAAAATCTATTACCTGTGAATGATGTATCATGTAACTGTACACTGCCAACACTAGAGACCTCTCCACTGAGCTTTGGAGGGGAGGAGGGGAAAAGTGTACCCTCATGCTTGATGTGTGTAGGGCGTCCAGGGGCAGGAAGGGTTCTGCCCTGGAGGGCCTCTAACTTGAAGCGTAGTGTGGCGAAGACTCACCCTCTGGAGTGCAGGGTCTTGTTCCCCCACCTTCTTCTAGGACCGTCTCCAGGGGCAGGAAGTCACGGGTGGGTGGCACCCATTGGGAGAAGAGAGGAGGGGGTGAAGACAGCCTGCCTAGGGGGAGGTGGCGGACACTGGCAGAGCCCAGTGGGGGTAGGAAATGGGGAGGGCGCAGAGTGATGGGGAAGTGTGAATGGGTTACATCAGGGCAGGACAAAGCTATGCCCCATTGGTACCTGTGGGAGCGGCAGCGGCAGCGGGGCCTCATGGCAGAGTGTGGGTGGGTGGGGCGGGCGGGCAATACACCCCCCTCCCGGGGGAAGCTGAGTGCAAGACAGAGTTGCATTCTAGACTGTTGGGTGTTCTGGGACTGTTGCATCACAAAGTGGCCAAACCAATGAATATGCCGTTGAATACTTCCTACAGTATGTGTGTTAGCACAGAGGCTCCATCGTCCTTTACAGCCCTTCTTTGCACCCCAAATACCTCCACAGAAAGAGACGATGCAAAGCATGCGGACACCTCCCATTCTTGGCTTGGTTTGTACGACTGTGTGCATGAAACAGGAGTTAGTTTTCTACCAAGCTTGGCAGAGTCTTAGAACAGAGGTCAACAAACGTGGCTCTCCAGATGCTCTTTGAGTTCCATTCCCAGAAGCCCTGAGCAGTAGATGTGCTGATTTGTGCTCTTGATAATTGAAGTCCAAGAACACCCCAAGAGCCGAGTTTGCAGACCCCTGCCATAGAACATTCCTTACAACACAAGAGAAATAGTGCTCCAGAGCTACTTGTAAAGAATCTGGCGAAAGGGAAGTTGTCTTTCTAGAGACAGCCCGGGATTCTCTGCAGCTTTCTTAATTGTTCATATCAGAGAGTAAACAAAACAACAACAAAAGACAAAAAATATTGTGGCACCTTAAATACTAACTCTTGTATTTAAATGTGAGCTTTTGTGGGTCAAATCCACTTTGTCAGACATAAGGGTGGACTTGATCCACGAAAGACCACATTTAAATACTGTACAGGAATTAAATCCCACAATTTTTGTTGTTGTTTTGCTTTGTTTACTCTCTTATATGCTTGCATAGATTAACATGGCTACCACTTCAAAAATCTTAATTGGTCAGTTTCCTTGCATGACCAAGAGGATTCCAGGGAGTAGGACTTAGCAGAAGCAGTTTAAGAACCCAGTCTGGAGCTCCATTAGAAGTGTTGAGATATTGTACTACACAAGATTTTATGTCCCAGCACTGACCATGAGGGTTGAGGCTCTTGGAAGTCATAGCCTAAAACATCTGGAAGGCACCAGGTTGGAAGACACAAGCTTGCAGTGTAGCACAAGCTCCTTGAATTACAACGATCCTCATCTTAAGTTCTTGTACAATACAGCTATGCTTATCTAAGGCACAGACTATGCCAAATGGAGAAGGCAAAGAGGCACTGGTCAAAAAGGCTGGAGAGCCAGAAGTTCTTGTTGCCTCTTCCTTCCTCCACTGTGACAAACATATCCCACTTTGCTCTACAGGCAAGCATGGGATTCAAATGTGTACTCTATATTCCCAGATAGGCCTGATAAACACAACTTCCTCTGTCAACTTGAGCAACTATCTAGGAGTCGAAGTGTCAGAGGCTGAGTTGAACCACACTGGTAACACGACTCTGGGTGCCCCACCAGGCCCATTACTAGATATGTCCCTCTCCGTGTAGCGACTTCAGCTAGACATCTCTGGGTAGGTGTGGGCCAAATAGTTCAACACAAAGAAACCTAAAGGATGTGACACTTTCCCCCTTCTCTCATCTTTTGCATCTCAGGGATCTTCCCTGTTCTTGGCTAGGACATGCAACAGATGCTCAGAAGGATAGGTCTCCCTTGCTCAAAAGGCAGTTGTATTTAACTCTAGGCTTCTGTGCTCATCTCCATTTATAGCCAAAGAGCCAAGGTTGTCTGTATCTGCAGATGCTTCAGTGGACATGTGGAAAACATGACTAGACACCAGAGTGCACTGAACGCTGTTTACCTTCCTGCCAATGTGGTACCTTTTTATCTACCTGCAATTTCTTGCTTTCGAACTGCTAGGCTGGGAGGAGCTGGGACAAAGACAGGAGTTCACTTCTTCATGCAGCACTCGGGTCTGGAACTGCTGACCTGCCGACCTTCCAGTCATCAAGTTCAGCATCTTAACTACTAAGCCACTGCAGTCCTCAATATAGGTTTGCTCACAGCCAAGATCCCAGTTCGTCGTTTCAGGAGGAAAAACCCTACAGAGACGGTGTTTCTTACTCAAGTTCAGTGTCTTAACCATTAAGCACAAGGATAAGGAGTGTGAATCCTGGCTCCTACATAAACATATGTCTTGGACCATCATTCAGAGCCTATGTTTCATCTCTCACACATAAAGCTCCCACTGAAATGGCCATTATTTATTCATGTATTTGCACTTATATACCACCCTCCTTGCAGGGGCGACCCAGGTCGGTTTACAACATCATAAAAACCAAAGCCATTACCCATGGACATTTGCTTAAGGCTGGGTATTTGCGTCTATGGATGTCAACAGAGAAGGCTGGCTTCTAAAGCAGACAGTGGAGTTTGCTTCAGATGCCCCAGCTACCCCCATCCCACCCCTTTTCCTCTGTGGATGAAGGGTTGTACAGATAGAATAGGGAGGTCTAAGCCAAGCGTGCCCAAACTACAGCCCATGGGCTGGATCCAGCCCATGATGCCAATTCATCCAGCCTGCACTGCCCTCATTGCTCCTGGAAGTGGAAGTAAAGTGCAAGTTTTACTTCCGCTTCCAGGAGTGATGAAGGCGGTGTGGGGACTGATGAATTGGCATCAGGGGCCAGATCCAGCCTGCGGGCTGTAGTTTGGGCATCCCTGGTTTAAGTAGAGAAAATGGCAGCCTAAAAATCTCTCTCATCCTGATCTAGGCTATACAGAGAATGCTCCAACTTGGCAAACAGCCATATGGCCAAATACCTTTATGTATTCTAAAGCAGAGGATGAAATTTTGTTTTCAAGTTTTCTCTGTGCATGAGAAGAGTGTAGCTATCAGCACAGCACATGTACACTACAAGCTGTTTCCACGTGTGTTTGTCTATGTGCCCACCTCATTGATGGGAGTGGATGAGTTTGCTTGCTGATGTCCTAACAAAACCACGTTTGTTTTCCTCCTGCCTTTTGCAGCAATGCACAGCTCTTATTGTCATGCTGCTGTCATTCTCTTCCCAAAGTATGATTTCATCTCCGCCACTAATGCCAGTCAGTCAAAGTGTTCCAGATGCCCCCCAGTGATCTCAGCCAATCGAGGCTGATACTATCATGACATCAGGGTAAACAACGCCAGTGAGGGTGAGAGGGACTCTCCCTTGTTGCCAAGAAAACCCTGGCCCTTGACCCATGACTGCAGATGCCCCTTTCTCTTTCCATACAAAAGAGATGGATGGCAAAACAGGCCTCCTGGATGTGGACGGTCTCCGTTACTTTCCTTTCAAATGGGACGTATTTTTGAATATGCAGCCTCAGGCATATTTTGCAGAAGTGATGGGGAGACACTGTGAAACTGGAACTGCCCTAGGTCCGCAGAGCATCGTGTGTGGTTATGGCCAATGGAAATAATAATGAAATGCTGACTATCCTGTTTCAGTGAAATTAAAAGGTATCTCCAAACATTAGACAAATGAGGCTTGAGCTAATTGATTTGTTCATTATGAGATCTGAAAGAACTAAGAATTAAGATGGTGCTCTGATCCCTTGCCTCATCAGGATATGCAGGCAAAGACTAAAAGCCTGGAAACGTTTCAGACATATTTTATGGCAGTGGACAGAAGAAATCCATTCTATAGCCTTGACAGTCAACTCCTAGATTCTGAAAATTCAAGATTAAAGTATTGTAGAGTTTTTGTAATTTAACCCCCCCCCAAAAAAAACAACAACCAGCAACCAAAAAAAAAAACGCACTAGGAACTGACAGGTTTTCCTGCTTAAGTTAATTATTTTCTCATACACTGGTCACATAAGCATTTGCTTACATCAGTGGTGCCCAAACTAAGGCCCGGAGGCCAGGTGCGGCCCCCAACGCCAATTCATCTGGCCCGTGAAGCCCTTGTCGCTCCTGGAAGTGGAAGTAAAATGTGCCAGTATGGGCGTGTTTTACTTCCGCTTCCATGAGCGACGAGGGCTTTGCAGGCTGGATGAATTGGCCTCGGGGGCCGCACCTGGCCCCTGGGCCTTAGTGACCGGCTTCCTGAACCACATGATTGGCCCACGGCCCAAAAAGTTTGGACACCTCTGGTTTACATCCAAGAATGTGGCAATCGGAGAAACAGGATGTCAGTTACATTTCATATTTCTTGTGGTGAAGTACTGTATAGAAGAGTATCATATGAGCTTCTTTTTAATTTCTTATCTCCCTGATTGTATCTGACTGGAATGTCTTGTTCAGAGATGTTGGCTTCTGTTCCCTTCCCCTGCCATGTGGAGAATAAATTTTATTTTACACTACGATGTATCTTACTTTTTTAAAAAATTAAGAATATACATGGATACAGGAGTAGAGTCTTAACAATCCAAAGATACGGTTCCTTTGTACTTACCTAAGAATGTGTTGGAAATATATTCAGAGACCTGGTTTCCAGACCGGCTCATTTCAGAGAGGTGGGTTAGCTCACGGTTCAGCATTCTTTTGAACTATCAAGACAGAAACAGAGAAAGAGATGAGGGTGGGGGGGATTAAAATATGTCTTGCCTCTTCACACCTACTAATGTGAATCGGTGTGCAAAAGCAGGCATATGTATGGATACATTTTGGTAAAGGTGCAATTCTGTGTGGCTGTATGCACTTCACAGTCAGTACAAGGACACAAATGAAGAGTGGATGGCTACAGACCCCTGTTTTCTATGTATAAATAAACATAAACTTCAGGAGTAAGGATTGTGGTATTTTTGAACCACAATCAGGCATACCCTGGTAAAGTGCAGCCTTATGTTGCCGGCTAATCTTTCTCACACTATGTCAGGTGGAAGGAACTGCAGAATTGACTCACCAAAAAGATGCCTTCATTTTGGCAGTTGCATGTCTGGCCTAGACACGGACTAAGAAGAACACCACTTGTGAGTGAAAGTAGATAAAAAGATATGTATGCTACCTCTCAAACATGTGTGTAATACTCTAACGCTATAGGTCTGTGATGGTGAACCTTGGCACTCCAGATGTTCTTGGACTTCAATTCCCAGAAGCCCAAGCCCCCATGAATTTGCACAAATGGGTTTACTGTGATTCATATGTCCCGTGCCGCCCTCGTCACTCCTGGAAGCGGAAGTAAAACACGCCCGTTTTACAGACCCTTTTATCCCTCATGTGAGGCCTTGTGTCATCATAGGCTACCCTAAGCTTTGTTCCAGCCTGAACTTGATCTATATCAGTGATGGCGAACCTTAGCACTCCAGATGTTCTTGAACTTCAATTCCCAGATGCCCTGATCAGCAGGAGTGCTGACTTGGGCTTCTGGGAATTGAATTCCAAGAACATTTGGAGAACCAAGGTTCATTATCATGGCTATCAGTTTTAAATGATAAATCAACTACTCCCAATCCCAACCAGCTGCTTTCCAGATGTGCAGGACCACAGCGTCCATCTTCTCTAGCCAGGAAATTCCCACAGAATGTCCATATTTGTTGACAGTGATGCAGAGTTGCTGCTCAACACAGCCGGAAGATATCAAGTTGTGGAAGGCTTGTCTTAATTATTATAAAAAATTAGAAATATAAAAGAAATTCTTAAAACGTACTTTTTTTAAAAAAGTATAAATATGGCTTTTAACCTATTCAGTTATGCCTCTTTCTTAATGGAAAAGTACCCCAACTTTTAATAATACCAACAAACAGTAGTAATCATTTTAAATTTCTTTAAAGTGGAACTTCCATAGTCGTCCATCCAGATGCACAAGGCAACATCCACACTAGCTCTCTCATAGTCTTCAATGAGTCATAGATGACCCATGGTAGTTGAACAATTCCCCTCCTCACACTCTTCCACTGCATATAAACTTTAGTTTAGGACTGATGCATGACCCTCCATCCTTGAGCCGCTTCAAGATTACTGATATGAGTTTGCTAATCTGGTTATAAAATACTTGACATTGAGATAGAGACATACTGTACAGTAAAACCTACAGAAAGTGAGAGCACCTCGCTTAGAGACTAACTCGCTTAAAGAGCAGAATTTTCTCTGAATAGTCGCCTCACTTAACAACTAAAGCCAACCAAAAACTCACTTAACAACTAAATTGGGGTTCACAATTCCCCCGCTAGAAGTCACAATTGGTCACTTACACAGGTGTTTCGCTTAAAGAGCAAACTCACTTAAAGAGCAATCCTGTGGAACGCATTATGGTTTCAGTTGCACAAAGAAACAGGGTTTCAGCTGTCCTGGGATGCATCTTATGATCCTTCTGGTGCAGTGGTTAATCTGCAATACTGCAGCACAAACTTTGCTCACCATCTGAGTTCAATCCTGACAGGGCTCAAGGTTGACACAGCCTTCCTTCTAAGGTCGGTAAAATGAGTACCCAACATGTTGGGAGGTAAAAATGCTAACTACCTTGTGAATCTCCCATTATGAGGGAGTATATAAAGTGTGGTTGCTACTGTTGTTGGTATGTCAGGCTGAAATTCTATTTGTGTCCCACCACCTTTTCTTGACTGAAAAAAGGGAAACCAGGCACTCTGTACAGCAGCCTCTTCACACTAACTGATCAAAGGAGGTTGAGAAATAAACACTTTCACTCATAAAAAGAGAGACCTGTAGGTCACACTGACTCACTGGACCATGAGAGTTATGATCCCAAACATCAGGGGGTGGGGATGGACTTTTGAACTTCTCAGTGACATCATGGAAATTTTAACATGTTCTCTGTGCTGAACTTGTACCCAGGATGCCAGAACTGAGGGTGTTTTGATGCTGAATGTCAGTTCCTTCCACTTGTCCCAACCACTATTACAAATAGGATGGCTAAATAGTACAAAACAGAAGCCAACCTCTTGGGTCAGGTAAGGTGCCCTTGGGATCTAAACTGCCAGGCGTCTGCACTGCAAGGCCCTTCCGGGAAAATGAACAAAGAAGAGGTCATGAATCAGTATCAGGTGAGTGGCGGTGAGGAGAAAGGAGTGGGTCAGGAGTTATTTGCTCTTCCTCCCTCTTTCCCACAAAAGGAAGGTCGAAGACAGTGATGGGATGTTACTGGTTCGCCCAAACCGGTAGCACCCCATCAGGCGGGGTTGCCGGGGTGGTGGTAAAATCCCGGGCAACCGGTTTGGTCACCTCTCCGGCCCCCTCTAAAAAAAGAACTGCGTATGCATCAAACAGAGGTTTGACGCATGCGCAGACATTTTTTTTTTTGCTCCACCCACGACGTCATGACGTCAGCTACGCCCACAACGCCCATGATGTCATGGTGGGGTAGCGGGAATTTTGACAACCCACCACTGGTTGAAGAGGAAAGAAGTCGGGTTTCAGGCCACAGAAACCAGTAGAAGAGGTTGGCAGAAAGGGTAGTGGTAGCAGTCGTAATGTTTCAGCTGAGGATACCATGTTGGCAAACCTGTGGCTCCATTCCCAAATGTTTGCAGTGAGAATCTTTCCCCTTATCTCAGTAGGGCCTGAACATGACTGTGGTGGAAGGTATGATGACAGGATTTTTAACTACTGGCTGGAAAAAAATAGGCGTGCTCAAGGGACATTGAAACCTCTGCAGAGTTTATGGGGGGGATTGTTGTTCAGCTGAGCAGTAGACTCTGACCCTTTGCGACCCCATGGACCACCACAGGACCCTCTGTCATCTGCCATCATACACAGCCAACCCAAATCTACGCCAACTGCGCCAAAGATGACATCTAGCCCAGTGGCGCAGCGTGGGTTTCAGCTGCCCGGGGCACAAGCCAAATCTGCCGCCCCCTTATTTATGTATTTAAATCCCAAAGGCTCCAAAATTTACATAAATTCATTGTGAACAATCTGAGCACAAAATAAAACACGGGTTATTACCGCAAGGCAACTGGTTAGGAAGTCCGGGGGCAGCGGCAAATTCCTGCTGCCATAGCGGCCTTTTGTGCCCTGGCCCGAGGTGGGGCCCAGGACGCCAGCAGTGGTGGAGGGTCCCAGTGCCCGTTCCGCAGCAGCCTCTTCGTCCCAGCCACTAGAAAGTCTGGGGGCGATGGCGAAGTCCTATTTATTGTGAAATTTTGGCATCCCCCCCAAAAGTGCTGCCTGGGGTGACCCGCCCCTACTGCTCCCCGTACGCTACGCCACTGATCTAGCCACCTCACTTTCTGCCACCCCCTTTTTCTTTTGCCTTCAATCTTTCCCAGCATCAGAGCCTTCTCCAGTGACTCCTCTCTTCTCATTTGGTGGCAAAAGTACTTGAGTTTCAGTATTTGTCCTTCCAAGAAGCAGTAAGGGTTGATTTCCCTTCAGGATTGACTGATTTGATCTCCTTGCAGTCCAGGGGGCTCTCAAGAGTCTCCTCCAGCACCATAGTTCAAAGGCATCTAGTCTTCTGTGCTCAGCCTTCCTTGTGGTTCAGCTCTCACAATATTCAGCCAAATAAAATCATCTTTATTTCACTTGACCTTATTTAGTACCAGGGTTTCCCTTGGTTCTTAAATAATTCTATTTTCTTTTTTTTGGTGGTCTGTTGGCAGAGAACTCGGTACCATGTAGAGATGAACTGAAATGACTGGCTTGCTTTTTCCCCAGTTCTGCGTGTGACATTGCTCTCCTTTCAAAAACCCACTTTGTCCTTGAGAAAACTCCCGGATGCTGCTCCCCAAGCAGAAGGGTTGAGGTGACTCATCGGCTTGTCAGCGGAGATGGGTAAATGCTACAGACTGCCTCGCCGCCTTGGGGAAAAACTGAAGGGAAAAGCCACTTTTCTGGGCTTCCACAGTGCTGCTTCAGCTGTTCTTGATTAAAGGGAACAACAGGGTAAGGTGGAAAAAGCATGATCCAAGAGCCACACGTCTCCCTTCCTGAACCAGAAGCCTCTTCCACTTGCATGGTCGACTCATCTGACTGCATGGCAACACTGCAGGCTGGCACTCATGCCCCTTACCTGCCAATCCCACAAGGAGACAGCTACGGTCCTCAGGGAAAGGCTGTCCCTTATGCTGGGCATTTTATAGCCTGTCCTGTCCTTGCAGCAGAGGAGGAAAACACAGTTCCCTAAGCCATGGAGGATTTGGAAGGTGAGCCCTTCCTCCCAAATCCAAGCTGGAAAAATGAGAAAGCAGTGGGTCAAGGGAATCCCTGCATTGCCCTTTATTAGTGATTGGCAACAGGGAAATTATGAATTTGCCTTATACTGGATCAGGCTATTGGTCTGCAGGAACTCTCTAGGTCACTCTACCCCAGCTGTTCTTGAACTTCAATTCCCAGAAGCCCAAGTCCCTGATATTCCAAATGAATGGGTTTACTGCACATACATGGGTTTCTGGGAATTGAAGTCCAAGAACAACTGGAGTGCCAAGGTTTACCATCTCAAGACTAGAGCATTGAATATTGATCCCCCAACCCCCCCCCCCTCTGTCTTTAGCATTAGCTGTTTCTTAACACATTTATTCATTACCTTTACAGCAATGCATGGCCAAAACTCCCTTCAAAAACGTTTTAGAAGTACTTTATAGGGAAAGAACCTTTGTGGTACCTTTCAAGGGAACAAGGGCAGAAAAAGTAATGTGTGCTTATTACATATACAGTAATACCTTGGATAACGTTTACCTTGGATAACGCTAAAATCGCATAACGTTAAGTAATCTGGGGAGGAGAATTGGATCAAATAACGTTAAGGTCCTATGGGATGGATCGGATAACAACCGCTAATGTCTGTGTGGTTACAATGTATCTCTATGGAGCTTTAATGTTATCCGATCCATCCCATAGGATTTTAACATGGATCGGATAACACTAAAAATCGGATAACACCAAGACTTGTGGAACCAAGTCTTAGCATTATCCGAGGTATTACTGTACTAAAAAAGTACAGTTGTACCTTGCTTAAAGAGCAAAATGCGTTCCACAAGATTGCTCTTTAAGTGAGTTTGCTCTTTAAGCGAAACACCATTATAAATGACCTATTGTGTGTGGGATTGAGAACCCCGATTTATTTGTTAAGCGAGTTTTTGGTTGGTTTTATTTGTTAAGCAAAGTGAACATTCAGATAAAATCCTGCTCTTTAAGCAAGTTACTCTTTAAGTGAGGTGCTCTTTATGCGAGGTTTGACTGTATCAACATTAAAGGTAATTATTTCACTTTGCAAAGGAAGTACAGTAATGTACTGTACTTTCATGCCCTCATGACTGCCTTCTCTGGAAATACCAAATTACAAGTTACTTGTAGCAAGTTACTTCAAACTATGGGCTTTACCTATTAGTACAGGCTTCCTGTTTGCTTCCTATCTGCTTCCCATCCCAGCCTCCTATAGATCTGGAGCCGTACATTCTTTTTCTTCTGGCATGGCTACCACAAATGCCTATTAATAGCAGTTAATTGAGTGCTAATGTGCCAAGGCATGTTTCTAGCTGAGGAATGGATAATTTCAAAAGCCTTTTCCATGAAATCTGTTCAAACCTTTGCAAGTCTGATCTGTCCTTTTTACAGCAGCCTGCTAAGAGAGTGGCGGCGGCAGGGGAGAGAAAGTGACAAAAAGATGCAGAAAGAAAGGAATTGGGAGAAAAAGAGGAAAGGTGAGTTCAGATGACTGAGAAAAAAGAGAGCTTTATGTCAAAATAACTCAGACACAGTGTGTCTCTCAGCAGAAAAATGGCTTCCCAACCCTCTTTACCACAGTAGAAGGGGGCTGCAGTGGCTCAGTGGTTAAGAAGCTTGCTTTGTTAGCTGGAAGGCTGGCAAGTTGACAGTTCGAGACGGATTGGGTGCCTGTCCCTGTCCCAGCTCTTAGGGACATGCAAGGAGCCTCATTTGGGTATTCCCTGAGCGTAGTTTCTTCTGCAAAAATCCTTTCAACCCAGAATAATTTCTGACACGAAATTATTATTATTATTACCACAGTAGAAACAAGGCTTGCTAAAATGTAGAGAAAAGCACCAGACTGCAGAATTGCACAGGCAGAGAAGAACATAAATTGGCAGTGATAGAGTTGTTTGCCACTGGACAAGCTACTAAAGTATTTGGACAAGTGTCACTCATGTCATTGAATGCAACTCATCACAAATTGCCATTCAGTAAAAGATCATCTGTAGCCACCCCATAGTAGATGAGACAGTCTGAGCTATGTCACTTCAAAATAAAAATGACAGAATACTTCTCTATAGGAAAAGAACAAAAAACAAAACAGACATACAGAAAAGGTGCATGAGAATGAAAAATTGTTTTAGCTTAGCCCTTATGACATACTGTACTTAATTATGTATTTATTTGCTTGTTGAAGTTTCTCTGCTGCTTTTCTTCCATAAAGGGACTCAAGGCAGCTTACAATAATTAAAATACAGCTTAAAAGTGGATTCATTTAGAGGTTGCAATTTTGCCTTGTAAGCAGGAGGTTGTTGGTTTGAATCCCCAGAGGGGAGTTGAAATTAGAAGGCGGTGATTTTTTATATTTTGTTAGGTTAGATGCCCTCATCACTCCCTGTCCAGCACCCTTTTAGTCTAGCCAACACGTCCCTGCTTTGATGGACTATCGAAAATAAATCTTTTTACCTGTCTTCAGAAGTAAAAGAGGGATAGGGGTTAACTTAGTTCCCTGTAGGAGAGTAATTAATTTTCAACCTGGGAGCCAGCACAGAGAAAAGACACACACACACCATTGCCATTAAATATGCTTGTGAGGTACAGAAAATGAGAGAAGGACATTTCCTGATATCTTAGGCACTCTCTCCCTGACATGCTAGATTTCTGCATGCAGATCCCCCCCCCAAAAGGGAAACATTTTCTCATGTATGTCCCTACCCTACCAACCTGAAGTGGTGCCATCTACGACAGAGTCTTACCATCCCAGGTACTAACTGAGAATTTGTTCAACATCCCACCCTTGTACTATACAGTATAGTCTAGAACTGTCACCACAATTTATGTTCAAGAGTGAGTGGGTCACTGGGGCAGATATTGAGAAAGCAGTGGTAGTGTATTTCCAGCACGACCCCGATGTTTCCACTATTAATGATTAAGGTCCCAACCGGAGAGAGAACCATTCTTTGGTTGAACAGGAACTTGTTTTTATCTGTTTTACTGTTTTAATGTTTTAAATTTTAATGTTTTAAATTTTTATGAATTTTTAAGGTTTTATATATTGTTTGTTTATAGATTACCTATTACGGTAATTTATTCTGTAAGCCGCCCAGAGTCGGGTCTTCCTGAGTGGGGCGGGGTATTAAATGTGAACAATAAATAAATAAATAAATAAATAAATAAAAGTAGTACAAAACGGAACTTTCATCCTAGTTCTCTGCTTTTTATACATTTAAGATGTGTCTAAACGATTTTGCCACCTGGTATGGTTGTACTTTGAGATGCACACTCACACAATCTCCTTGCCAGACCACAGAATATGCAGTGTTTACCAATCTATGTTTACCCACTCCTTTCATTTCTCACTTTTCATCCATCCCAAACGTCCTCATTTCCTCTGATTTCACCACTAGCTGTCCATAGCCAATTTCCACCCCCTTCCCCACCTCTGGCTTTCCATAACCCATTTCCTCAAAAGCTGCATGTAACAGAAACACTGTGGTGATTTCGGAGGGGGGGGGGGAAGAGACCAACACAAAAGGGAAACAGATGTAACATCCTCGTCATTCCCGGCAGCCAATCAGCTATGCCTCAAGCTGTCTCCATAGCAACGAGAGTCTCCTTAGCAACCACCCTCCTCTTCAGTGAAGAAGACTGGGACCCTGAAAAACCCTCCATAAAAGGACAGACTCCCCTGGATTTAATCTACTCCTTCCTGAGACCAAATTCTTACAAACTTTGTGTAAACTGAGGACCAGCCCTCCCTCCTCTTTCCATTCAGACAGAATTAACTTTTACTGTACTTGAAAAACATGTCAGTGGGAATCAAGGAGCGCGGTTGTAAAATAGTATGGCAGTGGTATATGACACTGGTCCGATTAAGTTATTAGGATAAAAATATGAAATATGAATGCTGGGGATGTAAAGAAGAGACTGGAACATAGGGTGGGATTGTCAAGTTGTAAAGAAGATTTGGGCAAAACCTTTTGAAGAAGAAATACAGTAATACCTCAGATAACGCTAAGACTTGGTTCCACAAGTCTTGGTGTTATCCGATTTTTAGTGTTATCCGATGCATGTTAAAATCCTATGGGATGTATCGGATAACGTTAAAGCTCCATAGAGTTACATTGTAACCACACAGGCTTTAGCGGTTGTTATCCGATCCATCCCATTGGATCTTAACGTTATTCGATCCAATTCTCCTCCCCAGATTACTTAACATTATGCGATTTTAGCGTTATCCGAGGTAAACGTTATCCAAGGTATTACTGTAAATCAAATACTGTCCTTAAAATTGGAAATGTGCCCTAGAATAGCATTGTTAATGGACTTTGGTAATATAAAAATAGATAAATATAAGGAAGAGGTGATTATTATTATGGTGCCAGCAGTAAGGTTATTAATGGCTAAAAATTGGAGGCTGTACAGTCAAACCTCGCATAAAGAGCGTTTCGCTTAAAGAGTAACTCACTTAAAGAGCAGAATTTTCTCTGAATGTTCACTTCGCTTAACAAATGAAACCAACCAAAAAAATTGCTTAACAAATAAATCAGGGTTTGCAATCCCCCCACAATTGGTCACTTACAATGGTGTTTTGCTTAAAGAGCAAACTTGCTTAAAGAGCAATCCCATGGAACACATTATGCTCTTTAAGCGAGGTACAACTGTATATGGAATTTGTATTAGAGGATTGGTATAAGGACTTATGGGATATTGCTATAAATGATAAATTGACATGAATTAAAACTAAAGAAAGGTTTGATAAAGAAAAATGACTTTATAGATATATGGGGTGAATTTATAAATTATGTATTTATTAAAACAGCGGTTGCTCAAGTGGTTAGGACACTCAACTTGCTGACTGGAAGGTCAGAGTTTGATTCCTGGGTGCTGCATGATGGAGTGAGCTCCTGTCTCTGTCCCAGCTGTCAACCTAGCAGTTTAAAAGCAAGAAATTGCAAGTAGATAAATAGGGAACACTTTGGTGGGAAGGTAAACAGTGTTCTGTGCACTCTTGTATTGAGGCATGCCTGCCACATGTCCATGGAAACGTCTGCAGATGCAGACAGCGCTGGCTCTTTGACTATAAACAGAGATGAGCACTGAACCCTGGAGTCGGATATGACTGGCTTCCGAGCAAGGGAGAGCTTTACCTAAAACCAAAGGGATAAAGTCAGGGCAAGAATACCTAACCTTTGGGAAATAAGAGGATAAAAATAATAAAGAGAATTGTTTGTTCAGAATATATGGATAAGATAATAATGTCCCAGTGGTGGTTGATGCACATTTGTTGTTGTAATGATATGTTGCTGTAACGACCATACTGCCAGCAACTCACTGCCGAGCATCAGGTGGTGGTAAATTAACCTGACAACCCTGAGGACTAAAGGCCTTGGGTGGCAAAGTCCACAGGGAAGGGTGATGGTCCCCAAGTGGATTAAATCCCACTTGGATCTGTCTTGATGGAGGGCAGCAGCTTCATCCATACTGGCCTGGGGCTGAGGAGGACTTTGTGTATCCAAAGGTTTCAGAACCAGAAAATGACTCATGAAGTTGAATCAGTGGTATGGGTGTCATGCTGTGATGCGGAAGGCAGATGAAACACCACGGCACTATATTTGCAGAACAGTCTTCATGGCTGATCACCTTGATGATCATCGATATTCAGAATTAGATACGGCAGAAGATGAAAATGATATTTTTGTTTAGTCAATAAGTACAATACTAAAACAAACCTTTTATCTCTAGTTTACTCTTATCCTTAACAGATTTTCCAGTTGCTCACATCTGTACCAACCAAAGGCTTGAGAAAGAGCAAGAAGACCGTATAAGGAAGCCATCTCAGCCCTATTTAACAACTTCTACCCTCCTTCTCCTCCATCCCCATCATCTCCTTTTCTAAGAGGGTTGGCACGAAAACCCAGTTGAGACTGGCTCTTGGTATCAGAAGGCCCTTGCCATAATGCTTTTCTGTGACCCCAGCCCTATCTGGCAACCATCACAGTAGCAGCTGCAACTAGCAAAAGGCTACCCTTTAAACATGCCCCCAGTATCTCCAGTGTACTGTTGCCCAGGAGCACAGAGATAAATGAAAATTGCTACCTTGCGACTGCCTGGCTGGGGAAGTCCAAAGCCAGGCAACAATGCCAGTTGACTTCAGAAGTTGCCCTAGGGAGGGTGCCATTCACTGAAATCAGACTTCTACCTAACGACGAAAATGGTTGCACTGCCGGAAAACTGGCCGGTTCTTAAATACTGTATACTGATCCAATCTCTTGCCCTGGGACAAAACTCTCAATCTGGTGCTTTCCAGATGTTTAAGAGTACAAGCCTCAGCATCCTAAACTGGTCATTTTAGCAGGGGTGCAAGTCATATGAAATCTCAAACATCTGTAGGGCACCATGTTGAGGATAGCCCAATATATTTTGCTGCCTGAGGCAAGATGGTGTCCTCCTCCCCACACCATTCCATATTTAGAAGCGGAGTTCAGTGGCAACAGGGCACCATAGCAAATGGCAGAGACTGACTGAAGCCGCATGGCACAGCCTGTGTAGTACACGCAGCTCTCCAATCCCAAAAAAGAAAGGATGGGTGAGCTGCATCTCAGGAAATGGCAGGGATGTGTGTCTTTGTATCTGCAAGCTGATACGCTTGAAAGGGAGTCACTGACCTAAGTTGGATGTACTGCGTCATTTCCGATAAAGAAGGAAAGAAAAACAGTAACATTCTTCAAGAAAGAACACTCACAAGTCAGGATAAATAAAGGGATAACTGGATAACCTGAATTAACTGAAACCAGCCAGGGCCAAGCAGCATTTCATCCAAGGGTCTGTAGAAGCAGTCGGTTTTAAGCAATATTATGGGCAGAAGAGCAGGAAACAGACCTACATTATAAGGCATAATATACCAGAAATTTCTACAACGTGGGTGCCCAAACTATGGCCTGTGGGCCGGTTCCAACCCCCAACACCAATTCATCCAGCCCACACCACCCTCATTGCTCCTGGAAGCGGAAGTAAAACACGCCTGTACGCGCGCATTATACTTCCGCTTCGGGAAGTGATGAGGACCGGATGAATTGGCGTGAATTGGAATGGACCTACATTGTAACCCAGGGTTTTACTGTACTTCGTTCAGACTTTAAGGAGTTATTTCATCAGGATAAACAGGGAGATTTCACCAGAAAGGGGTCCTAATAAGAGAGCGGTCCTGCAGTGTTATTAGTGGGAGATATGAACCAGGGGGTGGGGTGGGGTGAATATTAAAATGGGTGAAGAAATAACATATGGATCAGTGATGGTGAACCTTGGCACTCCAGGTGTTCTTAGACTTCAATTCCCAGAAGCCTAAGGCAGCATTCCTGCTGATCAGGGCATCTGGGAATTGAAGTTCAAGAACACCTGGAGAGCCAAGGTTCACCATCACTGATATAGATCAAGTTCAGACTGGAACAAAGCTTAGGGTAGCCTATGATGACACAAGGCCTGACACGAGGGATAAAAGGGTCTGTCTGAAGTATCCAAAAACTGGTCATTCTTGAATATACCAAACAATCTCCTTGCTCTAGAGCAGACTTCTCAAGGTAGTGCTTGCTAGATGTTCTCGATTGCAACTCCCATCATATGTGACCCTTGGCCAGGATTGATGGGAACTAAGAATATGTATGTATGTATTTATTTATTCTTCAAATTTCTATTGCCACCCAACTCAGCAATGACTCTGGGCAGCTAACAACAATTAAAAGCAACATCAAAACTAACTAAAAGCCCTTAAAAACCCCATTAAAATTCGAAATAATTTACCCACTCACCCCATCCATTAAAAGAGAGAGAGAAATCTTAATTATATAAGCCTGCAGGCGGGGGTCACCCCTCCATCGGTGCCCCACACCTGCCCTGCCAGCCAGGTTTTCAGTTCTTTCCTAAAAGGCAGCAATTCTGACAGGTCAGTCTGCCTTAAGAGTTAAAATATAAAATGATGCTTTTACAGTGCTTCATTTGGAACTACTACAATCCAATATGTTGATAAAATGAATTTATTTAAATGACTCTTTATTTAAATCAGATCAGTTTAAATAATGGTTTAAATTATGACAAATTATAATTTAAACCATAATTTAATTTACTACTCAATTCAGTTTAATTATATGACACACACACACACACACAGAGTCCAAGCACCCTTATTTGTTGCAATCTTATTACTTATTTTTAACAAACTGCTTTCCTAGATTGATTTCATAATCTGGGAAGTCTGCAGGTTGTTTCAGGGAGGGACAGAGAGGTAAAGGCTTGGCTTTGTTTACAGAGAATAATCCTAGAGACTTCAATAAGACTCTCAGTGATTTCTAATGTTATGTTATGCTGAGAAAAAGAAGAGGGGAAAGAGCCTCGCTAAATAACTTCAGAGTTGGAAAATAAGGCTGATCAGGTTTGCTATACACCTGTACCTTGCTTAAAGAGCATAATGTGTTCCACAGGATTGCTCTTTAAACTAGTTTGCTCTTTAAGCGAAACACCATTGTAAGTGACCAATTGTGGCTTCTGGTGGGTGGGTTTGCAAACCTGATTTATTTGTTAAGCGAGTTTTTGGTTGGTTTCATTTGTTAAGTGAAGTGAACATTCAGAGAAAATTCTGCTCTTTAAGCAAGTTACTCTTTAAGTGAGGTGCTCTTTATGCAAGGTTTGACTGTATCTTATTTCTGAACATTGCTTTAAACAAGAATAAACCTCTCAAGAAAAAAAGGCCAGTTTGACAAGTCCATATTCTTTTGACAATGTCACTAGGTTTGAGTGACTGAGAATACAGAAAGACTTTGGACATCAAATGAGAAGAGAGGATTCACTTGAGAAAGCCTTGATGGTGGGAAAGGTGGAGGGCAAAAGAAGAAGGGGGAGGCAAAAAATGAGATGGCTAGATGGTACTGTAGGTGCAATAGGCACAGAGCTGGGTGGGCTGAGGAAGATGGTGGAAGACAGAGGTGCCTGGGAGGCAATGGTCCATACGGTCGCAAAGGGTCGGAATCGACTGTGCGACTAAACAACAAAAAACCTAAGTAATCGATACAGAAGCCTGCAGAATTTGAATAAAATTGAAGCCTCAATCTAAGAATTATCAGATTGTATTGATAGAACTTTTTTAAAAAAGATTACATTGAAGACATGAATACATTGTCTCATAATGCAGGATTTATAATCTTTATTCCATAGTTAAGATATTTGAAAGATAACATATTTAAAATTATAAGTCTTTTCAAAAATAGAATAAGTACGTTTTAGAACTTTTATTTCTTCATTGGTTTAAACATGATTTTTCTACTATGTTTATTAATATCACGTTTGTGAAGGACCGCAAGCAACAAGAACTAGTGATGTGCACACACAATAACTAATGAAATTTTACGAGGATATCATAACAAGCATTTCACATGGGACTGAAAAACAAAACGTACCATTTTAAGAACCAAATGTGATTTCTGATAAGATTTTAAGAGTTGGAGCTGACAACAAACTTAACATGAGTCAGTTGGGCCCAGTTTACACATTCATCAGAACTGAATGGTAAAACTTACAATATACACAAACATCAAGGCAAAAAATTGTGTTCAGACTACCTTTCACACTATATATGTGTTTTTGTAAAGGGTACTTAAATATAAAGCCCTGCTCATGGTACAATGTGAAGTGGCATACACAGAGTAAAATCTCGCACAAAGAGCACCTTGCTTAGCGACCAACTTGCTTAAAGAGCAGAAATGTCTCTGAATGGTTGCCTCGCTTAACAACTAAAACCAACCAAAAACTCACTTAACAACTAAATTGGGGTTCACCCACCACCCACCAGAAGTCACAATTGGTCCCTTACAATGGTGTTTCGCTTAAAGAGCAATCTCGCTTAAAGAGCAATCCCGTGGATTGCATTATGCTCTTTAAGCAAGGTACCACTGTACTTGGAAATGTTTTATTCATCTGAAAATCTAACTCCCTGAGGCTGAAAGACATGTTTTGTGGGACACAAAGTATCAAGACCACATTAGGTTCCATTAATAAGAGTATTACTACTGACTTGTGAAAAGCAAAAATACCAATATCAAAACTGGCAAGATTTTATTTGAAAACACATGTTCAGGGCACAAGTCAATCAAGTTATGCACCAGTGAGAAGGGACTTGATAAATCTGCTAGAAAAGGCTGAAAGAACTAGAAGAGTTCAGCAGATGATAGAGAAATGAAGTAAGATTGCAATGGAAAATGATCGCTCAATATAAGGGATGTGTGTTAGTGATTAATTGTGTATTCTAGTCAAGCAAGGACAAAAGCAGCAACCAGCATTTCAGATTACAGGAAAACATATTACAGTTGCAAACTTAAAACATTTACTAGAGTGTATGTCCCTTTGAACTCAATAAGAAACCTGAATAAATGTGAGATTTTCTTCTTAGGGAGTTAACCATGTGGAACATCCAGGGCACATCCTTATTCCACTTTAGCTTTGACAGAACTACTGTTTGGTTGAAAGGAAACAACAAATTATACCATTTCCAAGTGACAGATGGAGTTGAGGAAAGTTATGCTATTAGTTCCTCACATCCAACTTTAAGGGAAGATTATCGATACTCTAGGTCAAAAAAAGGGAAATGTTTAGAAGGGATTTGTAAAGGTCCTCAAACTGGCAAATCTGAAGAATAAAGTAAAGGAAAAGATTTTTTTTTTCCAGTTTCACTTCAGCAATAAGTTTGTGTAAAGTCTCAAGTCAAGCTTGAACATTGTTGCTTTCGGTAGAATAGGGAAATGCATTTATTAAAAGACGTCTACCTGCTGGTATCTTTTGCCTTTCCTTTCATGCCACCCTCTTCTTGCTACAGAATGAACCGAATTTTCCCTAGTAAATTATACTTCCCTAGCTAGCTGATAGCTCAGTGGGTTAGGTATCTGGATGTGGAGCTAGAGCTTGGGCATCCCAAAAACCTTGGGCAAGCTGTACTATCCCAGGATGCTCCCAGAAGAAATAAACCACTTCCAGAGTATTCTACCTGGAACATCCTGAAAATGGTCACCAAAAGTTAGAATTGACTTCATGGAGCATGATTATCATTTTATAATATACTCTCAGGCAAACCTAAGTTATTCCCTGAGAAACATTATCTGTATACCAAGCAACAAACACATAATTATGGTACTTTTGCTGGCTTGCAGAATGACAACTGGAAATAGTTTCTAAGCTAAACACAAGGAACTATCTATAAGTGTGATTCAGCAGAGGAATAGGGTGCTGTATGGATATTATGTATGCAAACACCTCTTCTTTGGAGATGTGCTGTATTAAGAGTAAGAGTCTAAAGCAGTGATGGTGAACCTTGGCACTTCAGATGTTCATGAACGTCAATTCCCAGAAACCCTGACCAGCAGGAGTGCTGACTTGGGCTTCTGGTAATTGTAGTCCAAGAACACCTAGAGTACCAAGTTCACCATCGCTGGTCTAAAGTCACTTGGGTATTTTCTTCCTCTCGAGGAGCAGCTCTATACTTACTACAGAAAGACATCTGTAAGAAGTACATCATCTCTGATTGTCCATTACCAGTCACTTCCACAGATGCTTTGTATTACAACTCCTACAACCTCTGCTTATTGACCTTGTTGGGATCTGAAGTTCAAAATACCTGGAGGTGCAAAGGTTTCCTATCTTTATTGTGAGATGTCAGAGGCACCACCAGCATATAATTTATTTATTTATTTATTTACTTATTTACTCATATTTATTATCCCGCCCCAATCAGTTAACCCGACTCTGGGCGGCTTACACATAAATTAAAATCAAAAGTTAAGCCTATAATAATATTAATACTAGTACAGTAATACCCCGGATAACGATTGTACCGTATAGCGCTAAAACTGCATGACGTTACAAGATTTTCGGAAAAATAACGTGATTTTTAGCGTTATCTGGTACAAGCGTATGCTTGGGGGGGGGGAGTTGGATTGGGTAGAATATCTACCCAATCCAACCCCCCCAGCGCCCGCCCCCACGATGTTTGGAAAGGGTATGGGGATCCGTACCCTTTCGAAACATCGAGCGCGCGGCGCGCGTCAGTGGGGGTTAGGGCAGGATACGGGGAAGACCTCTGTATCCTGCCCTAACCCCCACCAACGTGCGTGCGCCTGCACACCGCCTAATGTTCCAAAAGGGTAAGGATCCTTACCCTTTCGAAACATCGGGCGAGCGGCGCGCGTTGGTGGGGGTTAGGGCAGGATACAGGGGAGACCTCCGTATCCTGCCCTAACCCCCACCAACGCACGCGCGCCTGCACGCCGCCCGATGTTCCAAAAGGGTAAGGAGAAGATCCCCTTACCCTTTCGAAACATCGGGCAGCAGGTGCGTGCACATCGTTCAGGGTTAGGGCAGGATACGGAGGTCTTCCCCGTACAGTATCTTGCCCTAACCCCGAACGACACGCGCGATCGCGTGCCTACCCAGGGCTCGGCTTGTCCGAAATCCCCCCCTGGGGGCGGGGGGGATTTTGGACAAGCCGAGCCTTGCCTCGGCGTGGTTTGTTCCTGACGTCAGGGCTTTTTTAAAGCGTTGTTCGATGTATGTATCGGACAATGCTAAAAACCGGATAACATCATGACTTGTGGAACCAAGTCATAACGTTATCCGGGGTACTAGTGTACTAATTTAAAACTTTAAAAGTTCACAGAAAGAACATTAAAACAAAACGGAAAGGGTGGCTGTCCCTTAGATCAGCCACCCTACATGGGATCCCACATTCCCGGGTCCCCACACTTGCCCTGCCAGCCAGCTTTTTAGGCCCTTTCGGAAGGGCAGGAGCTCTGTCTGTAGGCGCAGCTCAGTTGGCAGGAGGTTCCAAAGGGCCGGGGTGAACACAGAGAAGGCCCTCCTCCTGGTGCCAGTGAGGCATGCCTCTCTGGCCGATGGTATGATAAGAGAGCCTCTCCGGTTCGCCCTGGTGGGACAGGCCGATACATACAAAGCTAAAATTAAGACATCTAAAAACAAAATAGAAATAAAAAGGGCTAGATGACATTTGCCCAATATTGGGCCACTTCAACAGCATTTCCTCTTGCCAACATAAGGCCCTCCCAGTGCCTCTGACTCGAATAAAGAAAGAACTGTGAGATGTAAGGACCCATACTTTGCATACACAAAAGCAAGCTGCATCAAACCGAATATCTGGGATGCAGGGACTGGAGATGTTAGACTTATATTCCCAATCCTGAAATAAAAACATCTTCCAATGTTGAGTGGATTGGTTTCAATGCATACCAGTCTGTTTGATGGCAAATGGGCTTTCAATTTTCCCTTTTGGTGTTCTGCAGTCAAGGTAGACCCTCCTGAAGTTTTCTGATGAACAACCATTCTAAAAGAGGGCCACATGCAGAATTATTTTTAAAATATAATGCAGAGGATTCTGGTGTGAAAGAGACACAAGGTTCACACCCACAAACGTCGGTCAGATTCCAAACCTGTGCCTTGGTAGACAAAGCAAGGCAAGGCAAGGCAATCCAAGCAACTGGAGTGGCCACAAAAGTGGTGGAGTTTGCCTTCAAAGAAGGGATTTACTGGTTCACAGGCCATTCCTTATCAAATTTGGATGTGCTATAGGATACATTTTTGAGCCTGAATGCCGGAAGTGCTGTTTGCACCAGCTGCGCCTGTTACTGGACAAATCCGATTAAGGCACAATGACACACACCTTTGTTACATCCTGCTTGAATTACTGTTAATCGTTCTATGTAGGGATGTCTTTGGATAGGATTCAGAAACAACCAGCTGGTCCAAGACAGGTGACCAAAACCAATTACAGGAAGAACTAAAACCAGCTGTTACAACAGTTCCACTGGCTACTCTCGGCTGTTTCCAGGCACTAATCAAACAACTAGTTAATGTTGTGATCTGTAAAGCGCTAAATGACTTGGATCCAGACAATGTGAAAGACTGTATATCCCCATATAGGTCTTCCCAGATTTTAAGATAGCCAGATGTGACCTCTCTCTCAGTCCCATGATCCTCACAGGCACATCTGATGAAGACATAAGAAAGGGCCTTCTCAGTGGCTGATCCCAGGCAGTGAAACTTCCTCTCCAAGGAGACCAGGATGGCAGCTTTTGTCCTGATCCTTCCACCATGCAAGCAAAGAACCTTTTGGCTGCATGTGCTTTTGGCAGGTAACTGAATTCCAAGGCAGGGATTTTAATAGGTGTGTGCATGCATGTACTGTACTTATATTTTAAAATGTGGTTTTGCATAAGCTTAAATTGTCTTGGCTGTTCTTTCAACATCTACTGTAATGTGTTTAATTTTTTAAAAAACCATACAGTAGTTAATTGTACAGTATTTTAACTGAGAGTAAACAAAACAGAACAGCAAAAAATAAACAAATAAAAGTTGCGGCACCTTAAAAATTAACTCCTGTATTTAAATGTGAACTTTTGTGGACCAAGACCACTTCATCAGACATAAGAGTGAGATCTCAAGGCATCAATTTATATACAGTAACACTCTGTTTTACAGAAGCCTCATTTTACAGAACCCCTGTTTTACAGAAGGGTTTTTTGCTGAAAATGTGTCCCATTTTACAGAAAGACCCCATTTTACAGCCTGTGATTTCCCAGAGCGCATTGCACCTGGTGGGCTGTGAAAGACCACCTGCAGACATTCTGGACCCTGTGGGTGGCAGTAGAGTGGTCTAGAGAGGAATTAGAGTATTTTTTATTTTTATTATTTGGGGAGGTTGGGAATGTTCCCCCCCCCCCTGCATTCTTATGGGAATGCCTCATTTTACAGGAAAAAAACCAGTTAAAGAAAAAGCTACAGAACAGACTTTTAACGTAAAACAGGGTTTTACTGCACATATACCAGGTACACAGGCATACAATAATTGGCCAGTCTAACAGAATAGTAACATTGTATTTTTTTCAGCTGACAAAATCCCGTTATTTATTTATTTATTATTCAAATGTATATACAGTACTGCCACCCAATTTAAATGGACGACTCTAGTCGGCATTTACAACAGTAATATAAAACATTCCAGTCTTAAAACATTAAAAATCCTTTTAAAACCCTTAATAGACACTAAAATTGCCCACACCCCACCCCATCGGTTATTTAAAAGTTGCAGTTATTCAAACCTGCTGCAAAGCCTGCCTCCCCCTATTGCAAATGGTTGCAAAATAAACTTCTGTTGCAAGCTGGTGCATCACATCAGTTGTATTTTAACTGTATTTGTCAGTTTTAAATTTTGTAAGTCATTTCGAGTCCCTTTTGGGGGAGAGACAGGATTTACGAAAACAGAATGAATGAATGAAGACAGGCCTTTCAAGAAGGAGTGTACTTCTTGGTGTAGGGCAGGGATGCACAGGTTGGGCCGTAAGTGCCTACCCCGCCTCTTAAGTCCCTACCTGTCCTCTCCATGCACACTTGCCCCGCCCCTCTGCCCAGCAGCCCAATGAGAGCGCTTCCTCCTTCCCCCAGCAGAGCGCTACTCTTTTTGTTGCTGGGTAGGGACTTATCGGCCACACAGAGGAACTCTCTGACAATGTTAGGAACCAGAGGTGAATCAGTCTTTGAATGCTGCACACTGCCCCACTCAAGCACCTTTAATCTTGGGAGAGGCTAACAACAGCACAGCTCCTCCCTGTGCAACACCCGTGTTCTGTCCGGTACCCCTACTTTCCCCTTCATTGGTGTCCAAGGTGACCAAACTACAAAAATGTAAAAGGGTGGCTGGACAAAACTTGGGCCGATTCTTTCCACAGCCTTGCAATCTCCCCAACACAAAGTCTTGCATCCTCTCTTCCAGTCTTTCAAAATCTCTTCATACACACAGGGAATCCTTCTCTATACATCCCTCATAGAATTGGAGGAACAAGACCAAAACACACCTGCTTTCTGAAGCAAATCCTCATCTCACAAAAACCCATAAATGTGGCCATGATATAGTTGCATATGGAGTAAACAACAACAACAAAACACCCCTGCATCACGACAGACATCCCAACACAGAGACAAGCATAAGCAGGAGATCCTGGAAGGTACTGATCAACACATCGTCTATGTCATTTGATTCTGTAATCTGGTGCAGCACACGGCAAATTAGGTCAACATTTACAATTGAAAACACAGTACAGAAGAAGCACCTGACTGAACGAATGGGAGGAAGAGAAGGCGGATGGGGCAGAAAGCTCAGTAAACACACCACCTGCAATTCAGTAGGAGAGGGCAGATTTAAGGAGCCACCTTGATAAGAAGAATTAAATCATAGATGGCTAATTTGAACAAAGGAATTCAGAGGGCAAACCCCACACAGCCTATCGTCCGATGGTGGTATGGGACTGTGGTAGCCCAGTGGTTAAGAAGCTCGCCTTATTAGCTGGAAGGTCAACAAGTTGGCAGTTCAAGACCTGAGTACTGCATGATGGAATGAGAGCTCGTCTCTGCCCCAGCTCCTGCTAACCTAGCAGTTCGCAAGCAAGAAATTGCAAGTAGATCAGTAGGGACCACTTCAGTGGGGAAAAGATCTTGGGGACATGAAAAGAGCCTCATTTGGGTGTCCCCTGAGTGGAGTTCGTCTAGCAAAAGTCCTTTCAACCCAGAAAGCACTTTTGTGTGCTTCTGACACGATTTAATATAAGGCTTATGAGTAAACTAGCTAACAAAATTTTCCTCCTGTACCCTAGCAATTAGTATGGGAGAAAATATTTCCATAAACAATGAGCAGAAATAAAATTCTTTGATCTTTGGCCTGAGAGAGAGGCATTCCAATAGCATACCAGCACCATTTCCCCCCACCCACCCATCCTTTTTTGTTTGTTTGTTAAAGGGCTTTCCTCCAAGAAAGACAAAAAATGAAGTATCAACTCATTTTCAAGAGAATGACAAAAAGATATTAACTGTAAAAAAATTTAAAATGTGTGACAGATTACAGGTTAGGGCAACTGCTATAGTGGACTGCAGTGTTCTCCTTCCAGAGAGAGATGGTCTGTTTTTTTAATCTCTACTCATGCCTGAAGTACACTGGGAGACATTAGGGTGAAAATTCTCAACCTGCAGCCCATTGGCCGGATGCGGCCCATGGCACCATTTCATGTGGCCCTCCATCACCTCCACCAAACCAGGAAGAGCCATGTGTTGGAGGAAGGGCAAAATGGCCATCTGCCCCTGGAGCTGTCTGAGGGAGCAAGACCCGGCCCCCAGCTTTAAAAGTTGACAACTCCTGCTTTAGGGCTATCTCCTTCTCACAGACACCCTAATTAACTTTGCAGGATTGTTGTGGGGACAAACTATGATAATTTCCATTTTCCGTCCTAAGCTTTTTGGAGGAAGGTAGGATATGGTGTTAGATGAAACAGTCAGAGACATCAAACAAATGCAGGAGGAGGGAGATACCTTTTATAGGTCACTTTAATAATCAAAACACTGCAAACTTTCGTAACTCAAAGGTTACTTCATCAGGCATTTTCATGGCAGGTTCCTATTCTTAGGTGTTCTATTGGGAAAATAAGCGGATTGTATTTTTTTTACAATATCAAAACCAGGAAGCCAGGGATATGGTCTGCTCTTGGGTATCGAACCCTATTCTTCCGGTCTCCGAGCTCAGTGCCTTACCCACTAAGCCACCTGGGGAGCTACGTGTCTGATGAATTAACCTTTGAGTTACGAAAGTTTGCAATGTTTGATTTTTAAAGTGACCTACAAAAGGTATCGCCCTCCACCTGCATTTGTTTTATTTTATGCATGAGTCACTTGGCTTATTTTTGCAGCCAGAGACATGGAGCCCAAGCTGAAATTCCTGTGACTTTGGATTCCCGAAGTGTGTGTTGGTAGGAATAGAGTCCATGCAGTGATAATAGCACAGCATATCAACCCCTCCTGTCTCTTCTGGTGTCTTCAGCAAGTGTCTGGGCAAGAGGATTCAGAAAATGGAACTGAGGTTGGACAAGTTGCAAGAGGAAATGCTCATCTAGACATCAATTAAGAGCAGAAAAACACAACAGATTTGGGGGGAGGTGAAAATCCATGTGAAAATCATGTTCTGCCAGCCACACTTTCAGAAATTAAAAATAAGCCTCTACATTTTAGTGAGACTTGAAATGAGAACGCTTCTCCTTTTAAGGAGTAGGATAGCCATCTCTATTTTCTGCCTCAGGCACCCAAACAGCTTTGGTTTGCTTTGCCCTGAACTAGTCCTTCAAATTCTTGGTCAAGTCTGAAAACATCTTGCAAATTGGTGTCTGGCTACTAGAACCCGGGATTTCTAGGCCCCTGCCTGTTCAATACACCACTTTTAAGAAGTGTTGCAGAAGTTTAGCAAAAGCTTGGTTTAAAGGCCAAGACTCTTAAGACACCATGTGCATCTATGGAACTGGAGATTCAGCAGAGCTTATAGGGTCAGGAGAGATAAAGCTCTTACTATTTTAGTAGACATTTAGTAAAAACAAAGATAAGAAGATGGGGACTGAGGAGGCATGAAGGCTGGATAACAAACAACATCTCTACACACCCAAGAAGGACTGGATGTGCAGATTCAGTTGAGAACCAGATTTATGATTTCTTGTGTTTTGCATTTAAAGAGGAGCACCTCTTATAATTATTGATCTCTTCTCTCACATTTGGAGGTTGGAGCAGAAGATCAGTGTGTGTCTAAAAAGTAGGAGACTAATGAGGCTTGGAAAGCAAAGCATTAGCGAAGAATTTGTGGTTTTCAACTTTAGCACAGATATTGACACCCCAAGGATTGGCCATTGTGTGACTGACTGACTGACTGACTGACTGTGTGTGTGTGTGTGTGTGTGTGTGTGTGTGTGTAGCGAAGAATTTGTGGTTTTCAACTTTAGCACAGATATTGACACCCCAAGGATTGGCCATTGTGTGACTGACTGACTGACTGACTGACTGACTGACTGTGTGTGTGTGTGTGTGTGTGTGTGTGTGTGTGTGTGTGTGTGTGTGTGTGTGTGTGTGTGTGTGTGTGTGTGTGTGTGTGTGTGTAGCGAAGAATTTGTGGTTTTCAACTTTAGCACAGATATTGACACCCCAAGGATTGGCCATTGTGTGACTGACTGACTGACTGACTGACTGACTGACTGACTGACTGACTGACTGTGTGTGTGTGTGTGTGTGTGTGTGTGTGTGTGTGTGTGTGTGTGTGTGTGTGTGAGAGAGAGAGAGAGAGAGAGAGAGAGAGAGAGAGAGAGAGAGAGAGAGAGAGAGAGAGAAATGGTCTGCCTCCTTGTTACAAATGGACCGTGCTACAGCTTCAGGCTTTTGCTTAATGTTTGAACTAACATACCGGTATAATGCAGGAATGGAGTATCCCTTATTGTATTAAAACTCCACAAGTGGTGGTAATTTTTCAAAAGAATGGAACACTTTCAAAAGCCACAACACCTGTACAAGTTGATATTTACATTCTTGTCACTACCATATGAAAGGATGATTTGTTTCTTCTGAGGGCCTAAATTTCCTAACTTTGGTCTAAGAAGAAGACAAGTCCAAGGTTGCTGAGTTGGTGAATCCAACAGTTAGTGATCTTCTTGGGACAGAAGGAGCATTGATCCTAAATTTCTCACATGTTGCCTTATGGTGTTAGGGGCTGTCCGCTCTAACCAGAGGCGTAGCTACCGCCGTATCTGCCGTATCAATTATACGGGGGCCCCGGGCCACAGGGGCCCCCAACGTGCATAAGCAAAACAAATATTTACCCTTCCTAAGGGCCCCCAAACAAATTTTTATACGGGGCCCCGCCAAGGCACGCTACTCTTCTGGCTCTAACAGCATTCTCTAGTCCAGCATTTCCCAAACCATATTCTATGGAACACTAGTGGACTTCAATTCCCAGAACCCTGAGTCAGTACACTGGCTGATCAGTGCTTTGGGGAATTAACTTAGGCTTCTGGGAATTGAAGTCCTCCACACCCCAAAACACCAAATATTGGGAAATTCTGCATCTAGTCTATGCCATAATCTTGCTTCACCAAAGTGCTCCTTTCTCTGTTTTCTTATTATTCTTATTATTATTTATTTGATTTATAGCTTTCTTCAGTAATTCTATGGAGATAGGGTGACTAAACAAAGGAATATGTGACTATGGAAGGTCTAATGAGGTAAAGGCAACCCATACTCGAAAGCCAGTCATATCCAACTCTAGGGTTCAATGCTCATCTCTGTTTATAGTCAAAGAGCCAGCACTATCTGCGTTTGCAGATGTTTCCGTGGACATGTGGCAGGCACACCTAGACACCAAAGTGCACGGAACGCTGTTTACCTTCCCACTGAAGTGGTCCCTATTTATCTACTGGTACTTGCAATTTCTTGCTTTTGAACTGCTAGGCTGGCAGGAGCTGGGACAGAGATGGGTGCTCATTCTGTCATGCAGTACTTGGGTTTTGAACTGCTGACCTTCCGCCTCCCAGTCAGCATCTTAACCACTTGAGCCACTACAGCCGAGGTCTAATGAAGGCCAGCATAATTCAGTGGGTAGTCTGAAGGCCTTACATAGAAATTCCCCTTTACTTTCTGCTTCAGGTGCCCAATGGCCAGCAAATACGGCAGTGATCTGGGCCAGAGCTTTCTTATAAAGACAAACCAAGGTTTCTCTGTCGACTGCCACCTGTATAGAAGCATGAGTCAAAAACAGAGCTTCTCCTCCATAACATACAACTTGGAGAAATGTAGTTTGCAAACACATCTCCATTGCTACATCCAGTGCTACACACCCCCAAATCCTTGGCACACTGCCCTCTCATGCAGACAGACCTTTCCATCTAGGCGCTTGCTACTGCCCAACAAATCACATGAATAGACACAATTTCACTGATAACCCTGAACACCCTCACAGTTCTGCTAAAGCACATGTACAGGTGCCGACAGTCATGCACACTTCATGCTCACAATGACCTCTAAACAATGACATTCAAACCCCAAAGAGCTACAATTCCATCAGGTGGGCAGGTACCTTTTGAAAACCAAACAAGCTATAAGCAAACACACACAAATACACATGTGTGTGTATGCATATACCCAAGACAACATCGCAAGAGAAGCGTTATTTTTAAAGCTGTTCCAATGACAAGTCAGGAAGACAGAAGACAAACATGGACTTGTGACTTCCACTAACACATTTGACCTACAACTCTAAAAACCCACAATTCTTTGGGTGGGTGGCAGGCAGGCAGCGTCGTTTAAGAACTGCATAACCCCCAAACAAACAAAAAAGCTGATATACTATCAGAGCTGCTGACCCAGAGTTCTAAACCAGGCATATATACACAAAGAAAAACTGTGGTTCAAATGAAACATACAAGCATAACAAAACACAGCCCTTAAGCCCAGGGACGGGTAAGTTGTGCAGCCCTGTATTAAAGAATCAGCACATTGCCATCTAACCAGTCCATGTAACACAAATTTCACAAGTAAGATAAAGGGGCAGCATGCATATTATATGTGGTCCTTTCTCTTGCAAATTGGGAGAGTATTGGATTCAGAAGGCTATCAAAGCTTGCCTGTCTGTTTAGGCACAGGGACAATGGGCAACACAGAAGTGGCAACAGCTCCAATGTGACATTGCAGGCAGCCAGGAAGGACATAGGCCCCTTCCAGTCTCTCTTGGCAGGCTATGCACCCATGCGCAGGGAGCTGAGCCGATGCAAGGAGTGCTCTCCACCAGCCATGCCCATTTCTGACCTTGCCAGCACGCATGCTACATAGGGAAGCCTGCCCAGACCAGGCAGTCCTGGTCTTAGCAACATTAGGCAGCCAACGTTAATGATTGCCAGCTTGTTTCTCCTTATCCTCCTTAAACTGCCTTGCCAAGTCACTGAATGTGCCCACCCAAAACCTGGCACATGCCTTCTCTGCCTAATTTTACCCCTACACACCCCACCCGCCTCTCACACCACAAGTACATCTAGATTACCTGGTCCCACCAGCCAACCAGCCATGGTTTCGCACAGGTTTCACAGAAAAAATCCACCAAGGGCATCTTCTGTTCTCCACCAGAGGGTGACAGAGGCTCTCTGGGCTACCCGCCAACGTGGTATTACTCCCTCTCTCCAGGCGAGCGCGTGGTTCCCCTCTTCCCTTGGTCTTGGTAGGAAAGGAAGGGGTTAAGATCTCAAAGCCGTTCTTTCCATGAGTGGGTCTGGGCCTGGCATGGCTCTGGCCAGCCAACCTGCCCTCTGCCAGATCCCTCACATCTCGGCTGCTTCCCTCGGGAACCTCCCCCTCCACAAAGGGGTCCACGAGTGGGGTGGAGAGGAGAGGTGCAAAGACAGGTCAAAGCCAGAGAAGGTCCCACGTCTCTGGTTGTACTGCAGATGAGGGAAATACCCAGAGTGCAACGCTGCTCCGGCTATAAGCAAAAGCACGGCCCCCACTCCTCGACTCCTGATATATAGATATAGATATACTTCTGCCCCCTCCTTCTCTGGTCACATCTTCAAGGAACAGGACCAAGTCCACCAGCCGAGGAAGGAAAAGAGAAGGCAGCTAGATGATGAAGGCAGCGGCAGACGGATCTCCGAGCGGGCAAAAGCAGTGGCTTCATCCAGGTGGAGCAGTCGGGAGATTCCCAGCCATTTCTGGGTACCACATGGGCAGCTCTCTAGCTAACAAGGCAGAAACTGCATTGCTAAGAGGCACGTCCTCTCTTCCTCCTCCTCCTCCTCCGTGTATGTGTGTTGGAAGGCAGCGGTCACCACGGAGACGACTACGGCGGCAACAACGAGGGTACCTCCTAGGACGGCCTCGGCTGCAGCTCCATCCACAGCTTTGCCGTTTGTGGGGAAGAGCGAGTGCATGAGCACATTTCTCTCACTGCAGTAACTGGGCGGATGGGATATGATGTCAGGTAGTGGTGAGAGGGGAGGGGAAGTGAAAATGAAGGGAGGGGAGGGGCCTGAACGAGGGGGGTGGTTAAAGGAACCCATATAAAAGAAGAGCCAGCTAAACAAACCAGGTGAGCGGTGTGTGTAGAGGTAAGGAAAGGTTCCAAATGGATGCAGAGCGCAGGGCCTTGGAAGGAAGGCAGTCTTGAGTGGCTAGTAGTAGCCCCTCTCCCTCCCTCTCTTTCCGCATCTGTAGCAGTCCACAAAACACATGGTGAGGCTACAGTAGACTCTGCAGAGGGTGACCGGGTAACCCAGCTCTGCTTTACATGGCAGAAGAAACAGAGGAAAACGAGGCATAAAGAAATCCATTTAGCATCTTGGAGCCCCTGGACAAGCCAGACCCAAAACTCCCACAGAGGTCTTTGCTCAGATCTGCAGGTAGGGGTGCGATAGGACAGGGGTGGGGCCCTCTCAAGTTGTAATATGTATATATGTGTCATTATTTTTTATATATGTTAATTTAAATATTTTTTTTAAAAAAGGACAGGGGTGCCCAAACTATGGCCTGTGGGCCGTATCTGGCCTGTGGACCATAGTTTTGGCACCCCTGGTTTAAACAAAGAAAATGGCAGCCTAAAATCTATCTCATCCTGTTGCAAAACAGATTGCATGGCACGTTTTACTTCTGTTTCCAGTGAGAGGAACCACATGACCAGCCCGCTAAACCATGTGACCAGCCCATAGCCTGAAATTTTTGGGCACCTCAGGATAGGAGAAGGGATGGAGGGCCTCGCTACAGTTCTCTTCACTGGTTTTGACCAGCCGCTACTTTATTCCTACCCCTTGTGGTTTGTAAATATTATTTTCAGTTCTGAGGAGGACGTGCAATCTGGCAAAATTATACTGAACGGATGAGTAGGAGGAGAAGGAGGAAGAGAAGGATGCAGGGAGAAGCCAAGGACCAAAGTTTTTGGAAAGAAGACAGCTGGAGCAGGGGCATATTTTGTTAGGACTTCCCTCCCTCCCTCCCTGGTGGTGTTCATACAATCATGCTGACACACAGATCTAGACACCATCTGATTATATGTGTCAAAAACTTCTCTATCTTTGCTGCCAGGCTTTCAGTTGTTATCAGATTCTTGCTTTATGTTGCTTTAAAAAACCCATCATAATGGTATTGGTGTGTGGGTGTAATTGGAAGAGCACCACACATTCTTCCCTTCCTTTTCAAACATTACTGGTAATTAATAAAAAAATTAAGCTGGGCTAGGAATAAGAGATTCCCACACAGGGAGAGTTTGATGGAGACATTTGTCTACAAAGAGCCCTGCAAGTCCTGTGCCAGTGAGTGTTCTCCCTCCTCTTCTTGTGGATACTGATTAACAATCTGCACCCCTGGCGACGCACAAAAAATTATTAATGGTAGGAACTTCTCTCTCTCTCTCTCCCTACGAGAGAGAGAGAGAGAGAGAGAGAGAGAGAGAGAGAGAGAGAGAGAGAGAGAGAGAGCCTTTATATATCCTGCACTTAGGCAGTGGTGGGATGTCAAAAATTTTACTACCCCACCGTGATGTCATCACAGTGTGGGTGGAGCCAACGTCATGAAGTCACGGGTGGGACCAAAAATAAAATAAAATAAACAATAATAATAATAATAATAATAATAATAATAATAATAATAATAATAATAATAATAATAATAATAATAATAATAATAATAATAATAATAAAATAAGCACACACACACCTCAACCCACCCACCCACCCACAACACAAACCCATAAAATAAATAAATAAATAAAATTAAAATACACCCACCCCAAACACAAATCAACCAGAGCTTTTAAACCAGAGCTTAAAGCTTATTCTGGCTAATTTTTCTCATATTAGGTCAGATGGAAGGAACTACAGAATGAACTCACCACAAGATGGCTTCATTTTGGCATTTTTCAACTTTTCAACAGTTAAAGAAGTTAGGTACTAAGTCTTTGCCTAACCAGTTCTCTAGGATAATATCCCTTAATGTAAATGTAAAACAGCTGTACCTCCTTAAGGGTTCTCCAATTGGAACAGCACAGGTGTAGCTTATTGATGAGGTAACTCCGAGACTTTGCTTAAAAACCCCAAGCCAGGCTGCCAGGCCTTTTTAGGAACTGTGATAGTACATCAATATAGGTAAAGGTATTAAATACACATTAAAATACACACAGACACAGCACATCCAAAGGTGAGTCACTTACCCTGGGGAGCAGGCTATAGGGAGCTTCAGGCTAGCAGTTTCTCTTCCTCCTCCCCGCTTGGGAGGACAGCAAGGAGGCCGTGCATACTCACAAGCACTGTAGGCGTGCATGCACACCAAGTGCTTGGCACGCATGCGCAGTGGGGGAACCAGTGAAAAGGTAAGCCCCGAAGGTGGTCTCCCCCCCCCCCCAAGCTGCTACCGGTTCTCTGGGACACTGGGAAAAGTTACTACCGGTTCCGGTGGGCTGGTGCAAACCTGTTACATCCCATCACTGCTCTTAGGGCTCCATGTTAACAACAACAACAACAACAACAACAGTTTCATGTCAAAAATTATTCTGGGTTGAAAGAATTTTTGCAGAAGAGACTTCGCTCAGGGAACACCCAAATGAGGCTCCTTTCCTGTCCCCAAGAGCTGGGACAGAGACGGGTACTCAAACCGTCACGCAGTACCCAGATCTCAAACTGCCGACTTGCCAGCCTTCCAGCTAACAAGGCGAGTTTCTCAACCACTGAGCCACCGCAGCCCCTCTGTTCCTGATATGGGAGCATGAAAGCCACAGAGTACAGAGGCAGGACAAGAGGACTCTACGCAGCCATTGTGTAGAATGCAACTAAATGAACAACTGATTGGAACACCCAACCCGTTCCAGCCTACACAGATCCAGTGATTATCTTTCCACCTAACTGCTTGCTCATATCCACTGGGAGAAGGTGAGCAGCAGACTGGCAAACGGTCAGACAGGCTGACAGAAAGACAGACATACTTCTCATGTGTCAGAAGCTGTAGGTAAAGGTCTCCCTTGCTCAAAAACCAGTCCTGTCCAACTCTAGAGGACTCCATTTACAGCCAAAGAGCCAGAGCTATCTGCATCTGCAGACGTTTCAGTGCCCATGTGGTAGAGATGACTAGATGCCAAAGTGCATGGAATGCTGTTACCTTTCCCGCTGGAGTGGTACCTGTTTATCTACTTGCAATTTCTTGCTTTCAAACTGCTAGGTTGGCAAGAGCTGGGACAGAGAGAAGAGCTCACTATTGTGCAGCACACGGGTCTCGAACTGCTGGCCTGCCAACTTTCTGGTCAACAAGCTCAGCATCTTAACCACTAAGTCCAGCCAGACTTTCTCCCACTTCAAAAGAAACATGACACGCGGTCTCCTTGCACTCCCCAAACAACACTCTCACTTGCTGTACTCAAGAAGGAAACTACCTCTTTTTCATACTGAATGTAGAACTTAAGAGTGAACTCCACGACCTACCGTATATACTTAAGGATAAGTCGGTTTTTTTAGCCCTCAAAACGAGGTCCAAAAATGAGACTCAACTTATACTTGGGTCAACGTAAACACAAATATCTAAATTAATTATTTTTACCGTATTTTCATGTATTTTAATTATTGAAACTCACTAGAAGCTGCTGCATTTTCCACCCCCGGCTTATACTCGGGTCAATCTATTTTCCTAGTTTTAGAGGTCCAAATTAGGTACCTCGACTTATATTTGGGATGACTTATAGTCGAGTATATAAGGTACTTCAGTACAAACGTACCAACTAGAATATTTTTCCTTCCTCTCCAATACAGACATGAATCTCCATGCAGTCAATCTGAAAGCTAAAGTTACCTAAGATTTAACTCCTTAAATACAGCCCCAAACATTTTGCTTCTTCAAGCACCCACACTCTAAAATCTGGAAGGAACATCTTGTATCCATTGTTATTCCACAAAGGGTACCAGGAATTAAGGGCCAAAGAGCAGAAATCCATTTCTAGAAATAGCACTCCCTCAAGTGGCGAAAAACCTGTAATTGTAGAAACATGTTTAAAAAGAAGCAGAGCTTCTCTGAAACCTAAATGACACCTTCTTTTGCATATGTAAGCCTGGAGTCACACATTAAGAAAACAGAGCATGTTAATTTAGGATGAAATGTGCTAGCTCAGCAAATACAGTTAAACCTCGCATAAAGAGCACCTCGCTTAAAGAGCACCTCGCTTAAAGAGCAGAATTTTCTCTTAATGCTCGTTTAACAAATAAAACCAACCTAAAACTCACTTAACAAATAAATTGGGGTTCGAAATCCCCCCCACAATTGGTCACTTACAATGGTGTTTCGCTTAAAGAGCAAACTCACTTAAAGAGCAATTCTGTGGAACGCATTATGCTCTTTAAGCGAGGTACAACTGTACTGCCTTTTGAAATACAGTCAAACCTCGTATAAAGAGCACCTCGCTTAAAGAGTAACTTGCTTAAAGAGCAGAATTTTCTCTGAATGTTCACTTCGCTTAACAAATAAAACCAACCAAAAACTCACTTAGCAAATAAATTGGGGTTCGCAATCCACCCACAATTGGTCGCTTACAATGGTCGCTTAAAGAGCAAACTCGCTTAAAGAGCAATCCCATGGAACTCATTATGCTCTTTAAGCGAGGTACAACTGTATGTGTTTTGGCCCTACCTTTTGGACCCAAAAGCTACACACTGGCATTCTCTGTAATAGGGAAAAGAAGACCAGAGTTTGTTCCTTAGTCCATATTACACCTTACTGGCTGCTTAGTTTCTTACTAGCATTGTGAAGGTACATAATCTGCCCTCTAGAATAGAGCTGTTATCCAAGAGTAGCTATAGAGCAAAGCTTTTTTTCTCTCTGAGAATAAAAGAATCACAAATAAAAAGAGGTCAACTAAGGGGAACTTTCCTTTTAAAGAGTAAGGGTTAGAACCTCTAAGGGTCAAAGATTCTCCATCCATAGCTCAAAGAAGGGAATACTATGAGAAGTCTGGTTTGTATTCAAAACCCCAAAAAGAGGCAGCTCTACTACTTATTTAATTCATTTCTATCCTGTCCTTTTTCCAATAAGTTAGAATCAACTTGATGGCGCATGATTATTATTTTTCCAAAGAAACTGAGACCATCACTGAGTTCCACAGCCAAGTGAGGATCTACACCACTTTGTGGTTGAGCTCATTACTCCCTGCACCATAATGGGCTCTAGTTATTCTAAAGCAAGGGTTCCCAACCTTTTCAAGCCGGGGGCCGGGTCACGCTCTCTCAGTCAGCTTCGTGGGCCGGATGACCATTTTGCTCTGCCTGCATGACGTGGGTGGCCATTTTGTCCCAACAGCTTCAAAGGGGCAGTCATTTTATCTCTCAAATGCTTCTGGAGGGGTTGGGGGCCACATTAAATGGTGCTGTGGGCCAGATCTGGCCTTCCCCATGCACTGTGGCCTGTTTCTAGGCATATATGGGGAGGAGGTTTGTCTCAGCCAACCTGCCTTTTAAAACAGCAAGCTGGAGTGCCCACCTGCAAGGTGCAATAAAGGCCAGCCTTACAGTCTTCAAAACACCCCTGAATGTACTGTATCACCTGTGCTCACAACAACTGTATCACATGAAGGCAAGTACCTGTATTGCTATCCTCAAACGATGGACTGGGAGATGGTGGCTCAAAGACAGATCACAACAAGAAATGGTATAGCCAAAACCCCTCCTAGCAGGAGGATCCAATCTGAAGGTGAAAATCTGGAACTTTTGCTCCCTGCTAAGTACGTCCTGGAAAACATCTTCCAAAATAAACCCATTTTACTATTATATTTGGGCACAATCTACAGGCACGCTTCTCCTCTTCTTTTGCTTAGGATTCAGCAACAACGGATGGAGATCTGTGTTTTTTACTTCATGCAGTTTGTATTTTGCGTTAGCAGACCCATGAAGTTGTTTGAGATGGAAGCAGAAAAACAGAAGGAGATTTTAAGAGGTTTTGACTTTTTATTTTGCATGCTCTTCCCTCAATATAATCTGATGTTGTCTGATGCTAAAAGCTGTCAGCAGCTCTATGAGTCAGAGAGGGCAATGTAGACATGTTACAATTGTGTCCCCTCATTTCCTATATGCAGCATAATTGATCATGGTTATCCTATATTGTATTTACCAGGTATAGGGCTTTTAAGTTAACTCCAATTAAAAAAACAACTATGAAAGAAGAGCCTTGTTTTACTTCCAGAGACATTTGTAATTTTAGAATGGCTCTAAAGTACAAACAATTCAGGATTCTGAAAGGAGTAACAAAATGATCCTATTTCATTTGTATTTGCTCATTCATGTTATTCCCAGTTGACTCCTGCAAGCAAAATTGTCTGATGGCCAATGATGATGATGTGATTAAAATAAAGTAGTTCCCTAGTCTGGTGAAAAAGCTGGTGGATTTCTAATGAATTGGTCTGATACTTCTCTTTCCCATCCTAATAGTGATTAATTTATCGATGGCGGCAGCTGCGACTCACATCCGAGAATGTATTTTTTCCTGAAGCAGGAAAAATGCAATTGGCGTGAATTTGTTTAAGGTGAATCCCAGCATGCCATGAAATGACCCATACACTAAACAGTGGTTCCCAACAAGGGGTACACAGCCCACTAGTGGACTTCAATTCCCAGAAGCCTAAGTCAGTACATTGGCTGATCAGTGCTTTGGGGAAATGACTTAGGCTTCTGGGAATTGAAGTCCAAAAACCAGCATTTGGGAAACACTGCCTAAGATCACGGAGCTATCTCCTGTGGCTCATATGAAATGAGACATGCAGGATGTAACACTGGGACTGCAATGGACCGCCACAGCCTAGAGGATATGGACAAGGTGCGCCTTCACAGCCAGTCCATCTGGTATGTCCTCTTCTGCCTCCATGACCAGTCCTCCAATGCTCATTTTTCTGTTGGTCCCAATATGATGGTTTCCAGTGTCATTTCCTCCACTGAGGGGAACCATCACCCCACCTAAAGGGGCTCACCTGCCCATAGCCGTTGGCCCCTTTAGGGCGTCAAGTTATTTACCCCCCCCCCCAACACTTGGTGTTGAGTCACTGGCTGTATGTTCTACTCCATTACCATAGTGGGATCTCCATCCAGACATTGATTAATTTATATAACGCTGTGATTAAATGTAAAGTGCTGCCTGCTGCATACGTCTGATGATGAATTTTGTTTCTCTTGTTGCCTGCTATTCTTTTTTAGTAGATTGTTGCTTATTGCCCTGACTCTCCTTTTTTTGGAACTCTTTTGCGGGTACGGTCAGGCTTAACCTATCTAGTGACAGAAAACTAAACGCAAGGATCTGAAGAAGTTGAGACTTATTGAATGATCGTGGCTCAAGTGGTTAAGACGCTGGACTTGCTGACTGGAAGTTCTGAGTTCAATTTCTGGGTACTGCATGACGGAGTGAGCTCCCGTCTCTGTCACAGCTCCTGCCAACCTAGCAGTTTGAAAGCAAGAAATTGCAAGTAGATAAATAGGGACCACTTTGGTGGGAAGGTAAACAGCATTCCCTGCACTCCAGTGTTTAGTCATGCTTGCCACATGTCCACGTAATTGTCTGCAGATGCAGAGTGGTGGCTCTTTGGCTATAAACAGAGATGAGCACTGAACCCTAGAGTCAGATACTACTGGCTTTTGAGCAAGGACAACCTTTACCTTTACTAGTGCCCTAATGGCCTATAAACGAATGATGTGGCCCTCCCCAAAAAGAATTTGAAATGTTTTCTTCTTTCACGTGCTGAGTTTCTTCTTCGTCCCTAACCTTCAGCCAAATGGAGATCTACTTTTCATTTAAAACACAAGCTTCACAGGATAGGAAGTGACCAAAAGAAAAGATTAGGAGTGAGGAAAGGAAAGAGAAGGAATCCCTGGGGGTTGTATCAAAGGCATCTGTATGGCTAACAGGCAGGTAAGTCTAGAAGGCAAATTCCCCAGAATTATTTACACTCATCACCTACAAAGACATGTGCAACCTATAACCAGGGATGGTGAGGAATGGTGGCAGACACAGTCCAACAACAAGAGGAGATACATGTTTATTAAAACCAAATATAAATGATTTATTTATTATTTATTTATTTATTGTTCGTATTTGCTACCCCGCTCCAATCGGGCAAGCCCGACTCTGAGCGGCTTACAGACTAAAATATCGACATCCTAAGACTTGATGTTAAAAACTTTAAAAAATTCATAAAAGCATTAAAATCACACCAAATGAACCGAAGGGTGGCTGTCACTAGATCAGCCACCCTATATGGGACCCCACGGTCCTCTGTGGTAACTAATGAGAAGTATGTGCTCTGGATGCTGACTCCAGCAGATATTCCACAGATTGATTATCATCCAAGCCATTGAGGACTAGGTCATCAGCAAACATGCAAGAACAAAGAAACGTTCCCCTAGAGATGGGCTCACTCACATGGAGCCATCCTCTTCTTCCCAGATCTCACCACATGCTTCCCCACATGCAATGGGTGCATTGGGTAAAGCACTGCCTTTCCACATGCTCTGCCACTTGAGCAGCACTCTGAATGCTGTGTAAAACCAGGCTCTCTCTCCACTGCTGAAGTGGTTTCTACCTAGTACTCTGCAACAGTCCTGAAAGCCACAGATGGCCTCTTCAGCAACAAAACAAGAGGCAGGGGCACAGCAAGAATTCACACAGCTCTGGGCATAAGAACTGTGCTGTGCACATGGCAACAGAGACCGTTTTTCCAAGTAAAGATCTGCTCATGTATGGCTTTCAAGCATTATATTCGATAAACAGAAGGACAAGATAGATAAAGGTAAACACACCCATCTCTCCCTCTTGCTCTCCAGGCATACCTGCATGCAGAGACAGACCATATGTTTTCATATGCAATAGAAAATGAGGTATTTTCATAAATAGGACAGATATTTACTACACTGCCGTTTAAAGTCAAACAATACTCATGTTTGGTTGGTTCATAAAGGTATATTGCCCTCTTTTGACCATCAAATAGAGGTGGCATCTAAAGTTGCCTTTTTCCAGCTTCGTCAGATTGCACAATTGTGCCCCAGCTTGGACATACCAGTATATACTCAAGTATAAGCCAACCCAAATATATGCCGAGGTACTTAATTTTGACTCGAGAAACCAGGAAAATAGATTGACCCGAATATAAGCCAAGGGTGGCAAATGCAGCAGCTGCTTAGTGAGTTTCAATAATCAAAATACGTACATGAAAATAAGATGCAGCAGGAAGGAGTTTTCTTCATGCCAATTGAGATGTGCTGACAACAGGATGGGAGAAGTGGGTGGTGAAGGCTATTAGCCACTACCACCTTTTTCTATCGCACTCAGTGACCTGAGTCCACTTTTTTAACCTCTTTTTTAGGACTGAAAAACTAGGCTTATACTTGAGTATATACAGTACATTCTCTCATACAGAGATTGCAACAGGTCCAGAACGCAGCAGCCAGGCTGGTGGCGGGTATAAAGAAACTTGATTATATTTCCCCAGCCTTGGCAGGCTTCGAATGGCTTCCTGTTCCCTACCATGTCAGATACAAGGTGTTAGAGTTATCATATAAGGCCCTATATCAGTGATGGCTAACCTTGGCACACCAGGCGTTTTTGAACTTCTATTCCCAGAAATTCTGATCAGCAGGAGTGATGACTTGGGCTTCTGGGAATTGAAGTCCAAGAACAACTGGAGTGTCAAGGTTCGCCATCATTGCCCTATATCAGGGAATCTCAACCTGAGGGCTATGGGCTGGATGTGGACCGTGGTACCATTTCATGTGGGGGCCCCACCGCCTCCACCACACCAGGAAGTGCCATGTGGTGGAGGAAGGGCAAAATGGCCGTCCGGCCCCCGAAGCTGTCTGATGCAGCGTGACCCGGCCCCCAGCTATAAAGGGTTGACAAACCCTGCCCTATATGGTTTGGGACCTTATTGTCTCTCGGAGCATCTCTCCCTCCGAAGCCATTAGATATTTATTTTATCATTTATTTTGTCATTTATTTTTATTTTGCTGTTGTTTATTTGTCTGTACACCGCTTAGAGTGGGAAATATGACAGATGGGTGGTGTAAAAATGTAATAAATACATATATTTCTGCCAGCCAGGTTCAGCATATATATCCAAGACTCTTCAAACTGAAGGTCTTCTAACCTGCCCTAAGGCAGAAAAAGATGCAATCTCCTCTATCTACAGAGGCTGTGAGCTTCACCTAAGAATTCCCTTTTTTTCTTCACCATGAAATCAGTCCACAAATGGTTAAAGAATATAATATTGAACACGCCATGTTTGGGGCAGGTTTTGCGTGTAACTAGGGAAGCCCACAGCCCGGGCAGTGTCTCAGGACAATGGCTCAGCCCAAAGTGAAGATGCGCTCCTGCTTCACTCAGATGTCAAGTCTCCAATATTTGTAATACAAAGATGATTAGAGATTAGGTAAAGGTCGCCCTTGCTCAAAAGTCAGTTGTATCTGACTCTAGGGTTCGGTGCTCATCTGCCTGTGTCTGCAGATGTTTCCGTGGACGTGCGGCAGGTATGCCTCAACACTGGGGTGCTCAGAATGCTGTTACCTTTCCCACCGAAGTGGTACCTCTTTATCTACTTGTAATTTCTTGCTTTCAAACTGCTAGGTTGGCAGGACCTGGGATAGAGATGGAAACTCACTCTGTCCTGCAGCAGCTGGGTCTCAAACTGCTGACCTGCCGACCATCCAGTCGTCAAGTTCAGTGTCTTAACCACTCAGCCACTGCAGTCCCTCGATTAGAGAACATGAAAAGTGAAGCAGAGTTTGGGTGAATACAACGGCAGAAATCAGGGTGAGATATCTGAATATGGTCAATGTTGACCACCCTACCTTGTTCGATGCCATCTCACTGACAGAGCGGTAGGTCTGGATGGTCTCCAGTTGGTCAAGGCACCAGTCTAGCTCTTCTAAAGTTTCTTTAGCCATCTGCTGGTATGTTTCCTCTGCCAGAAGAGAGGGGGGAAGAGAAACCAACAAGTGTGTTTGAAAAGTGATCATTCAAGCATCCTCTCAAGAATTAAAGATCTCCCGCTGGGACCAGAGATGCTCCCTTTCCCTTGCCTGCTGTGTGCAAGAAACCATCAAATTAAAGCAGGGGTGCCCAAACTTTTCAGGCCGTGGGGCAGTCACGTGGTTCACTAGAAGCAGAAGTAAAATGTGCCTTGCAATCTGTATTTCACAACAGGATGAGATAGATTTTGGGCTGCCATTTTCTCTGCTTAAACCAGGGGTCCCAAACTCTGGCCCATGGGCCAGATCCATCTCCCAAAGCCAATTCATCTGGCCCACGCTGCCCTCATCCCTCCTGGAAGTGGAAGTAAAATGCACGTATCGGCGTGTTTTAATTCTGCTTCCAGGAGTGTCAAGGGTGGTGTGGGCCAGATGAATTGGTGTCGGGAGCCAGATCTGGCCCATGGGCCATAGTTTGGGCACCCCTGAGTTAAAGGGGTAGGAAGGTCATTTTCATCATACTCTGCGCATAGACAGAGTTAGCATCAGTGGTCAAGAAGGACTTTTTGGGTGGGGAGGTGCAGTTTCACCTCTATGCAGCCTGAAAATCCTGTCTTCCATTTCAGTTCACCTAAGGGGCTCAGGGAAATTCTTAGTTTTGGTACCAGCCTGTGATCACAAAATTTGAGGGGCAGGGAAGGGATGTGTCTGTGAAACTTCTGGCAAGCTACAACACATACTAATCAGTGTGTGGTTAATAATAAGTCATAGATAATGGTTTAAAGGCAAAGGAATGTCTAGGAACTTAGACCTGCATCCAAAGATCTAGACTTGGGGCAAGCTTTCCAGACTGCAACTCTGAGAACCCACAAGGCTGTTTTCAGCATAAAAAGGTAATGTGCAGAACTCTAACCATGACTGTCTTGTTGTACAGCAATGGTTCCCAAACTACATTCCATGGGCTAGATCCGGCCCGCTCCCGCCACTCTTGGAAGTTAAATCTGCCCACGCATGCTCAAAATGTTGCTGTAAATGCACCCGTGGCATTTTGTGTATGTGCAGGTATGTTTAACTTCCACTTCCAATGGGAAGAACCACATGACCAGCCCACGGGCACCCCTGCTGTTCTCACTATACTCCCTGTCTTTGCAGTATGTGTCAAGCTACTAAACTTGAATCAAACACGATTCACTTGGTACCAGGCCTCTTCTGGTACCTAGAGTACAGAAAATGCCATGGTTCACTCAATACCACAGCTCACCACCCTTATGGCAAGTTGTCTGGTCAGTTTGGGAATATACAGATGCTGGATCTCACAGTAATACAGCTTTACTACAAAGATATCTATTGATTTAGCACAGCGATTGCCAACCTTGGTGCTCCAGCTGTTCTTGGACTTCAGTTCCCAGAAGCCCTGATCAGCAGATGTGCTGACTGGGGCTTCTGGTAACTGAAGTCCAAGAACACCTGAAGCACCAAGGTTAGCCACCCATGATTTAACAGCACTGGAACTTTTACTTTTCTGCATTACATCTCCCAAAAATCTTCTCAACCAACAAATAGCCTTACTGGCTGTGGGTTTCTGGGCACTGTTATCCACACAAGCAACTTCCCCAAGCTCTGCTCAGGAATCCTGCAAGCAGACACTAAACAGGAAGACCAAATGTGACGGTTTGTCCTTTTTTAAAAAGGACAAATCAGGAAGATTATGGCCATGTGCAAAAAGTGGCAACATGATGCTCAAAGAGGGAAGAACTGACTAACATATCTGAAGATACATGTTGCAGCTAAGAAGAGGATGTCAAAAGTTTGCACAATCATTTTGTCTGCCACTTGTAGTTTTCTTTCTTTCAAAGATTGTGTTTGTGCTTGGAATAGAATAATGGCTATTCCCCAAGACATCTGAGTGCTTAAGGCAGATGCGTCCAGGGCTTCCGACGGCTAATGATTAACGGGGATGGGGACAAAACCTCCCCGGAATCTCCCTTGAACAAGAACCACTGAAATGAGCAGAAAGTGTGCTCCTCTGCATTTAGTGCCACCCACACCAAAGAAATGACAGGTGGCTCCAGAGTTCTACTCTGCCCAAGCTCTAACACCTGAGTTGGCTGCCCTTATCTTGCCTTGTGATAAGCCCCATTCCCACACAGCAGTGTTTCCCAAATGCTGGTGTTTGGACTTCAGTTCCCAGAAGCCTAAGCCAGTATATTGACTGATCAGTGCTTTGGGGAATTGACTTAAGCTTCTGGGAATTGAAGTCCAAACAACAGCATTTGGGAAACACTGCACACAGGGTACTCCTGGTTTACCCCAAAGGAAGGAGGTGTACGTTGTAGATGGCTCATCCAAAGAATTCACCCAGTGTAGTATGAGTCTGTGCATGCACTCCATGAAATTGGAAGAGATGGAGGAGGAAGAGGAACTCCTTGTACAGTCAAATCTGGCATAAAGAGCACCTCGCTTAAAGAGCAGAATTTTCTCTGAATGTTTTGCTTCGCTTAACAAATAAAACCAGCCAAAAAACTCACTTAACAACTAAATCGGGGTCCGCAATCCCCCCCCAAGAAGTCACAATTGGTCACTTACAATGGTGTTTCACTTAAAGAGCAAACTCGCTTAAATCCCGTGGAACGCATTATGCTCTTTAAGCAAGGTCCAGCTTGTACTTCCATTTGACTGTAAGACCTAACGCTAGGGCTGTGAAGTTGACTTTGTGCTTTCCCTTATTTGCCTCTTTAGAACTTGGTGCTAAACATCAAACTTCAATTACCTGAGAGCGTGGCTTTGCAAACACTTGGCTGGCTACCCATGGGTGACCTCCTAAGAAGAAAGAGAAGACACTTGATCAGATTTGAGAACCTCACTTCTGACATAAAAGGCCTGTGGCTTTCCCTACATGTGAGCCCACTCTCTCATGGTGCAGAAATCCATCACTTCTGAATGCTTGTAAGCAACAACCTTCCTTGGTGATAATGTTACGGCTCCAGATACATTATACTCCAAGCCATTCCTAATGAGTGAAGCATAAGCGGTTCATTGGGAAATGCCAAGAGAGCAGAACATGGAAAAGTGCTTTGCAAAAGGAATTCATTACTTGCTACATAATATTTGAAAAGTAACTGATTGTCCTTATTCACTACAAAATTGAAAAAGTAATTCATTATATTATTGTGTTGCTCATTAATTTAAAAAAACCTCCCATAACCATTAAAAAAACCTCACCTAAGATTGGCAAAAGAGTGTCATAACAATTGGGAAATCTGGTCAAAATACTTCTGAAGAGGCTTCAAAGCAGCCTTTCAAACTCACCGTTTGAAAATAACTAAAAGGTATCTAAGATATTTGACTATATTGCTCCACTGTATTATTGGATTGTATTTCTACATTGTATTGCTCCATTGTATTGCCCCACTGTATTGTTGGAGTGTATCTCTACATTGTATTGCTTGACTGTATTGCTCAATTGTATTGCCACATTATTGCTGTTTGGTGTTCTATCATAGCATTGTTATGCTCTGTTGTTATATTGTATTGTATTGCTGATTTTTTGAGATTTCTGTGAGCCGCCCTGAGTCACGTATGTCAAGTAGGGCAACATAGAAATCCAATAAATGGAATGAATGAAATGAAATGAAACTAGAAATTATAGTTTATTACAGCAATATAGTAATTTTGATCTGACTGTCTTAACTTTGAAATATAATTTTGCTACTCACACATTTCTCAAAAATGAACTGGGTAGAAGTAGCCACATGACTCTTACTTCTAAGCTTTGGAAGAGAGAGTTAATTCTTGAAGGACTAAGAGATCCTTCCGCTTTACTTCTGCAGTATTAATGAGACCAGAGTTAAGAGTCCATCAATACCAGCAGTCCCAAAGCAGATGCCTCCAAAAAGCCAGCCCACAAGCAGGCTGTGAAGGCAACAGGCCTCTCGTCTCCAGCTCCCCAAATGCACAGCTTATGGACTTGGAGATATCATCCTACTACTGCAGCTGTATGCAGCGCAGGATTTCCTCCTCTGATGACAGCTCTGCTGACCTGCAGACTGGGCAAACTCTGTGCTGTCTGCACTTCCTCTTTTGCCTAACTGAAGAGGGAGAAGAAGCAGAGGACTTGGTGGACTACACTTGCTGGACTACAACTCCCAGTATCCCACAGTCCTGTTCTTGCATCTCGGGGAAGAGAGTAATATGCATTTGTGGGGCAAGCCCAAGGAGCGTGATAGTCATGTTATGTGGGGCTTACAGGACTCCATACAACTTATCTTTCTGCCTCCCCACATCCATTAACTTAACAGGTCTGAACTGATTCTACCCCAGGCCAAGGAAAGGCAACAGGATTTAATTTCACAGGGATACATACAGAAATGTCTTGAAATGGCTTGTATCAGTTACTTACTTATTGGATGTTGGCGTGGGCACATTTGCCAGGATGGAGAAATTATTACGTACACTCCTCAAGCTTGCCAGGACCTGTAGGAAGAAAATGGACAGTGAGTGCTTGGTCCAGCAGCCCAATGGGAGCACTCCCTCCCTTCCCCCAGCACAGAGTTCATCCTGCCCCTCTGCCCAATGGGAGCACACCACTTCTTTCCTCCCCTGTCTGGAGTAAGGCAGGTGAAGATGAGCTTGGGCATTCAGTCTCTAAAGGGTCCACCATCAGTGGGCTAGGCAGTCACACTTCACAGCCACAAGGAAAGCCCCAGAACACTAAAAGCTGGACAAAACCAAGCCCTTCTCTCATCATTTTAGCAGTTAGTGTATGCTGGAATTATTGGCTGCAAAATAAGTTCTGTCCAGACCTAAACAGAAAAGTACATGCGGTCACGTAACTACAGCTAGGGGGGAACACCAGTAATTTGCTCCACTCCAGTCTCCCAGCATGGGAACGCTTCTTCTCAGAGAGGGAGTTTGCTCCCAGATTTCTGGAGTGATAAAGCTCTGGATATAAATATAAAGAATATAATAGGATCTCCTCAGCAGCAGTGGGGAACACTTAGGTTTCGAGATGACACTGGCTACAACTCCCTGAAGTCCCAGCCAACAGGAATGATAGTGAGAGGCAATGGTGAGTTGTAATCTAAAACATTTTGAAAACAAAATGTTCCTCACCCTTTCTAAAGACTAAGTAAGAAATATAGGCAGATCACTGTGATTCTAGCACTTTCTTGTACTTTTAGAAAGGATGGTCTCACAGGAAAGGCTACTTGGTTAGCCATCAGCCATAACAATATGCAAGAAATCTGTGATGGAACCAGTCAGATCCCTAGGAGGAGGGGCTCCTTCTTCTACCAAGGAAGCTAATGTATGGAAACTGTATAGAAAACTTTATGAGCTATAAACAAACCAAAGCCTTCAAAAAAATACAAAGCAAGTTTTTGTGTTCACCAGGTCTCCCCCCCCCCCCAAGCTAAATTATATACAAATAATTAGAAAGGGACAAATCAAAAATATGTTCCTGGGCACTGAGTTACTTTTAAGGTACAACATCTAGAATCTCCAGACAGCATGGCCATTGACATATCTAGGCACTGTCATCCAAAAAGGTAACTTTTTATTTCTTGATGGACATTTTCATCTCCCTGCTTTGTTTCTTTTTTAACATCCAGTCTGGATAAAAGAACAGAAAATTTTGGAACTTTAAAAAAAATCCTCACCCCGGACAGCGAGGAGGACAAATAGATCAATCCTAGAAGAAATTAACCCTGACTGCTCCTTAGAAGGTCAAATAGTAAAGATGAAGCTAAAGTACTTTGGACATCAAATGAGAAGAGAGGATTCACTTGAGAAAGCCTTGATGCTGGGAAGGGTGGAGGGCAAAAGAAGGGGACAGACAAAAATGAGATGGCTAGATGGTATTGTAGACGCAATGGGCACAGAGCTGGGCAGGTTGAGGAGGATGGTGGAGGACAGGGGTGCCTGACGGCCAGTGGTCCATGGGGTCACAAAGGGTCAGAATCGACTGTGCAACAAATATATAAGCAGGGACTTAGACAGTGATACACAGGAAACTGGGACATACCTGGGCGAATGGGGTGACTATCAAGTCTTCAGTATGTCTGTGGAGCAAAATAAATAACATAGGCACGTGTATTACCTGGTGGGAATCAGACACAGACCACAACAAGGTTCTACTCCTAAACCTATATCTCCCAAACTACAAGTATCAGATAAGACATATCAAATGATGTTTTGAGGCTGACGGGACATTTTGCAAAGCAGGAAATCAATTGTTTCAACCCTCAAACCATTTAAACTTGATGAAGATGTAGGTATGTTCTGGAGGTCTCCTCTATACTATCTCCCTTATACTACCAGAGAGTTTAAAACTTGGCAGCTGTCAATCACAACTTTACTCAGGAATACAGATAGGATTTTCCCACAGCATGTGCAATTCCTCTGGCTATGTCTGCAGGAAGAATCTAATAAAAAGGTGCCCAATGGAAATTGAAACCATGTGCCCATGGAGTAGCCTGGTTTCCATTGCTTCACGTACCTAGGAACAGCTTCTTCTAGAGCCGTGGCTCCCAACGTGGGACCCATGCTCCACAGGGGGACAATATGATTTTTAAGGGGGGGCAATTTGAGAATGAGTTATTAATGGTGAATTCTTTGGAAGCTTGTTTAAACCAAATTTATGGCCTTTTAGGCTTCTTTCACGTGAATAAAGTACAGTAAAATCTCGGATAACACTAAAACTTGGTTCCACAAGTCTTGGTGTTATCCGATTTTTAGTGTTATCCGGTGCATGTTAAAATCTTATGGGATGGATCGGATAACGTTAAAGCTCCATAGAGATACATTGTAACTGCACAGGCTTTAGCGGTTGTTATCCGATGCATCCCATAGGATCTTAACGTTATTTGATGCAATTCTCTCCCCCCCCCCCCCCAATTACTTAACGTTATGCGATTTTAGCATTTTCCGAAGTAAACGTTATCCGAGGTATTACTGTAGTTCACTTTTTGAATAATAAGAATTCTATGTCACCCAGGGGGCGGGGAGGGATCAGGGTTTTAGAGATACTTAGGTGGGGCATGGACAAAAAAAATGCTTGGGAATCTCTGGTCTAGATCAGGGGTGCCCAAACTTTTTGGGCTGGTCATGTGGTTCCTCCCTTACAATCTGTTTTGTAACAGATATGTTTTGCAACAGGATGAGATAGATTTTTAGGCTGCCATTTTCTCTGCTTAAACCAGGGTTGCTCAAACTATGGCCGGTGGGCCGGATCTAGCCCCCAACGCCAATTCATCCAGCCCATGCTGTCCTCATTGCTCCCGGAGGGAAGTAAAACATGCCTATGGACGCATTTTACTTACACTTCTGGGAGCGATGAGGATGGCATGGTCCGGATAAATTGGCATAAGGGGCTGGATCCGGCCCACGGATCATAGTTTGGGCACTCCTGGTCTAGAGCTTTGGGTGGAGTAAAAGCCTTTTGCTGTGGGAGATCCTGCCACTTCATTCAATTGCTTATCATAGCCCTCCATGTGGCTACCAGTGAATCTCATCCTGGCAATGTGCAGGTCCACCTATACTTCAACATCAGGGCAGCTGTTTTCAGACCATTCACTGGGGCAGCCATCATCAAGGCCTTCAGACCTTCCCATCAAGCAGAGTGACCCAGCTGCTTAAGGCAGCAGCTATCAGATGATGGTTAGGTCTGTGTCTGTTAAAGTGGCAGGTCTTCCTGAAGGCCAGTTAAGAACACCATCAGTAATTAAGTCAGATTCAACTGCCAACCTGAATGGGTTCTGGACACATAGCTAGAGGCATCGGGGGTTCAGACTAAGAATCTTGTAGGTCAGACATTGGACTCCTCATGTTATTCAAGGCTTCTAGGCAAGGTTAGAAACAAAAATCAGGTGTGGCTTGGACCTCCCCATGACATCCCATAATACTTCTGGGCTGGGAAAGTATTACTTAATACTTCTGAGGAAGGGCATCTGTTTTCCCTCCATGTCACCAGACAACAGGCTTCTTTCTGACCAGTCACCCATGTCACTCACTCACCCATCCAAAGGCCATAGCATTTGACAATGTACAAGGAGCAAACTATACATTGCAGGCAACTCACTAGAGTATTAGAACTGAAATGACATCTGTGTTCTAGAGACATGATTTAGGTCTTCATGCAGTAGAAGGCCTCAGGAAATCTACTATAATTCCACTAGCGTCCTCCTTCCACCACCCCACAACTTCTTGCCCCAGAAATCGGGATCATGTTTAGTTTCCAAAGACTAATTGCAAAATAATGCCAGGTAATTTGCAAAATAATTTGTGAGGTGAGGAAAGTTCTTGTCGTGATATTCAGATGCTTTCAGCAGTTAAGGAATTTCCTATTCTAACGATGAGTTATCTATAATACAATTCAGCGTAAAAGGAATGGAAAAAAATAACACGGAAGCCTTGAACTGTGTCCCTTGTAGCCTATTCTGTGTGTATCCATGTACTTCTTCCAAGAAAGGACAAAGACTCACATTTCACTGGCGACAGAAGAGTTGCGTGACATCGTCTTTGGTGACATGTCATAGTCGCTGTCCGAACGGTATAGGAAGGACTCGCGCCTCTGGCTCTGTGGGAAGCTGGGGTGAAGCACCAGGCCTGGACTGGCCTGGGAATCCATTGGGCTGCGTCCAGGTGAGGGGCCATTTTCCACCTCAAAGCTGTAAGGGAGGAACAAAAGAGAACCGTTAAGGAAGTAAATAAATGTACAGTATCTTGTGTGCATGTGATATACATAGAGACAGACTGACCAACCAACCAACTATTTCTCATGGTTGAAGTGGGGGTCGGGGGACGACGACAGCCAATCCCCAGTGTCCCCTCCTACTTGTGGAGCAGGATCTGCCAAAAACCTTCTTGGCCATGGTGTCTGTGTCACAGAAATGCCTCCTCATAAAACCCATTACCTGCCTTCCCACATTTGCTTATGGAACACTCAAAAGATAGGATATAGCATTTCACTATAAGCCATTTTGGGTTTATTTGTCGAATGATGTTCTGAACAATCTGTATTACCAGAATGCACATTTTAATTTTATTTCACCATTTCCCTCTTTCGATCTGGCTAAGCCAATGTAAGTTACTGTACTTCCAACTCAAAACACAGCTGATAAATACACTGCAAAAAAATCAGCCCATTCAAATGCAGGTTAGTTTGCCTCTTTCAAATCTCTGTGAGCTAATCCTGCACTGAATCTGCTACCTGATCAATAATTTAAAAAAGGAGGCTGCTGGCCTTTGTTTGCAGGTATAAACCTCCAAGTGTGCAAACAACTGTTCCCAACCCAAGTGTTTTACCAGATGGCACATCTGGGCCCAACATAACAATGGCCTTTCCTCATGCCTTCCAGCTGTAATTCCACTATAGTCCTTCTTCTGCCATGCCACAACTTCTTGCTCCAACTCTCAAATTCTGACACAGTTCAAGCACTAGAGCAGGGGAGGCCAAACTTTTCAGCCCATGGGCCGATCACGTGGTTGAGTGAGCCAGTCATGTGGTTCTTCCCACTGGAAGCAGAAGTTAAAACAAGCATATGCAGGCATGTTATGCGCATTTTACTTCCACTTCCTGGAGCAATGAGGGCAGTGCGGGCTGGATGATTTGATGCTGCGGGTCAGATCCGGCCCACGGGCCATAATTTGGGCACCCCTGTACTAGGTTTTTCCATTAAAGCTGCATGTAGAGCATGCTTATCCAAGATACAATTATTTGCACCAACTTTACTGACTTGCTTTATTTATTTTTGAGCACAGTGTGGTAGACATCAAAATGCAGAATTTAGATGGAAAAATTGAGGCTATTCAGTACACACCACAAAAACTGTCTTGACAACTTGTTCCCTCTTTCTTTCCCTTCCGTGTTTCTTAATCATGACTCCAGCTCCCTCTACTGGGAAGCCTACTGCTGTTCTCAATTTACTCCACCAAATAGAGCAGGAATACCCAACCTTTTCAAGCCGGGGGCCAGGTCACGCTCTCTAAGTCAGCGTAGAGGGCCAGCCAGCCATCTTGCCCTGCCTTCATGATGGGGGTGGCCATTTTGTCACAACAGTTTCAAAGGAGTGGCCATTTTGTTTCTCTAATGCCCTTGGAGGGGTGGAGGACCACATGAAATGACACTGTGTGCAGGATCCGGCCCACGGGCCTTAGGTTGGGAATCCTTGAACTAGAGTCTGATTTGATTGTATGCAGACCTCTACTTGCCACTGAAACTCAACATTAAGACCAAGCAGAAATGATGACAAAATGTCAAGACAGCTGCTTTACCAGCCTTTAGTAACCTCCTGCCTGATGGAAGAGACTTGGGGGGCCTTGAAAAACGTGCATTGAATTATGTGTCCTTCTGGCTAACCTACTAGTCTAAGATGGACTCCGGAATGCCTTTAACCAGAGGTGGGCAACTGGCTGGAGGGAAGTCCCCCCCAAAGGATGTTTCTAACCTGTGTGGGAGGGTTGTATCCTGCCTTTGGCTTGCTACTACACTGAAGAATTTTGGCATCACGGTTGTGATTTATTGTTTAAATGGCATTTTCTCATGGGTAAGGGAAATGTAGAGGAGTACGTGGTCTTGTTTCAAGGCAAAATCGTATTTCTGGGAGGTTTGCAGAAGTTTTGTTCACTCACTACTTCCATTGTTTTCTAAGAAAACTGTAGTTTTTCTTCTTCTTTTTTGCAACCACTAGACAGTTCAAGTCCAATGGCAGGGTGTGTGTGCATAAGTTCCAATTCTGTTTTACATGTTTTCTTCTGGGTGGTCTTAGAGAGGGGGGCTCCAATAATATGGGGTCCCATGTTGGGTGGTTGATCTGATGGGACAGCCACCCCTCTCTTACTCTTTTAAACTTTTTAAACCTTTAAACCTTTTAAATCTTTTTAGATTTTTGTAAATTTATAGTTTAATTTTTTAAATTGATTTTGAACTTTAAGGTTTTAATTTCTGAATTTGTAGGGGGATTGTTTAATTGTTTTGCATTCATTGTGTATAGTATTTCCCTTTTTTGCAAGCTGCCTAGAGTCAGGTTCGCCTGATTGGGGCGGGATAGTAAATCTAAATAAATAAATAATAAAATAACAAATTTTCTAGGGTTAACATTCAAAGCAAGTGGTAGGAGCTATTCTACATGCTACCTTTTCCTCCTAAACTGGTCTGGGGTTTTTTAGGAACAAAAGAAGAAAATGTGGTCAAAAACATAGAAGCATTACACACGGAAGACAGCTTTGTTCACACCCACCCACCCACTAACGTGCAGTTTCATGCATAAATAAAACCAGACAATAAAAGCTTTGTTTGAAAGTCCTGCTGGTCCTTCAGCGATTAAGTGTAATTGTAGGCATCCTCACTTAGCAGTTAAGTCCTACCACGTCCAGCAAGGCTTACTTCTAGGTAAAGGGTCCAGAGGCTAGCCATGTCAAGGCATTTGTAACTGCAGTCAAGATCTGGCACAACAGGGAAACCTGTGCAACTTGAAGGCTGTTCTAGTATGAGCATCGATAAAGACAGAATCACCCTTCTATGGCCCAGGCCAGAAAGCAAAATGCCACCTGCATCACAGCCTGGAAATGTTGCCTTTTTAAATATAACCTTGGCTATACTGGTTGGGGAATTCTGCGTGCCGCAGTCTCAAATCAGTAACTCTTCTGAGCTTTCTCTTGCAACTCTAGGAGGAACATGTGCAGAACCTATGATGACCTTTCAAACTAATCTAAGCAGAACACATGTTCTGGAAAGGGCTCCTCAGTGCCTATGCAAAGTCCAGAATCTGGTATCTGAGAAGGTTGTACTTTGCCTACTGAACACGCCTAGACAATCTCCCCAGTTGTGGTCCGCAAACTCCTACCCATTTTCCCAAGCCTCCCCATCCAACTGCCCACCCCTTTTACGGCAGCTTCCCATGGCAATTCCAACATAAAACAATCAACCACTCATTAAAAAAAAAAGATTATATCCTAAGGCCTTCAGTCCTCAATCTTTCTGACCCTCACTCACACACTCACACAAAGACACACACAGGGTCCCAGTGCTCTTCCTGTGAGGAACAGACAGAGCGAATTCTTGCCCAGGGTAGCTTCTTTTCCTAGCCCACTAACCTCCGGGTGGGTAGATGGAGGCGGGGGAGAGCCATGATGTAACCGGAGACGCAGCACAGTGCATGCCAGGGGGACATGGACCGTCCTCTCTGCTACCACAGGGCCGGGAGGCCAATGTTTCAAGCTGCCCAACTCAGATACCGGCAGAAATCATGCAGCTTCTTTCTCCAGCCAGTTCCACCCAGTGTCATGCTAGGGGATGTTGGTGCAATCCAATTGAGAAATGGAGCTCAGAGGGAAAGGGGGACTGACTCATGCCTCAGCAACCAGGACTCAGAGGAAGAAGAGGTGGTGGTGGAAGCAGGCTGGCACCCCCTTCCCTCAGGACAGCCAAAGAAAAGAAGGAGCCTCATTAGGAGTCTGAGAAGGTATTAAACAGAGGCTTTGGTGTGGTTTCAGCTTGTTATGGTTTCAGTTGAAGCCGAAAAACAGTTCTTCTTTCCTTCCTTCCTTCCTCTCTCTCTCTCTCATGCACACCCTCCCTCTATTATTTGGCTCTTTGCAACAGGACGTCCCTTTTTAATATAAGGGGATTGCCAAAGACAAATGCACCGGTGGTTTCTAATACTGTAGTTTGTTTCAGTTTAAGCAAATTTAAAAGCACTTAGCGTCTTGGAAACAGAAAAGGCAGAAATGCACAAGGCCAACTGTGGTAACAAAGGGAAAAAAACCACCCTGTTTCAGATCAGTCAAGCGGCAAACCTATTTTGCAAGACCTTCTCTACTCCAAAATGTGGTGTACATGATAATTCTGATTGGCATATGTTAATGAGACACAGAAGCTGAGCACAGAAGGACAGACGCCTTTGAAATGTGGTGTTGGAGGAGAATTTTGAGAGTACCCGTGACAACAAAGAGAACAAATAAGTTGATCCTGATGGAAATCAACCCTGACTGCTCCTTGGAAGGTCAAATATTGAAGATGAATCTAAAGTACTTTGGACACCAAATGAGAAGAGAGGACTCACTTGAGAAGGGCCGGATGTTGGGAAAGATCAAAGGCAAAAGGAGAAGGGGTGGCAGAGAATGAGATGGCTAGATGGCGTTGTTGATGTAATGGGCATAAAGCTGAGTGGGCTGAGGAGGATGAAGGAGGACAGGGGTGCCTGGCGTGCGATGGTCCATGGGGTCGCAAAGGGTCGGACTTGACTATATGACTGAACAACAACAAAATGAGTCAGAAGCTCAAATCCCAAAGAAAAGATAATTCTATCTTTTGAATATAAAACAAAACAAAAACACATTGTGACACATTAAAGACTAACTGCATTTTTTTTAATGTGAGCTTTCATTGCAGTGGGTCAAGTGGCTAAGATGCTGACTGGAAGCCGGGAGGTCAGCAGTTTGATACCCGAATACCGCAGGACGGAATGAGCTCCCGTCTTTGTCCCAGCTCCTGCCAACCTAGCAGTTCAAAAGCAAGAAATTGCAAGTAGATAAATAGGGACCACTTCGGCGGGAAGGTAAACAGCATTCCACTCCGGTGTCTAGTCATGCCTGCCACATGACCAGGGAAGCATCTGCAGAAGTGGACAGTGCTGGCTCTTTGGCTATGAAACAGAGATGAGCACTGAACCCTAGAGTCGGATACGGCTGGCTTTCAAGCAAGGGTGACCTTTGCCTTACTTTACTTCATGGATCAAATCCACTTCTCAGACATAAAAGTGACCACCTGGCAATCATTAATACATGGCCCAAAGTTAAAGAGAAACAAGTTGCAAACTGTGTGAGTTAATGTGGCATCTCACACCAGACTTAGACACCTGACTGATATTCAGTTCTTTTCCTTTGAAGCTTTGTTCTGTAAAAAGAGGCAATAGTTTGTACATAAAGGAACCCCAGGTTGTAGCAATATACATTTGGTAAAGGATTAAAAATTCTAGAACTTATCTTTGAAGCTTGTTTTGTAAAATGCCAACTCTACTTCCACATTTGCTCTGGTAACATGATTATAATTCCCAATAATGTCACACACATGAAAATGTTTATTTACCATATACACTCGAGTATAAGCTGAGTTTTTTAGCCCCCAAAAGGGGACTCGGCTTATACGCGGGTCAATGATCACAAAGGTCCCAAGACCGCACTGGATTGAGTTGTGCCAACAATTTAATTAATTTTTAACACATTTTCATGTATTTTAATTATTGAAACTCACTATTAGCCACTGCATTTCCCACCCTCGGCTTATACACAGGTCAATCTATTTTCCTGGGTTTTCAGGTAAAAATTAGTTATCTTGGATTATATTCGGGTCAGCTTATACTCGAGTATATACGGTACTCCTCTGCTAATGGGATCTATGCCATCCTTTGCCAACAATGCCTCTTTGCATTATATACTGGTTGAACGTCCTGTCCCACCCCACTCCCCAATATCTGTGGGTTCAGTATCCACAGTTTCAGTCATCTTCAGGTCTAAACATATTTAATAAAAAATCCTGAAATTCATAACATTTAATATTTAAGTACTGTATTTCTATGGCACATTACCAGAGCTGGCCCTAAAGGCCAATGTGCACAATGTAAAATATAGGGTACACTATTAGCTGTGGTTACAGGTATTCATGATATGTCTCAGACTGTATCTGCCACAGGTATATATAATTTTATCTGGTTGAGTCTATTGCATATGTTTAATTTTGTGCTGGTACTGAAATTTTTTAAACTTCTTGTATGCTGTCCAGTGGACTGCGGAGGCTCAAGTGGTTAAGATGCTGAACTCGCTGACTGGTAGGTCTGAGTTTGATTCCTGAGTACTGCATGATGGAGTGAGCTCCCAACTCTGTCCCAGCTCCTGCCAACCTAGCAGTTTAAAAGCAAGACATTGTAGGTGGATAAATAAGCAGATAAATAGCCACATGTCCACGGAAACATCTGCAGATGCAGACAGAGCTGGCTCTTTGGCTATAAACAGAGATGAGCATTGAACCCTAGAGTCAGATACGACTGGCTTTCAAGCAAGGGTGACCTTTACCTATGCTGTCCAGAGTGGGAAAATATTCCAGATGGGCAGGAGGTAAATGTAATAAATAAATAAATAAAATGGGGGTAGGGGAACAACCTGTATAAGACAAATGGAACAATCTTGCCAGAAAAGAATTAATGGACATAAACTGGACATCAGGATTAGCAACAAAGAGAAAACTGTTTCAGATCATTTAAATCTACTCAGATACCCTTCTGACTATGGTCAAGAATTCTTAACCCATTACCAAATCTGTCATGCCACAGTAACTATCTTGTTTCTGCTTTTTGTAAAGTGGTAGCTGTGTTAGTCAGTGCAAACATATCAGAGAGCAAACAAAACAAAACAACAGAAACCGTTGTGCCAGCTGTAAAGACTAACTCCTGTACAGTATTTAAATGTGAGCTTTTGTGGAGCAAGTCCACTTTGTCTCACTCTTATGTCTGACGGAGTGGACTTGATCCACAAAAGCTCACATTTAAATACAGGAGTTCATCTTTAAGGTGTCACAATGTTTTTGTCTTTTTGTTGTTGTTTTGTTTACCCTCTGATAGGTTTCTGCTTTTGTTATCTAGAGCCAGGGATTCCATAGTCAGAGGAAATACCCTTTACTCACTTCTTACACAGCGTTAATGCCTCAACCACATTTCCTTGCAGCATATGTAGCACATTAAAAAAAACACCCCACTTTCAAAGATGTATGGCCATCACAGAAGCAACCTGGAATCAGAGCAGCTGCAAACATGTCCCTAGTATCTAGGACAGGGGTGTCCCATACGAGCACGTTTTACTTCCCACTTCTGGGAGCGATGAGGGCGGCACAGGCCGGATGAATTGGTGTCGGGGGCCAGATCCGGCCCACAGGCCATAGTTTGGGTACCCATGATTTAAGCAGAGAAAATGGCAGCTTAGAATCTATCTCATCCTGTTGCAAAACAGACTGCAAGACGCGTTTTACTTCTGTTTCTGGTGGGAAGAAATACATGACTGACCCACGGCCTGAAAAGTTTGGGCACCCCAATAAGGATCACACAGGCCCGGATGTTGTGTCTTTCTCTTTACCACCTGGGCTTTTATTTGTTTTGCTCAGTTGTCACTAGTCAGGAAGCTCAGAGGGGGCCTTTCTCATCCTCTTGCCAGCAGCAATGTCACATCAACATGTGGTAACTCCTGAAACAAAAGGGACACTTCCGGGTTCCTTTCCCTTCACCACAGACTGATGCATATGTTAATGAGACAGCAGCTCAAATTCCAAAGAAAAGGAAAATCTATCTTTTGAATACAAAACAAAATACTATAGAAAACAAACAAACTTATGCATCAGAGAAAACAGGGGAGTTATGTGGCTTTTCCAGAAGTCACACAACTCAACAGTTTAGATCTCTGTTCACCACTCAGAAAGTCAGGAGTTGCAGTAGCTCACTGGTTAAGAAGCTCACCTTGGTAGCCGGAAAGCCCACAAGTTGGCAGTTCAAGACTTGGGTACTGCATGACTGATTGAGTGCCCGTCTCTGTCCCAACTTTTGCCAACCTAGCAGATCCAAAGCAAGAAATTGCAAGTTGATCAATAGGGACCACTTTGGTGGGAAAAGATCTTGGGGACATGAAAAGAGACTCATTCGGGCATCCCCTGAGTGGAGTTTCTCCAGCAAAAATCCTTTCAACCCAGAATAATTTCTGACACGAAATTATTATAATAATATATTATTATTATTATAATCAGAAAGCCTTAAATCACCTTTCTTGTGAAGAGGAGGGAGAGTACATTGCTGGCACATTTCAAAAGCAAGATTAAATGATAGGGAATAATAATAATAATAATAATAATAATAATAATAATAATAATAATAATAATAATAATAATAATAATAATAATAATAATAATAATAATAATAATAATAATAATAAAAAATCAGAAATTATTCTGGGTTGAAAGGATTTTTGCTGGAGAAACTCCACTCAGGGGACACCCGAATGAGGCTCCTTTCATGTCCCCAAGATCTGGGACAGAGACGGGCGCTCAACTGCTGACTTGCCAGCCTTCCAGCTAAAACACAAGCTTCTTAGCCACTGAGCCACTCTGCCTAGGGAGCAATTAAACAAAAACCACCTTATTTATCCTAGTTTACATTATCTGTGAAACATCACCCAGTGCTATTTCTATTGTCATTCTCCTCTGCACCGCAGGCAATGCTGCTCTTTCAACCGAAGTGGGGCTGCCTTCGGCAGTGATGATGACCAGCAGGACTGAAACACATTATGCAATATATTGGTCTAAGCGGATTTGGGTCTCCCCACTGGACTGACAGATTGTCCTTCCAATGAAAGTGGGGCAGTAGGGCTTAGAGCAAACAGCTCCTGGCATGGCATGCTGGAGGATGGAATCCTTTATTTCTCTTTTCAAAGATGCCGCAATAAGCAACAACCTGAATTTTGCACACAGGGAAGAACTAAGGCACAAGAGAAGAGGTCTTCTGGGTGGTAAGGATATGTAGTCCACATCTTAGAGTGTCTGTTGTTGACAGATAAGAGAAGCCTTCTCTTCTGTCTGGTTTGGAAAGAGTCAAAACGTAGTTCTATTAATTCTGCTTGGCTTCTCTTTGGGTTAAGGAAACGCTTTGCACACACGTGCTGAACTAATGTAGTGGAAGCAGATGGATAAAAAAATGTGTGTGCTACACTCCAACAGGTGTAGGAGGGTTTGAATAAGCACATTTTAGTGGGGCTTCCTCCTTCTCACTGATTGTGGCTACTACCCATTCGCTTGCCTTCTTTCTTTGGGTTCAACCCGCATGACTGCACAGACAAAAGGTTTAAGCCTTGCTTACATAAATAGGAGTGATGAACAGGTATTGGCAGTGAGAAAGAAAGAAAAAGGCAAGACTAAGCAGCTCCAGAGTTGGTAAATGTGTTCTCTAGCGCCAGCCACACCGTTCAACTTGGGAAGTGAGGTATCACACTGAACACAGGCAGGGGCCGGAGCCACACCATAGTTAAGTAATGTGGAGGAGGGGCCCAGCCACCTGCCTATCTGCTTTGTCTGAAGCCCATGCTCTCATTCCGTTCACCGGGCAACCCCTGTGGAGCATGATGAGGGCAGAAGGCTGCCATTGGGGCTCCCTGCACCCCCACCCTCACAGCCCAGTTCAGGGCAGTCCATGGCCTGGTATCAGTCTGTGGCCCGGTGGTTGGGGAGCCCTGTTCTAGTGGGATGAAGCATTGGCAAGTGCTCAGTGAAGTCTGTGATGGTCACATCACCTCATTCTAGCTTCAAACAGGACTTCTGGATTTCTCTCTCCACTGACGGAATGGTCTGCTGTGGCTAAGCGTTGACAGTCAGTTATACACCCCAGTTGTTATGTGCCACCAAGTTGTCCCCGACTTATGGTGATCCTACGAATGAGAGGACTCCAAAACGTCCTATCCTCAACAGCCCCACTCAACTCCTGAAACTTGGATTAGGAAATCAACCCATCTATGTTTTCCTGCTGCCTTAGCCAGCCTTACTGTCTTCTCCAGAGAGTCTTGCCTTCTCAAGATGGGCTCAAAGTAGGACAGCCTCAATTTCATCATTATTATTTTTTTGCCTCCAGCAACAGAGACAGAGTGGGTCTGTAGTAACACAACTAAGGTGTGTAAAGAAATAACACACTTTTGTGCTGTCAGATCCCCTGAATCAGTGGGAATTTAATGAATTAACTCATCCTAATGTTTTGTCATTTCAAATGAAGTGAACCCATTTCATTTGACTTATTAGATAACCAACAGGATTTCAACCACAGACTGTCTGACTGATTGATTTGTTTATTTAGACAACCTTTCCATCATACCATTGTAGACTGTAACTTGTATCAGGGAATGCATTTTTTTTCCTGAAGGAGGAAAAATGTTATTGGCACGAAGTTGTTTAAGGTGGATCCCAGCTTGCCATGAAGTGGCCCACACACTGTGATCATGGAACCATCTCCTGCGGCACACACGAAATGAGACATGCAGGATTTAACACTGGGTCTGCAATGGATTGCTGCAGCCTTGAGGATATTATCAAGGTGCGCCTTCACAGCCAGTCCATCTGGCATGGCCTCTTCTGCCTCCATGACCGTTGGGAATCAGAGTTCCTCCTCCGCTCATTTTGCCGTTGGGCCCAATAGAATGGTTTCCAGTGGCAATTCCTCCACTGAGGGTGACCATCATCCCACCTAAAGCCTCTCATCCGCCTGTAGTCATTAGCTCCTTTAGGGAGTCAGGTTAGTTAACTGTCACCTGACACTCAGCACTGAGTTGCTGGCTGCAAGGTCTACTCCAATACCGTAGTGGGATGTATGGCCAGACAGCCCGTCAGTTAAGCCATCGTATCAAATGCCAGCTTAATTGTAGAGAAGCTCTTCCAGATGAGCTAAATGAAATACAGTAAAACCCGGACTTACATATGCCCAGAGTTACATAAAATTCGACTTACATAATGATTTTGTGCTAAAACCATGTCCCGATTTACATAAATGTCCCGATTTACATAAATTTACGTATCATGATTTCCTATGGGTTTGCTTCGAGTTACATTTTTAAAAAATCATTTTTCCTGTGGGTTTGCTTTGAATTACATAAAAATTCATTTCCCTATGGGTTTGCTTTGATTAAAATAAAAAATTTCATTTTCCTATGGGTTTGCTTCGAGTTACATTTAAAAAAATCATTTTTCCTGTGGGTTTGCTTTGAATTACGTAAAAATTCATTTCCCTATGGGTTTGCTTTGATTAAAATAAAAAATTTCATTTTCCTATGGGCTTGCTTCGAGTTACATAAAAAAACGATTTAAGCAAAAGCCTACGGAACCGACTTCTTACATAAGTAGGGGTTTTACCATATTTCACTTCCAGCCTATCTCGGCTATCGCCATACATCTATACTGCGCAAGAGTCCTCTACTGACAAGAAGGGAGCTCTCTCTTTCTCTGCATTTATTTTTTGTTGCAGAGGTAGCTGGAAATCCATCTCTCAGGCAGTGAGAGAGTTCAAAAAGTGAGAGTTGCCCATGTCATCATTCCTGTGTAAGAAGAGGATTCCATAAGATTAAGGAAACCAAACCCAGGGGCAAGGAAGGTCATGGGGGCCTTATCAGTGCCAGGGCAGACAGGGGATAAGGTTAAGGAATGATTTACAGTGGTAAGCAAATGACTACGTCAGTGCTCACACCCATATGGCGCAGCAGCATGACACTTCCTTTCTTGGACAGGGTCAGTTTGACACCTTGGAAAGGAGATAATTTTTTTAAAAAAAAATATCTTTCCTTTCCTGTCTTCTTTTTGCATCTCAGCAGTCACAGCTATGAGAAGAGAGCTCACCCCAAAATGATGGCAAGAGGTATCCTCCTCATTCGACCTACAACTGGTCATGCCTCTCACTTCTCCTGACTAGTCAGTCTCTGCTATATTTATCACCACCAGTCACACAATCTAACGCAGGCGTGCCCGAAGTATGGCCTGGAGGCCGGATCCAGCCCCCAATGTGAATTCAGCCAGCCCACACCGTCATCATCACTCCTGGAAGCGAAAGTAAAACATGCCTGTATGGGTGCGTTTTGCTTTTGGGAGCAATGAGAGTGTATGGGCCATATGAACTGGCATTGAGGGCCAGGTCCAGCCCCTGCACTGCAGTTTGGGCACCCCTGGTTTAAGCAGAAAAAAATGGCAGCCTAAAAGTCTATCTCATCCTGTTGCAAAACATATCTCTTGCAAAACAGACTGCAAGGTGCGTTTTACTTCTGGTAGGAGGGACCACGTGGCCAGCTGATGGCCTGAAAAGTTTGGGCACCCCTGATCTAATGTGACTTGGAACTGCATATCATGTTCCTATAATTAATTTTTAAAATATCTGTAAGCCACCTTTCAGTTGGCAGGACAGTTCAGTGAAAGGCAGCACCTGCCTATAAGCCAGAGGTAGAGAGTTCAATTCCCCTCTGTGCCTTGCAGGAGAAAAGCCAGCCTTTGTGGCCTTGAGGTAAGCTGCATAGCCCTAGTGCACTCCCAGAAGAAGGGAAACGACAAACTACTACTGGGCACGCAACATTTAGGAAACCTAGAAAATGGTTGACAAACATTGGAGTTGACTTGATGGCACACAATTATCATCTCACTCAGTGACCCGAGTATAAGCTGAGTCCACTTTTTTGACCTCATTTTTAGGACTGAAAAACTAGGTTTATACTCGAGTATATACAGTATTTAACATCGTATGTTAGGATAAGAACACTATTAATAACCAACCATAAGACTAATCAGAATCAATATTCAGCATTAACAGTACAGTCAAACCTCGCATAAAGAGCCTCTTGCTTAAAGAGTAACTCGCTTAAAGAGCAGAATTTTCTCTGAATGTTCGCTTCACTTAACAAATAAAACCAACCAAAAACTTGCTTAACAAATAAATCGGGGTTCACAATCCCCCCCATTGGTCATTTACAATGGTGTTTCGCTTAAAGAGCAAACTCGCTTAAAGAGCAATCCTGTGGAACGCATTATGCTCTTTAAGCGAGGTACAACTGTACAGTGGTATCTCGCTTAAAGAGCATAATGCATTCCACAGGATTGCTGTTTAAGCAAGTTTGCTCTTTAAGCGAAACACCATTGTAAGAGACCAATTGTGACTTCTGGTGGGTGGTGGCAGTGCAAACCCCGATTTAGTTGTTAAGCGAGTTTTTGGTTGGTTTTAGTTGTTAAGTGAAGCGAACATTCAGAGAAAATTCTGCTCTTTAAATTAGTTAGTCACTAAGTGAGCCGCTCTTTATGCAAGGTTTTACTGTATAACTGGAGAACCTAAAGGGAGCCCAAAAGATACAGCACTTTGATAAAATTTTCATTGAAGAGAAGACAAATGTAAACAGATGGGTTTTCAGGGTGTACTTAAAAAGCCAGGAAGTAAAGGTAGTTACATATCTAGCTGGAACAGAGTACAGTAATACCTCGGATAACGCTAAGACTTGGTTCCACAAGTCTTGGTGTTATACAATTTTTAGTGTTATCCGATGCATGTTGAAATCCTATGGGATGCATCGGATAACGTTAAAGCTCCATAGAGATACTTTGTAACCACACAGGCTTTAGCGGTTGTTATCTGATCCATCCCATAGGACCTTAACGTTATTCGATCCAACTCTCCTCCCCAGATTGCTTAACATTATGCGATTTTAGCGTTATCCGAGGTAAACGTTATCCGAGGTATTACTGTATAACCGATGCAGGGCCAGTGCTGAGAAGACCCTGTTCCTTGTGCCTTCTAGTGTAATTGCTCTCAGAGGTTGACCAAAAATAAAGTTCTCCTAAGCTGACAGCAAAGTGCAGAAAGACTGGTGTAAAGGTAGCACTTCAGATAAACTTATCTAAAATCAGGGTAAGTCAAATGGTATTTGAAATGTGCCAGCTACAAACTTGAGCCTCTATGAGCTTCAAGTCCACCGATTCAGATCCAGGAAGAGCTTTATGGCAAGAACAAACATTCTTGAGGGTATGCATGAGCAAAACCAAATTGGAGGAAGGAGCTCACTGGATGAAAAATAACATTAAAGGAGGATATGGCTGAGGAATTCGACCTCTCCTATGTCACTTGGGAGGGCCCTGAACAGACTGAGGATCAGAGTCCCTAAATATCAAACCAACATGCTCAAGTGGGGACTGCTGGTAGACAACAACACACTGTGTAAATGAAGAGAGGTACAGAATCCAGTTCATTTACTGATATGCCAGTTACTACCAGAAACATGTTCCGATGAGGATTTAAGTTTGGTCAACGACAAAACCAAGGAGGTGGCTTCATTTTGGCACTCTAAAGTCTGACCTAGACATGAAAGAAGAAGAAGCTACAATCCTAAACATACTCTCTTAGGAGTTAGCCTCTCTAAATACAGAAAGAATTAATTTCCCAGAAAACATATACAGGATTGCACTGTGCCGCTACAACCAAATTGAATTTATCGCCTCGCTTAACAACTAAAACCAACCAAATTGAATTTATCTGGGTATAAATCTAGTGAGGCCACTGCAATTTACTTTTAAGTAAACAAAGGATAAGGCAGCATGCCTTCACTCTCATACACACTTATTTGGGAGGAAGTTGCACTGAAACTGATGCTGAATAAATATACACAGGAACCAGCGATTACTCATCAGTGACCCAGCCCATGGCACCACACTGCCACGATCTGTCCAGGTCTACGCCACTTTTAAGCAGTAATATCCTACCCAATTTGCCTTACAAGCAATGGCAGGGAGAAAATGTCTGATCAAACTCAGCAACATTTCCAATTCAATAACAATTACAAGATTCAAATCATTATAAAAATTAGGCTCAAGACCTTCAGTGCAATTTACTCATCCAACCCATTTGGATCCCATGTTAGTCACAAAGTAAGGGACTTTCTTTCCTTTTATAGATAGAGATTTGTCCCTATCATGCACCTCCCTGCACAGAATTCCTGGTCGCTCTGGGCTACCTAGTGAATTTTAGATACTTGTAGGTACTTGTAGGTACAGAATACTGTACCTACAAAGAATGGAGCAGAAATGGGAAAATATTGGCCTTTCTGATTTTTGGCCCATGTCTTCGACAATCCCTGATGAATTAGCTGTGTTGTGTAGGAAGTATAGGCTACACAAGATACAGTAAAACCTTGCATAAAGAGTGCCTCGCTTAGAGAGTAACTCACTTAAAGAGCAGAATTTTCTCTGAATGTTCGCTTCGCTTAACAAATAAATCCAACCAAAAACTTGCTTAACAATTAAATCGGGGTTCGCAATCCACCTCCCCCCGAAGTTACAATTGGTCACTTACAATGGTGTTTTGCTTAAAGAGCAAACTTGCTTAAAGAGCAATCTTGTGGAACGCATTATGCTCTTTAAGCGAGGTACAACTGCATATGGCTGAAGGATACATAGCTTGTTCTTTTTGTTGTTATGTGCCACTGAATGGGAACCCTAAAGGGGTTTTCAAGGTATGTGGGGTATTTGAGGATTTATCCATTCCACCCCCATCTCCACTCTGAGTTTCCATTGCCAAGTGAGGAATTAAAACCAGGTCTGAGACTTGGTCTGTCACTGTATCCACTACACCACATTCTGCTATATGTTGGTAAAACGCTTTTGGTGCATTGGTTTTTGGAATCAAGGTCACTAGGGTTTACTCTAAAGTAAGCATTCTGCAACTTAAGCCGTACAATCCTTAAATAATAATGGAGGAGGAGGAGGAGGAGACAGCCTCGATCTGCTTTAGTAAAAGCTACTTTCCTGTACAGAAGGATGCCTGAGTAAACACAGGCAAATCAGTCCCAAACATGTACCTTATTCAACACCCATTTTTTAAAAAGAAATGATATGGCCACCAACTCACCCTGCTTTTGAACTTGGCAGAGAATAAAGATGATTACACAGAAACAAACTCTGTGTTTGGCAAAAGAGAAAAACAGACACAGTGACATGGAAACAAAGACAACCATTTGAAGGTTCTTCTACAGCAGGAGTTCCCAAACTTTTTTCATGACCTGACCAAACCCCTGGACAGCTGAGTGGGCAAGACCATGCCCCCTGGAAATGGAAGTAAATGTGCCCGCTTCTCCATTTACGACACCCGCAGGTGCATTGATGGCTGACATAACTGCATTTACACAAACACATTTTATGACTGTTGTAAATGTGTCCTCTTCCACTTTCCAGGTGCGGTGGTGGTGGGCCATGGGAAATGGTGCCTCGGGCCGGGTCCATCCCACGGACCATAGGTTGGGAACCCCTGTTCTACAGAATCTGAATAGCAGTGCACTATCAGCATCTAGGTGTCCCCTTTTGTTACTTGCAAAAAAAAGGAAAAAAAAGAGTGCTACAATTATTTACTGTGAGTGGTATCTGCTTGTATTTTGTTTAAACCATTCTGCCCATTGGCTTGTAGTTATATCATTTTGTTTGTTGTTGAGCACTGTCAAGTCAGAACTGACACAAAATTATTAATATCTCACTTACTTGAAAGCCATTATTAGGGTCACTGTTAAGTCAGAACTGACTTACAGTGACCCTAATATGGCTATCATATAAGTGAGATATTAATAATTATTTTGTGTCAAGAGATTACTTTGGGTTGGAATGATTTTTGCTGGAGAAACTCCGCTCAGGGGATGTCTGAATGAGGCTCCTTTCATGTCTCCAAGTGCAGCCCTCGGGTATCGAAACCTGACCTTCTAATCTCCAAGCTCAGCACCTTAACCACTAAGCCACAAAAAAAGGGGGGGGGGGGAAAATGTAGTGAGATATTTAAGGAGTGGTTTCACTAGGTTCATTCTCCTCCCATATGTTTTAATGGCTGAGCAGGGATGTGAACCCTGGTCTCATGAGTTCTAGTTCAGTCCTCTATCCACTAGACCACACTGGTCACCTCACTTTTCCCTATCCTATATTTCAAAGCCGCATAACGCTGAGCACCAAAGTAGTAACAAAAATGTAACCCAGAGCCAGGCGAATGAGGAAATACAATGGTACCTCGCTTAAAGAGCATAATGCATTCCATGGGATAGCTCTTTAAGCAAAACACCATTGTAAGTGACCAATTGTGACTTTTGGGGGGGGGAATTGCAGAGAAAATTCTGTTCTTTATGCGAGTTAGTCTCTATCCGAGGCGCTCTTTATGCAAGGTTTTACTGTACAGTAATGCCTCGCATAGCGAGCATCTCGTATAGCGAAAAACTCGCTTAACGAGCAGACCTTTTCCCAAAAGGTCTGCTTCATTGAACGAGCAAAAATTCGCTTAACGAGAAGCTTTGCAGGATGTTTTGGAACGTGGGCGGGGGACCCCCGGTGCGTTCCAAAAAACCCCACCTGTGTCTGCAGAGTGTTTTGGAATGCGGCAGGGGACTCCCCTGTCTGTGTTCCAAAACGCCGCAATCCCCCGCCGCATTCCAAAACACTCTGCAGACGCACGGTGCAGGGCGTTTGGAAAGGGTACTGCAAATGCGGATCAGCGGGGCATTTGGGAAGAGTGGGGAGGCTTTTCCAGTACCCGTCGCAAGCGCCCCACATGCACGCGCACGTCAGCGGGGCACTTGCAAAGGGTACTGGAAAGGTCTCTCCCCTCATCCCAAATGCCCCGCTGATGCGGATCAGTGGGGCACTTTCGAAGGGTGGGGGGACCTTTCCAGTACCCTTCGCAAGCGCCCCACATTCACGCACACGTCAGCGGGGCGCTTGCGAAGGGTACTGGAAAGGTCTCCCCCCTCATCCCAAACGCCCTGCTGATTAGCAAAGCAAAGCATATTTCCCTATGGGAAATGTTTCGCTGAGCGAAAAACTCGCATAACGAGTAACTGCGTGGAACGCATTTTGCTCGTTATGCGAGGCATTATTGTATATTAAATGCTATGTTAAGTGGCAGAATTAACTTAATACAGGACATCACATTCACAGATAAGAGTTGAAAAGCACAGTTCTATGCATATTTACTCAGAGAGAAAAAACCACTGGGTCCAGTGGGACAATACTTAGTTGGGTGTGTTTAGGATTTACTCATGTTTCCCCAAATTTATTTCTGTTGATTGAGTATATTGCGAGTTACTCATTTAGAGATGAACGTATGTGTTGAACAAATACTTCACTTTATAATTGTGTGTGATTGTGTGTGTGTGTGTGTGTGTGTGTGTGTCTGTGTGTGTGTCTGTGTGTGCGTGCGCACAAATGTCCTTATATTGTAAATCACTTTGGTAAATTATTATATACAGATCTATTAAATAAGGAAACAAATATGCTCTAAAATAACAGCTTGGAAAGATTATTTCCTTCAGAACAGCATGACCAGGGGCCATATTTGCTTGTAAGATTCTGGAAGTTGTAGCACAAGAAAGCAACTCTTGTGTGCTTTGTTTTCAATGATGCACAATCTATGACCTTTGTAAGCACAACAACTTTGGCTCAACTCACAGTATCCCCGAGCTAAGAGAACTGCAAATAGTGGAAGCTGAGAAAGATCCCTGGAAAAGCTGTTCCCAGCTGATGGAGATGCCCTTAAGCTAGATCAGGAGTCAATAAACTTGGCTCTCCAGGTATTCTTGGCCATCAATTGCCAGAAGCCCAAGTCAGCACACCTGCTGATCAGGGCTTCTGGGAATTGAAGTCCAAGAACATCTAGAGAGCCATGTTTGCTGACCCCCCGGGCAAGATGCATTAATGGTAAAGACTAGAGCAACTTTATACACTGATATATGTTTAGGAGAACAGTATCCAAATGACCTCCATACTACCAAAAAAAAAAAAAAGGCCCAACACCCCCAGATTCTATCCCTACAATCTAAATTTAACAGGATCACAGGCAGCAAAGTTAGGGAAGACTGTCTAGGACATTGTCATCTACTGTAGTCTACTTTTACAAGGTGGTGTGCAGGTCTCTGAAAAACATTAAGGCAGGAATGCCTAAACTACGGCCTGAGGCCCGGATCCAGTCCCCGACACCAATTCACCCAGTCCACAAAGCCCTCATCACTCTTGGAAGCAGAAGTAAAACGTGCCTGTACAGGCTTGTTTTACTTCCGCTTCCAGGAGCGACGAGAGCTTTGCGGACTGGGTGAATTGGTGTTGGGGCCTGGATCTGGCCCCCAGGCCATAGTGACCAGCTCCCTGAACCACGTGACCGGCCCATGGCCCGAAAGGTTTGGGCACCCCTGCATTAAGGGGACAGCTTACGAATGCTTCCCCAGGGAAGCCTTGCATGCGTATAAGAACATACAGAGTTTGAACATGCATGGGCGTGCATACACATACACACACAAACAAACGCACAGGGTACCCTCTGGGACTGTGAAAATGAGTAAAGCTGAGACTCATGCTCCGCAGTTATTTTTCTGTTTCCAATTAGGACTGGGTGTGGCTATTCCACTGGAAGGCCTGTGGTGTGCAGAATCCTTTGCCCACAGAGTTCATTTAAGGTCGGGGCCTATAAAGGCTGGACTTTACCTTGGCAGCTGAGCTACATTAGAAGTGTGGGTCCAGAGAAGCCTGTTAAACACTGAAAAGGAGAGGGGGGGGCAGCTTGTGGTTGTTGTGGGAAGAGGAGACTTCTCATATTAGTACAGCACTGCTAAATAAACAGGCAAAGAAGAGAGACACTTGAGAATTCACTGAAGGGAGAAATGTGTGATATTTCATTGCAAGGAAGAACATTAATACTGCAGAGAACTTTTCTTCTTCTTCTTGAATCATCTGTCCTACTCTTAAAAACAAAACTGGCTTCTCCACCCAATAAAATGTTGTTGTTTTTGTGTGTGTGAATTCTGGGCAGGATAGATGTTACACTAACATAAGGCCAGGAATGGTAAAAGAGGCAAATTTCAGAGCTGTCCCATGCTTTAAATGGCAACAAACTTGACCTGAACACTTGACAAGGTATTACAGCAGACCGAGCTTCCTTGCCAAGTGAGTCTGAACTTGAGTTTGGAGAAGTTCCTTTTTTGGTCTCGGATTCCTTGGAAACTCAGTCATGGTTCTGTGTGGGTTGGGGGGATTCTGGGGGCTGCGGACCAATAAAGGAATTTCCAGGCTTTGGTGGGAATGATAAGCGAAGCATTTGCAAACTTGTGTTCACCGTATTCTTGCTGCTAGTTTGTGTACATAAAATGCTGCAAAATGGCAAAAAGGGGGAATTGGAGAACAGACCCTTCCTTACACAGACTATTGCCAAACAAGACAGTAAACTCTAAATCGGATTGGCTAGACATTTTGCCATCTAAGGCAAAGGATAAAATGACACCTCTGCTTATTCTGCCTTCAAGATCCGGCCACACTGACAGCTGCATCATTTTTCAGCACTGACAAAGGACAGCAACTTCCATTACAGCAGAGGGTAACAGCTTGCAGCATTGCAGGACAGGCTTGCCTGGCATACAAGGCTATGTCTTACACCACCTTCCTTCTGCACCCTGGGCTTCAGCATAGGCTGTCTGAGCTGCCAAGTTTGGAAGCAACTAGTTACAAGTGATATACTTATCAGTAACTAGTTACATTTTGAAAGCAATTAATTTAACTAATAATAATGTAATGATTTTGGTTATCTACATGTAACAAATAATACCTAGTTACAGTGGAAACTTGGTTAACGAACGGCTTGGTTAATGTAAAAATTGCATAACTTTAAGGAAATCCATAGGAAAATAGTGGCTCGGCTTATGGAATTTTTTTTCAGAACAGATTAACTGGTTTTCAATGCATTCCTATGGGAGACCGCATTTCAGTTAATGTTATTTTGGTTTTCAATGCATTCCTATGGAAGATTGCATTCAGTGCATTCCTATTCGGTTTAAGTAATTTTCATTGTACAAAACATACCGGAGAATGCAATAATTTCGTTAACCGAGGTTCCACTGTACAGTACAGTAAAACCTCATATAACACTAAAACCTGGTTCCACAAGTCTTCGTGTTATATGATTTTTCGTGTTATCTGATCCTCTATGGGATCCATAGAGATACATTGTAACCACACAGGCTTTCGCGGTTGTTATCTGATCCATCCCATAGGACCTTAACGTTATTCGATCCAACTCTCCTCCCCAGATTGCTTAACATTATGCGATTTTAGCGTTATCCGAGGTAAACGTTATCCGAGGTATTACTGTACTTTAAAAAATGACTTTGTTAGAATATTTTTAGAAGCATTCTGACTTGATTTTTTTCATTCTGTTATCAATCCTCTATGGCAGTATTTCCCAAATGCTGGTTTTTGGACTTCAATTCCCAGAAGCCTAAGTAATTTCCCCAAAGCACTGATCAGCCAATGTACTGACTGAGGCTTCTGGGAATTAAAGTCCACTAGTGGGCTGTGTACCCCTTGTTGGGAACCGCTGCTCTATGGCACTGGTGGCAAACCTATGGCACGCGTGCCAGAGACAGCACTTGAAGCCCTTTTTGTGGGCACCCGTGTGGTTGCCCCAGTACAGAGTTTGTCCTGCCCCTATGCCTAGCAGCCCAATGGGAGCACTTCCTCCCTCCCCTAGCACAGAGTTCATCCCATCCATCTGCCCAGCAGCCCAATGGGAGTGCTTCCTCCCTCACCCAGCACAGATTTCACCTCGCCCGTCTGCCTAGCAGCCCAATGGGAGTGCTCCCTCCCTCCTCTGTTGCCATGTTGCCACTTTGCGATAAATAAGTGGGTTTTGGGTTGCAGTTTGGGCACTCGGTCTCTGAAAAGTTTGCCATCACTGCTCTATGGCAAAAAAAAAAAAAAGGTACGGTATTCTTTGTTTTTATCATTTATTTTTCCAAGACGCAATAACAGAACTGACTACTAAAGGGAACTATATTACTGTGGCCTGTAGGTACTATAAAACACAATGAATTACCTGCAGGAATAGACCTAGGCTGCTAAGATACAATGAGTAACCCAAAACGTTTCCTTGTTTAAAAAACGTCCTGAAATTTGATAAGGTGCCTTTCTGCCCAACAGTAGAGCTGGCCCTGATTCCAAACTGTGTTAGAAGAGACATGATGCCTAGAGCACAGTATTCAAAAATTCCTAACTTCTTGTGCTGTGGCTACTAAGAAATTCTGAATTACAAACGGTCAAGGTCCCCATTTAAATCCCCCTTCTGCCATTGCTCAGTGGCTTAGGTTTTTGGCTGCAGAGCTAGAAGTTGGAAGTTCAATTCCTTCCAGAAAGAAGATCCAACCTGTGTAGCCATAGGTAAGCTGAACCATCTTAGAAGAAATTGACCCTGACTGCTCCTTAGAAGGTCAAATAGTAAAGATGAAGCTAAAGTACTTTGGACATCAAATGAGAGGAGAGGATTCACTAGAGAAAGCCTTGATGTTGGGAAAGGTGGAGGGCAAAAGAAGAAGGGGCAGCCAAAAATGAAATGGCTAGATGGTATTGTAGAGACAATGGGCACAGAGCTGGGCGGGTTGATGGAGGACAGAGGTGCCTGGAGGATAATGGTCTATAGGGCCGCAAAGGGTCAGAATCGACTGTGCAACTGAACAACAAGAAAACCCTGGAAAGGGATGCCATAAGTCAGAATTGACTTGCCAACACAATTATTATGCATTTTTGCCATGATGCACAACCATGACAATGGGGTTAAGGGAAGGTGTGATGTTGAGGTTTTAACACTGCCCCTGTTGTGGACCTGTGTGCCTCTGAAGCCCCTGGTGAACAGTATGGCTATAAAAGATGACAACACTATGCACAACTGTCAAAGAGGGGGTTGCTTTGTGGGGTTGTGGGGGCAAACTGCTCTAGTTGTTTTTACCTGGGAGAATTCCCAAGCAACCCTCCTAGCTTTACCTTTCTTCTATAACTACATAAAGTTTGCTAGGAGACATAGGGAGTACTCTGAAAACACAAAAGCACAGATAAATGCTTCCAGCAATTGAGAAAAATGTCGAGAAGGTATCCCAATGGTGCTTCTTTTCCACTTTCTCTGAACAACTGCAGAAGGCTTTGAAAAGGAAGCCACGGGGAAAAGAATGTGGAGACCAAGCAAACATGTCCTCTGATGGGTCTGTCTCTCCCCTTAGAGAACAAGCAGTGAGTGAGACACTCTATTGTTCCCAAGCTCTACTAAGGCCACCTTGTTACAGACATGGGATGTGTCTTCCTAGGCCAGTACGTGAATTTGCTAAGCCCATGGGTTAGTTTCCAGGGAAAATGACAGCAATTATAGTTCCCGCAACAAACATCTGCCTCCTGTATTTAACACACACCAATACAGTAAGCCAATTACCTCCTAGACTGAATACACCCAACAGGGAATCAACAATTTAGCTGGTTGCTGTACTTGATGTGCATGCGTGCGTACGCGTGCACGCACACACACACACAATTTTGAGTGCAAGGGCAATGTGTTATTCCTGTAGTGTCTGTCTGAACTGAGAGTTGGAGCACAATGTGTTGCTTGTTGGGAAGGAGAAACTTTCTATGACAATGAGTATGCACATAAAAACATAAGAACAGTCATGGCCGTACAAAGAATATAACTGTGTTATGTTGTAGGCAACTTGTCCCTGGGGAGTGGGGGGAGTTGGATGTTGAACACTAACTTGTCTGAAGAAAAGTGCATGCATACAGGAGTGTACAAAGAACTGCCTACCTGTGTGTGTACATATCTCTTTCTTAAAAATAAAATTTTATTAAATTTTTCTGACATAAAACATAAAACAAGTAAACATATAACAATACATTACAATACAATACAAAAATTGGACAACCAGCTCCTGCCAACCTAGTAGTTCGAAAGCAAGAAATTGCAAGTAGATAAATAGGGACCACTTCAGTGGGAAGGTAACAGCATTCCATGCGCTCCGGTGTCTAGTCATGCCTGCCACATGACCATGGAAATGTCTGCAGAAGCAGACAGCGCTGGCTCTTCAGCTTAGAAACAGAGATGAGCACTGACCCCTAGAGTCGGATACGACTGGTTTTCGAGCAAGGGAAAACTTTACCTTTACTATAATAAAAATAAATAAAAGAAAAAGAATTAGGGTATTACTCTCTTTTATCTACTTAATGTATTTCTACTGTTTTACCAATAACTCTCTCATTACCCATATAATTCAAACAAAATTAATATCACCCCGTGATATATAAAAAATCCTGGAGATCGCAGTTCGTCACAACACTATACAGGTATTACCATTTCCAAAAAACCATATGGTCTGGTACGTTTACCACCTTTAGATTTCACCAAAGTATGTTCCACAAAAGATCCCCATGTTTCCCAAAAATTATTTTCCTCAATTACACCTTTCTTTTTATTAAACTCTCATGTAAGTTTATCATTTAAAGCAATTTCCCACATTTCTTTATACCATTCTTCCAATTTTAACACTGACTCACATTTCCAATTTCTTGCAATACATTGTCTTGCCACAGTTAACATTATAGTTAACAAATCTTTTTTATTTGTGCGTACACATCTCTGAAACTGTGCAACCTCTGCCACCAGAATCAGGTAATCAGGACTGTGCTATGAATGTGCCCGGCATCCTCTGCAAACAAATAATCCCTCAGAAAGCTACTCTCAATGGACTGAAACAGACCAGGCTCCCAGGCAGATTTCTGCCCTGCCTCCTGTTTCAGGTCAGATTAACACCCCAGTGGTTAATTTAAAAAGAGTATAAACTTTTTGCTTTGAAGGCTGTTCTGCAAAGTTGGAAATAAGGCTGTTCCAGTGGTGTGAGACCAGGATAAATTTCCATCTGTGACTGTAGGTCAAAAGATAGTCCATCTGGGTGCAAATGCTGGATACTAAAGCAAGCAAGTCCCAATGTATCCTGTTAGCACAACACCGGAAGGGTAAAAAGTCATGGAGAGGCATGTTGTATGCTGGGGCCCAAAACAAGGCAGGAATGAGTTCTGTTATCCCAGTGACCAGTGTTGCAGCCCATCAGAACTGAGGCAATTAGACCAGCCCTATAGCTGCCATGCTGTAGTATTTTCATTTTTGATGTAAGAAGGGAAAAAATCCAGGGCTTTGCCCAGGAAATCTTATTTCCTTCTCTTTTCAGCTATGAAACTGTCTTCAAGTCCCAAATAGATGCAAACTAATTCCAGTTTACTCATCAAACAGAAAAGTGAAAAGAAGCCAGTTTGACTCTATGTCACTGAGAGCAGGGATTCTCAACCTGCAGTCCATAGGTCGGATGCGGCCTGTGACACCACCACCACACCAGGAAGTGTCATGTGGTAGAGGAAGGGCAAAATGGCCGTCCAGCCCCCAAAGCTGGCTGAAGGACTGTGACCCAGTCCCTGGTTTTAAAATGTTGAGAACTCCTGATTTAGAGGAAAGAAACTCAAGACTTACCAGCATCTGAGTTATTTATCTGAATAAACCACCTATTTTCCGACTCCCATCTTCCAGCCACTTTTTTAAGACACTGGAAGCTGTCTTAATCTGAACAAAAAATATTAGCCTTCAAGTGGTGACTTGAGATCTATCATAAAGGTGAAATCTGATTTAAAGGTGGATTACGACAACACCACTACCACCACCACCACCACAAATATACTACAGTAAAACACCGGATAACGCTAAAACTTGGTTCCACAAGTCTTGGTGTTATCCGATTTTTAGTGTTATCCGATGCATGTTAAAATCCTATGGGATGGATTGTTTAACGTCAAAGCTCCATAGAGATACATTGTAACCGCACAGGCTTTAGCGGTTGTTATCCGATCCATCCCATAGGACCTTAACGTTATTCGATCCAATTCTCCTCCCCAGATTACTTAACATTATGCGATTTTAGAGTTATCCGACCCAATCGTTATCCAGTGTTTTACTGTATTTTTTAAAGAAGGAAGGAAGGAAGAGAGAAAAGAAGGAAGAAATGGGAAGGTATGTTTGGGTTAAAGGTGCATCTTCCACTGAGCTAAGAAAAGTGAGGTTTTTAAGAGCACAACCCAAAGTAAACCCCCAGTCATCACTTCCAGTGATTTGCTGGGCAGTACTTCTGGGTGTTTTGTATTCCTCAAACCTTAACTTGTCTAAACACAAGTCTGGATCTAAAGAAGTTCTTTACTTTTGTTAGCTCAGTCATATTTATGCACAACTGGAGGTCTTTCCCAGATCTCTCCCGTTTCCAAACTGCAGCTATCACAGGCTAAATCAGAATCCTCTGCAGACAAAGAATGTACCTTAAAGTATTTCCTATGGTGTATCTCTTTAAAATGTCTTCCTCCAGACCAAAACAAGGAAGATGAACTCAGGAAACTGCCATACATGGAGTCAGGCCACTGGCCTATCTAGACCAGTCTTTGCGAGTCCAAACAGGAAAAGTAAAAGTTCTTTGAGCCATTTCCTTTTGTTTCTGATGGGAATTAAAGCTGGGAATCTCCTTCATGCAATTCTACAACCTTTTTTTAAAGTGGGGGCACGGGGAGATGATGATCAAAGCGTTACTTCCTATAATGTACACACAAACGCCAACTCTGGGGAGACATAATCTAGGCTTGAAAACAGTGTGTAGTCCAGTGACAAAGCAGAGATGGGGAATTGCCATCCTGAATAATCATTTAAGGCAGGGGTGCTCAAAATTTTCCGGCCGCAGGTTGGTCACGTGGTTCAGTGGACAGGTCATGTGGTTCCTCCCACCGGAAGCAGAAGTAAAACACACCTTGCAATCTGTTGTGCAACAGGATGAGATAGATTTTAAAACCCCATATGGACACGTTTTTCTTCCGCCTCTGGGAGCGACGAGGGCATCGTGGGCCAAGTGGAATTGGTGTCGGGGCCCAGTTTGGGCACCCCTGATTTAAGGTCCTTTCCCTGAACCTTTAGATTTGTTTTATAAGAAATAGACTTCTGATCTTTAAACGTAGAAGGGAAAAGACCTACAGGCAAGGATTCTATCCAGCTGCTTAGTCAGCTTGCTGCTACTTGCCAGTGTTTCAGCCAATTAATAGAAAGTCAATAGGATTGACGGTCAAGGGCTTGGTTGCTTATTTTTGTGCTGATGTTATTTAATAAATCAAAGATTGAAAGGATGGTAATTTTTCCCCCAGCTTGAAAGAAACTTTTTAAAGAGGGACGTCTTGTCCCATTGTATTCCCTGGTGAAAAAAGTACAGCAGTCTGTAGGTATGCATATACAGTACTGTACCTGGTTTCTTGTATTTGTAGAATGGGGGGTGCAGCCTGCTATCTCTTCCCCCAAATCTAAGAAACATATAAGTCAACAACAACAACAACAACAATAATAATTATTATTATTTAGTGTCAGAAAATATTCTGTGTTGAAAGGATTTTTGCGGAAGAAACTCCACTCAGGAAACACCCAAATGAGGCTCCTTTCATGTCCCCAAGAGGTGGGACAGAGATGGGCACTCAATCCGTCATTCAGTACCTGGGTCTTGAACTGCCAACTTGCCAGCCTTCCAGCTAACAAGGCGAGCTTCTTAAACATTGAGCCACCACAGCCATGAACTTTTGGGACTCTCACTGATAATTTTCCTGCATTTACCATCAAGAAATTGGTGCATGCCTGAAGAAAGCTTGCGTAATTATTATTTTTACTGATCCGATAAAGGTCTTGCCTTGCTCCTGTGTTTGTATTGTGTAAGGATCAAAATGGCTCCTTTTGTTTGTTTATAGTCTGCTGGATTGTTTCCGACCAACAGTAGGACAAGATTAATGTGTCTGTGTGTACATTATAGGAAGTAACGCCTTGATCATACCACAGTCACTCCTTGTCATAACTGCAAGTCATCCCTGTTCTAACTTTCACCTGCTTTTAGCTTTTCTTTTGGTCTTGCCTTTTGTGCTATGCTTCCTGCAATGCCCTCCTAAGCCTGCCCTTTACAAGACTTCTGGCAACTGGGTGGTGTATTAATGGGATACTGGAGAGAATCCGGCAGTCACCGCTGAATGCGTCATGATTCCTCTCGGGTGTAATCAAGGCGGGACCGTGGTTCCATTCATGAGCTCAGCTGGTATGGCAGATCCGCTCTTCTGCTTATTCAAGGGGTCAAAAAAGAAAAAAAAACAACAGACAGTAACCCGGAAACCTTTCCCTCACAAACCAAACATCAAGCCCATCTGATTCACGCGCAAATTTGGATAACAATCCAAGGCCAACCACTCTCAGACTTCTCAGCTCATAAGACACAGGAATAAGGATACAACGATAATATTTTGGTTCCAGAGGAGGGTGTGCAGCCAGCCCAGCTTCTGAAGAAACTGAGAAGTACTAAAGACTGGAATGCAAAGTTACCACACCAGCCTGCTTCCCCTGGAGCATAAATATAGCTTGCTCTTCTCTGGTTTCTCATTTGACATTTCTGTCCTGGCAGACGCAGCACGCACGTAAGTAACAACAACTCCCTCTGATGTGGTATGCAGCTAGCAAAGAAAACTTTTTGGAGACACACAAGGGACTTACTTGAGCAACTCCATCTAGATTTGGGATGCATTTAATCCAAGGAAATCCTTCAAAAAACCGTCCCCATTCCATCACTGTGTTGCACGATGCAATCCCAGGTACAGTGAAGGAGACTCCAACTCTAAGGAACTGAATGGGATTCACTGCCTCCCAAGTGTCCATTCTGCAAGGTGATGAAAGGCAAGAGCATGCTATGCAAATTAAGAAGAAATCTACTCCCTAACAACCTGCCAACCTAGCAGTTCAAAGGCAAGAAACTGCAAGTAGATAAATAGGGATCACTTCAGTGGGAAAGTAAACAGTGTTCTGTGCACTCCAGTGTCTAGTCATGCCTCCCACATGACCACAGAAACGCCTGCAGAAGCAGACAGTGCTGGCTCTTCAGCTTTGAAACAGAGATGAGCACTGAACCCTAGAGTCGGATGCGACTGGCTTTTGAGCAAGGGAGACCTTTATCTTTACCTAACAACCTTCATCTCCCTGAACACCCCATGGGGTAAAAGAGGAAGCTAAGAAGAAGAACCTCCACCAATTCCTTTGGGGCAGCCCCCAATGCCAGCATGAAGTTCTCCTTCCATTCAGTTTAGGAATAGTCTACATTGATAACGAAAACATGGGTCAAAAAACAAACAAACAGCCCTTGTGATACTGCCCTGGTTAAGGCTCAGTTTAATTAACTGGTTGGCATCTTCCCATTAGTACAAAAGGGACTCTATGTTAGCCTTTAATCCTCAATGTCTATGAAAGGCTCTAATGCAGGGGTGCCCAAACTTTTTGGACAGTGGGCCAATCATGTGGTTCAGGGCTCCCCGACCCCCCTGCCTGCTCCAGGAAGATCAGAGGACCCAATCCAAGCTGTTTCTGGGCTTCCCCCACCTCCCTGGAGGCTGTAACAAGCCAAAACGTCAGGATTCGAATCCTGATGTTTTGGCTTGTTGCAGCCTCCAGAAAGGGGGGGGGGGACTTCAAAAAATAGCACACATTCGCTCTAGGGAGGTCGGGAGACCCATGCACGCTAATTTTGAAGTTCCCCCACCCTCCTGGAGGCTGCAACAAGCCAAAACATCAGGATTCGAATCCTGACTTTTTGGCTTGTTACAGCCTCCAGGAGGGTGGGGGGAACTTTGGAAACAGCTTGGATCAGGTCTTCCAACATCCCTAGAGCCAGCAGGGGGGTCAGAGAGCCCGAAATGGGTTCCAGGGAGGTCAGAAGACCCGATCCAAGCTGTTTCCAAAGGTCCCCCACCTCCCTGGTGGCTGCAGCAAGCCAAAACATCAGGATTCAAATCCCGATGTTCTGGCTTGCTGCAGCATCCAGAGAAACCGGGCTTTTTTAAACTTTGTGCGATCAATGCATCGCACAATGTTAAAAACTGGATAACGACAAGACTTGTGGAACCAAGTCTCATCGTTATCCGATGTACTAGTGTACCGGTAGTTTGGATGGTCTTGGTTTCCAATGAGACATCCTTACATTAAAATATGATCTTTTCTAATTACTTCATTGCCAGCCCAGGCCCCCCTTCTTACAAATGAGGCAAGACAACGATGTGGAAGAAAAACTGGCCACTTTAATAAGTGACAAACAAAATATTTACAACCCTAACGCAGGGGCCAGAAAAGCACGGGGGCGAATCTCTGAGGGGAGATTTGTATCACAACTCAGATGATATAACCACGCCCCTTGAAACACACCATGTTCCCCCCTTTTCAAATCACCCTACACCCCTTACTCCCCCGTGCTTTCCGCCCAACCCGTACAATTCTGTCGCCCCTATACTCTTACTGAGGTAGGCGAAAACAGCCACCGGCAAAGCCAATCAGCCGTGACCCAAAATTCTTACCCAGCCCAAAATATTGCGACCACTACTGCCACTTTGATTTTTAGGGTGGGCGGGCGGGCGACCAATTCCCAACCCACAAAGATTATTCTCGAAACCAAAACCCAACTCCCCAACAAGACACGCCCCCCTCATTACAAGTTAACCAATCCCAACCATCCACGCCGCTGTCTTCCCCTCTCTAGCCACCCAGGGTGGGGCGGGGCGGCAAAGACCCTTCTCCTGCAGCAGGTGCTGCTTCGAAGGTACCCTTGTTACTCTTCCTAGTCTTGGTCTTCTTCTGATTTCTCAGCTATAGTCCCTGTTTGGATTAATGATTGAATTAAGGTACTGAATAGAAAATCTTTCGCTATCTCAACTTCTTCATTGTCAATGTTAAAGTTGTGTAGCAATTTGCCTACAAAAGCAAAAGCTCTTGGAGAAAACCTTAATAGAGTATCAATAATCAATAAGGAAGACACCCAGAGGCAAAAGACTGGCTCCACCCCTCCCAGTTATCTTCTACTGACAGAAACTCAGCTTTCTAATTCAATGTTTAGAAAAGAGGTCTTACTTAACACTTTTTTATTTATTTACTAATTGGTACATTGTTTTTCTTATATGACTTATGGTAGCTCTATAAATTAATAATATCAAAGACGTCTTGTCACTAACAGTTCTGCTCATGTCTTGCAAAAGACTGTTGCATTAATGAAGCGATTTTTCTGCACATCTACTTTTCTAAAAGCAACCGTGGTGTGCTACAGTGGCAGTCTAAGATCCAGGGGACCTAGGTTCAAATTCTCATCAGCCATGGAGATTAACTGGGAGAGGCAATGGTAAATCACTCCTTAAACAAGTCACACACTTTGAATATCCTATTAGGACTGCTATAAATTGAAAGTGACTTGATAGCACGTAACGACAGCCACGTGTTTTTACAATGATGAAAGGTAACAAATATTGAGCTCTCTCGATATACTTTGGACCACAAGTCCCACCAGTTCTAAAAAAACATGGAACACAGTAAGAGATGGTGATGATATTGGACTACAGCAGTTTTCCATCTCTATTCCAGATGGTTACTAAACATGGAAAGACCCTTCTCTCTTATAAATTCTGCAGTCCCATCACTGTGCATGTGTTTAAGTGGTATAGCCTTATTAACGTTCAATAGCTGTAGCTGATTTTGGATGCCCAAGATAAATGGCTTCTTTTTCTCTGGCTCCATGAGTATTTTTAGAAGGCAGTCTCTAATATTTTGGCAGCCTCGGAGAGCTGTGGCCAAGAGATGATGATGGCTTGCTCAGGAAGACCACCCAGGAAGCTGCTAGCTCTGGTGGGATTTCAGTTCTGCTGTCTCACCCACTGGGCCACAATTAAAACCTGATGCTGTCACCATCTTTCCAAATGTTCAACTTTAAGCCTAGTTTGTGGGGGCTGCAGGAAGTCTCGGTGGACAGCTGCAACAACCCTGATTCTGTCATTTGCTCTCACATGACCCTGGAAAAAAATAAAGGTCTGCTTATTGTTATGTTTTATATAACATAGCAACCCTTAGACAAAAGTTGCACATAGACCTAATGCCAACTATGACAAAGTTTGGAGGTCTAGACCAGTTTGTGCAAAAAGCAGGGGCGCTGTCTGATAATGGGAAACTAGAGAGCCCTTTTCTCTACTCTACAGTACTGTACTTCAAAAGCTGTACAGAGAAGAGGAGGGAGGTAGACCCAGGTAGACCCAGACAGACCTTCTCTTTGCGCTTGGCTTGGACATTTCCTGCCCGACAGGCATGCAGGAAAAGGGTGGAGCCTCTCAGAGTAAAATCAAACCCAAAAGCAGACACAGGGACAGATAAGATGCCCTGTTGCCCAAATCTCATCCCTTTCTACTAAAGTGCAAATGGAAAACCATCACAGGTTCTTGATGGGGAAACAATTGACACAGCAGAGCAAGAATCTCACCAAACAAATCTGGGAACAGCAAGAGCAAGTGGAAGGGCAACAGCAAAATACGAGGGAATCACAACAGATGCAAACTCTTGGACCAGGACAAAATGGATTTACTGAATTTCAATCTCTTCACCTTCACCCCCACCCCGGAGACCTACAATACACTTCCATTTCCAGGACAGCTAATAGTACTATTAAAACCAATGCACAATAAACAATACACCAACAAACAGACTATGCGCCCTAGGCAAGGAGCACATTGCTACGCTGACCACATGAGCCATACAATGTGCCACTGGACTATCTGTATTACTGAGCACATCAGAAATAAAATGAAGACAAAAATAAAGACAAAAACCTTAAAGACTAACTAGTATATACTTTAATGTTAGTTTTCATGGATCAAGTCCACTTCTTCGGACATAAGAGTGAGACTTTGTGGCACTAAATTATACATGTCCACGTGATTCCAGGAAGCGGGAGACTACTGAAGGACACTATGATTGGTTAGTATATTAGATAAAATTGTAAAACAGTGTGGCTTTTTACATATGGTAATGACTGATGATCCTTGATTGATATTCAGATTTACAGTGGTACCTCGCTTAAAGAGCATAATGTGTTCCACGGGTTTGCTCTTTAAGTGAATTTGCTCTTTAAGCGAAAGACCATTGTAAGTCACCAATTGTGACTTCTGGGTGTGTGTGTGTGAGTGTGCGCGAACCCTGCTTTAGTTGTTAAGTGAATTTTTGCTTAAATTTAGTTGTTAAGAGAGGCAAACATTCAGAGAAAACTCTGCTCTTTAAGCAAGTTAAAATTCTGCTCTTTAAGTGAGTTAGTCTCTAGGCGAAGCGCTCTTTATGCAAGATTTTACTAAGGTTTGTTCTGGGAAGTGACAAATCGTTAGTAGAAAGCTGCAAAATAATCATTGTGGCATTATACAATTGGTAATGTTTACCTTTCAGACCTTACATTTAGCAGACTATGTTGTGAGAAAATGACAAAGTTTAGCCATGTGTAAAAAAGCCACTCTGATTTGCAGTTCTATCTACTGCACTAACCAACCAGTGTGTACCTCTGTACTCACACCTGATCATTGGGCAAGGTATACTTTACTGCCATGAAATGTCACCCTTGTATCTAAAGAAGAACTTGATCCACGAAAACTAACACTAAAATAGAGCAGCTACTTCATTTTTGTCTTTTTCTGTTTTGTTTGATTTCCTGTCAAACAGGCTTACATAGATTGACACAATTACCACTTGGAAAATTCTTGTACAGTCCAACCTGCCAAAGAGAGGGATGAGCAGAAGAGGTCGCTCCAGTGAATTCTGGCCACACATCAACGAATACTTTGGATCAAACAGAACTTCAGGACATTGTACGCCTTTCAAGAAACAGCCGCTTGAACCAAAGGCACAATCTCCCCACGTGTATAAGAGAGGCACTGGGGGTAACAGCTACAAAAAGTTTTTTTTAATGGGGAAAAGAGGAAGAGCATTCAACCTGCTACACATGTGCTGGGTTGCTCTATGACCAGTGCCACAGAGGTCCCCCTCTTTACTCACCCAGATTGTGGACCATTTCTAGGCTTTGGGGAAAGGGCGGGGCGGGGAGACTCCAATGAAAGATACCAACTTAGGGGAAGGCGGAGAATTAAGTCTAGTCTAGTGTTTCCTAACTTTGGACTTCAATTCTCAGAAGCCCAAGTCAATTCCCCAAAGCACTGATCAGCCAATGTACTGACTTAGGCTTCTGGGAATTGACATCCCCATGGGGTTTGACATCCCCACTGGGAACCACTGTTCTAAGGCAGGGGTTCCCAACATTTTGATGCCGTGGGCCTGACCACACTCTCCAGACACAAAAGTGTGCATGTTTACGACAGCCATAAATGCGCCCACATCTGCGTTTAAGACGGCCACAGGCATGTTCACACATGCATGGGCATGTTTTAAGGCTGACATAAATGTGTCCACTTCCACTTCCAGGTGTGGGTGCGGTGGTGATGGGACAGATGAAATGGTGCTGTGGGCTGGGGCTGGCCCATGGGTCATAGGTTAGGAACCCCTCCTCTAAGGCAAGAGCTTTTGAGTGGGACAGTTTGGCATGAATTTCACCCACAGGGAGAATGACCCTGGACATCCCCTGAATGGATATGTCTCAAGTCAGCAGGCTCAAATCCAGGAAGAACATTTTTGAGGGTATGTAAGAGCAAAACTAAATCAAAAGATGGAGGGAGGAGCTCACTAGACAAGGAATAACATCAAAGGAGGATATAGCTGAGAAACTCAACCTCCCCTACGTCACTTGGAGGACCCTGAATAGGGAAACAGAGATGAGCACTGAACCCTAGAGTTGGGTATGACTGGCTTTCGAGCAAGGGTGACCTACCTTTACTTTTTTACCTGGAGTGCCTAAATGCAAGACCAATTGGGGGGGGGGGGGAATTGCTAGTGGATAAAATGACATGTGAATGTAGAGCAAGGGTGCCCAAACTTTTCAGGTTGTGGGCTGGTCACGTGGTTCAGGGAGCTGGTCACTATGTGGCCCCTGATGCCAATTCATCCGGCCCGCGAAGCCCTCGTTGCTCCTGGAAGTGGAAGTAAAACGCGCCTGGATGGGCACCTTTTACTTCCACTTCCAGGAGCAACGAGGGCTTCGCGGGCCGGACGAATTGGCATCGGGGGCCACATCCGGCCCCCAGGATGTAGTTTGGGCACCCCGATGTAGAGATACAGAATCCGGCTCATTTGCCCGTCTGCCAATTACTGCCCCAAACATGCGCCCAGGAGGACTTAAGTTTGGCCAACGCCAAAGTGGCTTCCTTTTGGCAGTGCAAAGTTTCACCTGGACACGAAAGAAAAGGAAGGAACCCCCTCAGGGAGACACTGCTGGGCTGGGGTCTCCTCCTCCTCCTCTCCCCCCACCCCACCCCCGGCCGGCGCCCACCCACCTGACCGACTTGGCCAGCCGGTGCCGCTTGACGTCCTCCTCGCTGAAGGAGAAATGCATCTCTACCGCCCCGGCGGCGGCGGCGGCAGGCTGGGGACCCGGCGGGAGCCCGAGGAGGAACCGAGGAGGCGCCGCGAAGGCCGGGGCTGGCATGAAAGACTCCGGGCGGGAGGACGCGAGCCAGGGAGGAAGAGGGGGGAAAACACCCCTCGAAGCCGCCCACGCCCGTGGTCGCCCCGGGAAAAGGCCGCCGGTCGGTCGGTCGGTCGGGCAGCGGCTCCTGAGACACCGAGCGCCCGGGAGATCCAGCAAGGCGGGAGGAGGAGGAGGAGCCGCCAAGCCCGGCGCCGGATTTGGGAAGCGCGGGGGTGGCCCGGAGAGGAATTACTACTCCGAGCGCAACTTGACCCACCCGCCCCGTGTGAGAAGCAATCGCAACCCCCACCTATAGACACACACACACCGCGCCACAGCCCTTCGGGCGCTCCCTCCGGGCGGCAACGCAAGGCAACTCGCCTTTCTTTTTGCGCATTGTCCCCGGCCTCGGAAGGATGGAAGGCTGAATCCCTCTCGAGCGCCTGTCAGGATCGAACTCACCACGTTGATGGCTGCAGTACAGTAGTTTAACCACTGCGCCACCAGGGCTCTGTCCTTGCTCTCTCAAGGTAAAGGTTTCCCTTGCTCGAAAGCCAGTCGTATCTGACTCTAGGGTTCAGTCCTCATCTCTGTTTCAAAGCCAAAGAGCCAGTGCTGTCTGCTTCTGCAGACGTTTCCGTGGTCATGTGGCAGGCATGACTCGACACCAGAGCGCAGGGTGAGAGCTGCACTTGGGGACATGAAAGGAGCCTTTCAACCCAAAGTAATCTTTGACTCAAAATTATTAACATAAAAACAAAAGAAATAACAAAAAAAAATAAACCCACACAAATAATACATGTGTACAAATGCAACACTAAAACAAATAAAGAAAATAATAGTACATCAACAAACATGCTCCCACCACCACTGGGACATTATTATATTTCCCATGTCATCTAAACAAAATTTCCCTTTCTTATTCTTATCCTCTATTCCCAAAAAGTTGAATATATTTTATAGAGCATAGCAACCCTTAGACCTAATGCCAACTATGACAACGTTTGGAGGTCTAGACCAGTTTGTGCAAAAAGCAGAGGCACTGCCTGAAAAGTAAAAATGGGAAACTAGAGAGCCTTTTCCTTCACTCTACAGTACTGTACTTCAAAAGTTGTACAATTCTTCTCTTGGCTTTATCCCGTTAATTTTAAAGTTGCCTCCCACCCCCTTTTATTTATTTTTGGAGGATAGCTCTACTAATGGACAGCCGACCTGGCCCAGATTGGGGATCCATAGCTGCAGAAAGACATCAGGGGAGCCTTTGCTCGACTTGGGCACAACGCTTTGCAGGCAGGGAGCCTGAGCATCCATCATAGGCAATTCCACATGAAGGCTGGCACAGACACATAACAACCTGTTGGAAGAAACGCCGGGCAGTCAATGCTGCACAAGAAGTTTGGACTCCTTCTAAGGCACCTGGTTCCTAGGTTTCTGTGCAGAAATATATTCTGTAAAGTCTTATGGGGTATCTTTCCCCACATCGGTGCCTAAAGAGGTGTTATCCTCTTGCTGTGGTGGCACTCCTTATTCATGGCCTTACCAACCTAGGCCTGTTGATTGTTCTGGGTTCACATGTTAAGACCAGGGCTAAATACATGGCAGAAGAATTCCTGGATCCTTCAGGACAACATTTATTTCTCTGTCTAGGAACATTTACCTTCCCACCAAAGTGGTACCTATTTATCTACTTGAACCCTAGAGTCAGGCTGTTTGGCCCTTTCGAGCAAGGGCAACCTTTTAGGGGCATAGGCATTTAAGTACCACTGAACATATGCAAATGGCTCCATCCTCATTGCTGGGCAAACACAAATATCCCATGTCCAGATTGTGCAAGCTGGTTCCCATCTCATGAGTATACAGTAATACCTCGGATAACATTAGTATCGGATAACACTAAAATCACATAACATTAAGCAATCTGGGGGGAAGAATTGCATTGGATAACATTAAGATCCTATGGGATGCATCGGATAACAACCGCTAAAGCCTGTGTGGTTACAATGTATCTCTATGGATCCCATAGGATTTTAACATGCATCGGATAACACTAAAAATCGGATAACACAAAGACTTGTGGAACCAGGTTTTAGCGTTATCTGAGGTTTTACTGTATCTTTCACCAAAGAAGACCAGCCAAGTTCCAAAACTGGAATCCAAAGTCCTCTGAACACTCAGTGCTGAGCCCTTTCTAACAATCTCTTCTAGGAAGAGGCAAGAAACACATCAACTCGTCTTCAGTCCTCCTACAGCCCATACATTCTTGCATATGTGTTACCACCTACCCAGAGAGACCATCTCACTCTATTTTAGGTTTAAGAGGCCCCAGATAGCATTGCAGGCTAGGACTCAAAAAACCTAGATTCGAACTCAGCCAAGGATACACACCAGGAAAGGAGTGACTCTAGTAAGACCACTCCTTCAGTGTCTCATATACAGTATTGTACTCTAAAAACCCTGTTGGGATTACCGTGAGTCAGACATGACTTGATGGCACATAACATAATACACAGGGTTACATGCTTAGTGTCTTAATTGATTCTGTTTAGATCTCAGAAATTGCAAGTAGATAAATAGGGACCACTTTGGTGGGTAAAGGTTTCCCTTGCTCAAAAGCCAGTCGTATCCAACTCTAGGGTTCAGTGCTCATCTCTGTTTCTAAGCCGAAGAGCCAGCGTTGTCTGCTTCTGCAGACGTTTCCATGGCCATGTGGCAGGCATGACTAGACACTGGAGCGCATGGAACGCTGTTACCTTCCCACCGAAGTGGTCCCTATTTATCTACTTGCAATTTCTTGCTTTCGAACTGCTAGGTTGGCAGGAGCTGGGACAGAGACGGGACTCATTCCGTCCTGCAGTACTTGGGAATCGAACTGCTGACCTTCCACCTCCCAGTCAGCATCTTAGTGACTTGAGCCACTGCAGTCCCACTTTGGTGGGAAGGTAATAGTATTCCATGCGCTCTGGTGTCTAGTCATGCCTGTCACATGACCACGGAAACGTCTGCAGAAGCAGACAGAGCTGGCTCTTCGGCATTGAAATAGAGATGAGCACTGAACCCTAGAGTCGGATACGACTGGCTTTCGAGCAAGGGAAACCTTTACCTTTACCATCCCCTGAAACTTGGGATTGTAACTTCCTTAGTTTATGTGCAAATTATGTACCCAATTTAGCAGGCAATGGAAGGTCTCCACCATTTTGGATTTGTTTAGATTTGCTACAATAAACCATGCCTTTTTTTAAATACATGGGACTGAAGGCATTTAACAATAAAATAGCCTTAAAACCAGTACCATTAAAACACACAAAAGATTAACTTGTCAGGGTATTAAAATATATCCTTATCAGGTTCTTAGAGATTAGTAATGGGACAGATTTAAAAAGAAAAACACACTCCTTCACATGAGCCCTTTGGTCGGAGCCATTACGAAGCCTGTAAGGAGGACAAGAAAGTCATATGCAGGCCTTGCTTCACCCAGCAGAAGTGTGAAGTCAGGTAGCCATCTCTCATGCAGCAGCTGGTCCTGTGGGGAGGAGTAGCCATGCCAGCTATTCCTCTGATTTCCCAATGCACAGATAGCATCATCAGCGCTGTACAAGCAACTCTTTAGGGTTGTCCCTACAACAAAAGGGATGGGTAGTCCATGTGTAAACAAGTTGGATCTGTTATAGGTCAAGGTCAAGGTGGCCCTTGCTCAAAAGCCAGTTGTACCTGACTCTACGGTTCAGTGCTCATCTCTATTTACAGCCAAAGAGCCAGCACTGTCTGTGCTGGCAGATGTTTCTGTGGACATGTGGCAGGCATGACTAGACACAGACCGCTGTTTACCTTCCCACTGAAGGAGGTACTATTCATCTACATACAGTGGTACCTCGCTTAAAGAGAATAATGTGTTCCATGGGACTGCTCTTTAAGCGAGTTTGCTCTTTAAGCAAAACACCATTGTAAGTGACCAATTATGACTTCTCGTGTGTGTGTGTGTGTGAACCCCGATTTAGTTGTTAAGTGAGTTTTTGGTTGGTTTTAGTTGTTAAGCGAGGCAACCATTCAGAGAAAATTCTGCTCTTTAAGTGAGTTAGTCTCTAAGCGAGGTGCTTGGTATGCGAGGTTTTACTCTACTTGCAATGTCTTTCTTTCGAACAACTAGGTTGGCAGGAGCTGGGGCAGAAATGGGAGCTCACTCCGTCAAACAACAATCTGATCTTGAACTGCTGACTTGAGGTCATGGCAAATTTTCTTATTTATTTTGTTACACTCATTCTCCACCTCTTCTAGTGACCTCAAAGCAGCATTCTTTGTCTTTTCCTTCCCCACTAAATCCTCCCACCTTATTGCTGTTGAGAATGTGAGATCTGTGCTCTTGACTTTCGAGTCTTTCCATCCCTCCTCTTTATGAGGAGAGGGGGTGGCTGGCACCACCACCTGGATTTGCATCTGCTCTATCTACAGATCTAAAGCAATACATTCCCCAAAAGCCTACATGATGCATGTTTTGGAATCACCATGACGTGCCTTAATAAAAGAGCAGGATGTAATGATGGTCCACCTTAGATAGGGAACTCTCCTGGACCATCCTTGCCCCTCTTGGTCACAGCAGCCCCTGGGGTTCAAACCCTAGCAGCTGGCAGGAACTTGGCCACCACCCTCAGGGTATGAACCATGAAAGCCAATGTCCTCCAGCAGATCTTCTCGTATGAAACTGCAGTACTTTAATTGCCACTTTCTTCGGAGGAATGTTGCAGTGATGCTAATCTAACCCACTCAGCAAAGCTCAGAAAAGTTACTTTTTCAAACCACTGCTCTGGAAATCACACAGCCCCTGCGGCACATGATTGACATGAGTGGAATTTACACAGCTGGAAGTTGCACACCATCAAGCAAAATAGGTACATCTATGCAATTTAGCATCACTACCTTCCTTTACTTAAGGTTACCCTTGCTCAAAAGCCAGTCATATCCAACTCTAGGGTTCAGTGCTCATCTCTGTTTCATAGCCGAAGAACCAGCGCTGTCTACGTCTGCAGATGTTTCCATGGTCATATGGCAAGCATGACTAGACACTGGAGTGCATGGAACATTGTTTACCTCCCACCAAAGTGGTCCCTATTTCTCTACTTGCAATTTCTTGCTTTCAAAGTGCTAGGTTGCCAGGAGCTAGGACAAAGACGGGAGCTTTGCAGTATTCGGGTATCGAACTGCTGACCTGTTGCCTTCCACTCAGTGTCTTAGCCACTTGAGCCACTGCAGTCCCTCTTTTACTTAGCCCACCTCTCAAAAATAACTCCACCAGTCCATAATGTAAGGACTGCCTTATGGCTTTCTGGATTTCCACTGACCAAGAAGCTGTATGACTGGACAAAAGGGATGCAGTTTTGAGTTCGCAGTGAGAACTTCCTCCCCCTCCCCTCCCCTTCCCGTTCAGTTTTTGGATTTGCCTGCTCAAGAGAGCTGTTCCTTCAAAAGACTTGCATAGCCATTTGTGCTTCTGCACATTTCTTGTGCCTTTTTTTACTGGCCTAATACAGGCATTACCTTAATGTACATTCCAGAACTTGATTCCTGAGACTCTTTTGTTGCTTGAAGGGAACCATAGAGAACCACAGAGAAAAGATGGAATCACAATTCTTAGCTATAACTACAGAGAACTTCCATGGACAAGCAGTGTATCTCTGAAGCCCACTTGCCTGGGCAAACCAATGTGAGCTGATGTTATGTATTTAAGTTTCCCAGAAGCACCTGGTGGTCCTGACTACTGCTCGATTTAGAGCAGGAGTGTGTATGGCAAGATGGATCCAAGGATATTGAAGGAACTGGCTGAAGAGATTTCCAGAACCACTGCGTATAATTTTCTTGAAATTATGGAAGATATGTGAAAAGCCTGATGAATGGAGAAGGACTAACATTGTCCCTATCTTAGAAAAGGGCAAAAGGGAGGAACTGGGGCACAACAGAACAGTCAATCTGACACTAATCCCAGGGAAAATTCTGGAGCAGATTATACAGCAGTCACTCAGCAAACACCTTGAAAAAATGTGATAGTAACTAAAAGCCAACATGGATTTGTCAAGAACAAATCCTGTCTAGCTAATTTTATTTCATTTTTTGATCAGGTAATTTCATTGGTTGATGGTGGGAATGTTGTAAATGTAATTTATCTTGGCTTCAACAAAACCTTTGACAACATGCCCCCCCCCCCCCCCGATATTCTGATTAGCAAGAGAACTAACTGTGGTTTGGATAGCATAAATATCAGGTGAATAGACAGATGGTTAGCAAATCATACTCAGAGAGCGCTTATTAATGGCTCCTTCTCACAGTGGGAGAGGGTAACAAGTGAGGTACTACATGGCTTACTCCAGGGGCAACTGCTATTCAACATTTTTATTAATGACTTGGATGAGGGCGTGCAGAGAATACTTATCAAATTTCAAGATGATACAAAATTGGGTAGAATAGGTCATACCTTGGGGAACAGGAATTGAATTCAAAAAGATCTTGATAGGTTTGAACAATGGACTGAAAACAATAGAATGACATTTAGCAGGGGTAAGTGCAAAGTTCTACTCCTATGGAGTAGCGGGGGGGGGGGGGGATATACCATTACAAGATGGGGATACTTGGCTCGGTAATACGAGTGAGAAAGATCCTTGAATTGTTGTAGATCACAAGCTGAATATGAGCAAACAGTGCAGTGTGGTTGCATAAAAAGACAGGCCTATGTTCAGCTGCATTAACAGGAGTATAATTTCCAAAACATGTGAGGTACTACTTCCCCTCTATTCAGCACTGGCCAGGCCTCATCTTGAGTACTGTGCTCAGCTCTGAATGCCAGACATTAAGAAGGATGTCAACAAATTGGAACAATTTCAGAGGAGTGCATGGGCAACAAAGATGATCAAGGGAGTGGAAACCAAACCCTATGAGGAAAGACTGAAAGAACTGGGCATGAGAGGAGATATGATAGCACTTTTCAAATGCTTGATAGAGTCATAAAGAGGAAAGGCAGGATCTGTTCTCAACCATCCCAGAATGCAGGACAAGTAATAATAGCCTAAAAGTACAGGAAACCAGATACAGGCTGAATATCAGGAAAATCTTCTTAACTGTTAGAGCAGTACAACAATAGAACCAATAACCTCAGGAGGTGGTGAATGTTCCAACACTGGAAGCATTAAAATGAAAATTAGACAACCATCTGTCAGGTCTGCTTTGATTTGCATTTTTGCCTTGAGCAAGGGGTTGGACTCAATAGCCTCCAAGGCCCCTTCCAACTCAGTTATTCTATGATTTTATGAACTTGGTTTCTTACACTGTAGAATCAAAACTTAGTATATAAAGCAGTGGTGGGCAGAATTTTTTTTGCTACACTGTGGGAGGAGCCTATGTCATGGGAGGAGCCTATGTCATAGGTGGAGCCTACATCATGGGTGGAGTCTACATCGTGGGCGATCTAGTCATGCCTGCCATATGGCTGTGTATACATCTGCAAATACAGGCAGCACTGGCTCTTTGGCTGTAAATGGAGATGAGCACTGCACCCTAGAGTTGGATATGACTGGCTTTTGAGCAAGGGAGATCTTGAACCACTTGCAGGGACAATACCTGATGGGGCAGGGCAGGGAGGTGGGCGTGGCCACCCAATTTCACTACCTGCCGCTGCCCAAAGGCCACCCAAATCCGCCACTCCCCTGCCAGAGGCCACCCAATTTTGCTACCTCCCCCCCCCCCGTGTGCGTGCACGCAAACCTGTTGCTGCCCACCACTGATATAAAGAAGGAAAACTGATTCCTGGTCTAGCACAGTTTTCCAGTTTTTACAGATGGAAAAGTCAAGAGTGAAAATCACCCCATATTGGGTAAAAATGATCTTGGCTAGCCTTTTGAGGCAGGTATTAAGGATGCCTGGCTTATATTATAGTTCCAAGAACAAATACAGATGAAGGGGGAGTCTTAATTCCCTAATGCATTTCCTAGCTATGCCACTGAGTCACCCTGCGAGCCCTCGCGAGTCACTTCCTTTTACTGTGCATCATAGTTTTGCCTTAAAAGTAAACACAAAATAACCCACCCAACCATTCCTTCTGTCTCTTTAATTTGCTCCCACCCAATTTTTCTTCATGTTCTCTTCATCCCACAGCAAGGAGGCAGCTGGGAAGGGAAGAAGGGACCAGAGGTGAAAACTGTGAAGTTCCAGCCTTTGTGTTTTTGCCAGAGTATTTAAGGAGTCAGTCAGGATGCAGCGGAGGAAGCTGCAAATTCTCTGGAACTGCTCAACTTTCTCCCAAACTGTTGCTCAGCATTTTGTAAGTCAGAACAAAAAGTGTGACTTGAATCATGAATTCGATCTGGGACAAACATAATTCAAAGTCTCTCTCAATTGTTTTTCACAAACTGGACATAAATCAGGGGTGGGATTCAATTTTTTTTAACTACCTACTCTGTGGGTGCGGTGGGCGTGGCCAAGGGGGAAGCCCTGTGTTGCACCTGAATTAGGAGTTGTTGTTGTTGTTGTTGTTGTTGTTGTTGTTGTTGTTGTTGTTGTTGTTGTTGTTGTTGTTCAGTCACACAGTAGATTCCAACCCTTTGCAACCCCATGGACCATTGCTCGCCAGGCACTTCTTTCCTCCACCATCCTCCTCAACCCACCCAGCTCTGTGCCCCTTGCATCTACAATACCATCTAGCCATCTCATTTTTGTCTGCCCCTTCTTCTTTTGCCCTCTATCTTTCCCAGCATCAAGGCTTTCTCAAGTGAATCCCCTCTTCTCATTTGATGTACAAAGTACTTTAGCTTCATATTTACTATTTGACCTTTTAAGGAACAGTCAGGGTTGATTTCTTCTAAGATTTGTTCTCTTCTATTTGTTCTTCTCACTGTCCAGGGTACTCTCAAAACTCTCCTCCAAAACCACATTTCTTCTGTGCTCAGCTTTCCTTACGGTCCAGCTCTCACAACCATACATTTTTTGTTCTTGTTCAGTCGCACAGTCGATTCCGACTCTCTGTGACCCCATAGACCATTGTCTGCCAGGCACTTCTGTCCTCCACCATCCTCCTCAACTTGCTCAGCTCTGTGCTTATTGCGTCCACAATACCATCTAGCCATCTCATTTTTGGCCGCCACCTTCTTCTTTTGCCCTCCACCCTTCCCAGCATCAAGGCCTTCTCAAGTGAATCTTCTCTTCTCATTTGATGTCCAAAGTACTTTAGCTTCATCTTTACAATTTGACCTTCTAAGGAGCAGTCAGGGTTGATTTCTTCCAAGATTGACCTATTTGTTCTCCTCGCTGTCCAGGGGACTCTCAAAATTCTCCTCCAACACTACATCTCAAAGGCATCTATTCTTCTGCGCTCAGCCTTCCTAATAGTCCAGCTCTCACAACCATACACTGCCACAGGGAATACCATTGCTTTGACCATACGAATTTTTGTTTCCAAGGTGATATCTCTACTTTTCACTATGCTCCCCAGGTTTCTCATCGCTTGTCTCCCAAGAATCAGTCACCTTTTTAATTCATGGCTGCAATCACCATCTGCAGTGATCTTGGATCCTAAGAAAGTAGGAATTTTTGCACCCCGCTGCCACCGAGAACACCTGCGGCGGGGGGAAGAGGCCGCCGCCGCGCCCAGCCCCGGGACTACCTCCACCTGCTCCCAGAGGCTCTGCTGGGTAGGGGCTTAAAAGCCGCAGCAGTGGCAGGACTTTTGGTAATGTTTCTAACTGCTTTATATTGTGGATTGTATTGTGGATTACACTGTGTTTATATTTATTTTGTTGCACTGTATTTTATGATATTATGATATTGTATTGAACTGTTATATTGTATTCAATTGTATGTTGTGAGCCGCCTTGAGTTGGTTTTACCAAGTAGGGCAGCATATAAATCAAATCAATCAATCAATCAAGTAAAATCTGTCACTGCTTCTACTTCTTCCCTATCTATTCTCCAGGGACTGATAGGGCCTGTTGCCACTACAGTATCTTGATTTTCTTGATGTTGAGTCTTAAGCCAGCTTTTGCACTCTCTTTATTTCAAAACTTGGGTGGTGTGGGGCCAGCCAGAATTTCTGCTACCAGTTCTGGCAAACCGGAGTGAACCTGCTGAATCCCACCACTGGCATAGATGTGCGTTACAACGGTGTTTGTGCATTGTGTGAGAAACTTTATAAAAGGAACCTTATGAAATTCCTTTTAAAGAGAGCTACTATAATGGCATTCTAAAGCTACTCAACACTGAGCTGTGGTAGGATGATGTCCAGATGAAAGTTTATTAGAACATTAAAAACCACTTTGAAAGTTATGGTATAAGCCTAGCAGGGATGATACAGGATTGACAAATCCCCTTCCCCAACCCTGAAAGGGAGTTCTACTTCTTGTAAATTTATCTCTCCCAAATTCTACCTCTTTGGCACCTAAAGTGTGCCACCCAATAGGATGATAGGTTTGGGATCTGCCCTGTCTTTTCTCACAAACTATTAAGAGTATTCTATAATCACATATGCACATTAAGCATGCATTTGGCTTTGTGGGAACCCATTTTACTACAAGGAGAAGAAATGTTCTTTGAGTGTAGAAAGTCCCCAGATTCAGTTCCAGTCCTATCTGTAGATCTGGTTTCTTTCGAAAAACTCTGGAGAGCCACTGTCTTTTCAAAGAGTGTCTTTGTGGACAGAAGAATTGTTCAGGAAAGCAAAGAGAAGGTAGCGATAATTACAGACTGGAAACATCAGCATAATGCATGTTTTCCAAGCTGAATCTATGAGGCATCTTCAAATGTCTTCGGCACTTCAAGAAAAAGGCAGCAGTTTCAAGAAAGCCAATTTTTCAGCCAGATATGAAACTCTTCCTGCAATCCTGTTCAGATAAACCAGGGGTGCCCAAACTATGGCCTGTGGGCCAGATCCAGCTCCCAAAGTCAATTTAGCTGGCCCACGCATCCCTCGTCGCTCCCGGAAGTGGAAGTAAAACACACCTGTATGGGTGTGTTTTACTTCTGCTTCCAGGAGTGACAAGGGCGGTGCAGGCCAGATGAATTGGTGTTAGGGGCTGGATCTGGCCCACAGGCTGTAGTTTCGGCACCCCTGGTTTAAGCAGAAAATGGCAGCCCAAAATCTATCTCATCCTGTCCTGTTGCAAAACACAGATTGCAAGGCGCATTTTACATCAGCTTCTGGTGGGAGGAAACATGTGACCAGCCTGCAGCCCCAAAAGCTTGGGCACCCCTGAGATAAACAAATCCCAGATATCTGATGCAGAGAGTTAGCATTCACCACATCTCTTCCTTCTGGAGAAGGCACAATTTGAAACCCTCCAATTCGGCTGACTAGCCTGGACAAGACTTCGGGATGTGTCCCAAAAGAAATCCAGATGCACTAGGGACAGAGAGGATGAGAAAGAAAAAAGTGAGAGTGAAGGAAAAACAAAAGCCCACAGTAGCAGCTGTTTGACTGAAAATCTCATAGGTCATGGGAGATGGGAGCAAAGCCCTGACTCTTCCCACACGGCCTTCATTTCTGATGGAACTGACCAAATGGACTGTGTTGTTTTTAGTGCTTCCTTTGGAACGTACAGTCACAGCTTGCTGAGAATGCAAGCATGAGAAACAAGATATTTTCTCATGTAATATCTCATAGGCAGAGGCATGGATAAAATAAGCCAACAGTGTGTTGTTGGTTCCTGCAGCGATACATCCACATGGCAAAACCTACCCTCATCCCTTTGCCTATTAACACTTGGGCTATAGCAGATGTTTTGTGTGTGTGTGTGTGTGCTCTCATACTGACCCATTCATTTCTCGAAGAGGAGCTCCAGGGAACATTCTGCATTGCCAGACCATTACGCTATCCTTAGGTAAAGGTCATCCTTGATCGAAAGCCAGTTGTATCTGACTCTAGGGTTCAGTGCTCATATCTGGTTGCAGCCAAAGAGCCAGCGCTGTCTGCATCTGCAGATGTTTATGTGGACATGTGGCAGGCATGCCTAGATGCTGGATTATCCTTAAAGGCATCTAAATATCATCCACTCTGTCTTGATGTCCATCTAAGGAATGTATCATAAACTATCAGAGATGTTACTGGCACTGTCCACTTGGTGCTGTAAAACGCTCTCAGCTAGCTCTTTGCCAGTTTATGACAAGTGTTAATAATACAGATGTCATCTTCTATAGGGATTGCAGTGGCTCAAGTGGCTAAGATGCTGACTGGAAGGTGAAAAGTCAGCAGTTCGAAGCCTGAATACTGCAGGACGGTATGAGATGCCGTCATTGTCCCAGCTCCTGCCAACCTAGCAGTTCAAAAGCAAGAAATTGCAAGTAAATAAATAGGGACCACTTTGGTGGGAAGGTAAACAGCGTTCCGTGCACTCCTGTGTCTAGTCATGCCTGCCATATGACCATGGAAACGTTTGGAGACACAGACAGCACTGGTTCTTCAGCTATGAAACAGAGATGAGCACTGAACCCTGGATATGACTGGCTTTCAAGCAAGGGTGACCTTTACCTTACAGTTTCTATATCACTTTTCACTCTCATTCCACCCCATGATACTAAACCTAACTCTTACAACACTTTCAAATGAACCTGTGTCTAGAATATAGTACTCTAAATGTTTGGAGAAATGGAAAGAACAGGTGGGCCCCCAGTATCTGCAGGTTCAGTATCCACACTTTTAGTTATATATGGGTCCAAAGATATTAAATAATAAATCCTGAAATATTAAGTATTGTGGTGCATTACCAGAGGTGGCCACTAGAGGAAACTGTGCAAAATAAAATATAGGGTTCACTGTTATCCACTGTTTCAGGTATCTGCAGTAGGTCTCATAACATATCCCCCAGAGATACGGGTGGTGGTGGTGCCTTGTACTCTGAAAACTCATGTTGAAACAAATCAGATAGTTTTAACTGTGCCCCACTGCTCACACTTTTGATTGCACAGATCTTACTAGAGCAATAAGCTGTGATAGCATGGATATGTGTGTGAAGAAGCCATGGCAACAATTCAGTAAAGCTTAGGCCCGCAGTGATGGTGAACCTTGGCGCTCCAGCTGTTCTTGAACTTCAATTCCCAGAAGTCCTGATCAGCAGGAGTGCTAACTTGGGCCTCTGGTAATTGAAGTCCAAGAACACCTGGAGTGCCAAGGTTCGCCATCACAGGCTTAGGGTGTTGTTATTTTAAAAAAGATTCCCCGACTGAGCAAATGTCCCTTGTCCCTCTCTGACTCTCTCCTCTGACTCTAGTCTAGACACCTCTAAGGGTTGAAAGGTTGCTCTGTAATCAAAAGGGCCATCAGACATTCTGTACCAATTAAGGTAAAGAACAAAAGGGTCTGACCCAAAAGAAGAAATTATTTAATACAGTACAGTGTGGGCAGTTTGAACATGGATACCAGGTGACCACTTCCTAACCTTTATATAAATTATATCACATGACTCCACCTGTTCTCAATAAAGAGTTATGCATGACCAATTTACAGCAATTTGTTCTCTACTTCTCCTGCTATACACCTTTCAGTTTCCAATCACATACTTTTTTCTTCAACTATATGCTAAGATGTTGCTGCTACTGCAATTTTTAAAAGTAAATTCCCTGCAAGAAATATCTAAATTGGCCAGTGAGACTTTAATTTAATCCTTGTGCAATAACCCGAGTAAAAAGTGCTATGTTTTAATAGGAAATTCACTTTTCTCTGTAACCAAAATCATACCATCCATGCACAAGGGTAAAATATCGGCAGGCCTGGGAGAGATACAAAATTTTGTAGAAGCCAAGCTGGCCAATGGCATGGTTCGCCATCAATGTCCTAGGGTGTATGTGGCAGTGGGGAGCAAATTTTTTTGCTCCCACACAGTGTGGCGGAGCCTATGTTGTGGGCAGAGACTATTTTGTGGGTAGAGCCTATGTCATGGGCGGAGCCTATGTCATGGGCGATCTAGTCATGCCTGCCATATGGCCATTTATACATCTGCAAACACAGGCAGCACTGGCTCTTTGGCTGTAAATGGACATGAGCACTGCACCCTAGAGTTGGATATGACTGGCTTTTGAGCAAGGGAAACCTTGAACCATTTGTAGGGACATAATCTGGTGAGGCAGGGCTGGGAGGTGGGTATGGCCACCCAATTTCACTACCCCCCTGCTCAAAGGCCACCCAATTTCGCCACCCCCTGCCCAGAGGCCACCCAATTTTGCTACACCACCCCCCTCTCCCAGGTGTGCGTGTGAACCTGTTGCTGCCCACCACTGGTATGTGGCAACTGGATGAAGGCCACAGAACAGAGAATTTGTTTTTGTTTTGTTACTTTAAATCCAGTGGTTCCATCCCCTCAAATTCTTCCCATGCATCTCTGAAATGGCTGTTGTATGTTTTTTTACAATATCGATGAACCGTGATGATAATTTGGGGTGCAGGGATGATTTGGATGGCAGCACAAATGTTCCCCACAACACTATAACATCTCCACTATCCCATAGACAACCGAAGTGTATTTTTAATTTGAAACTGGCAACAATAGGAGCTCAGTCTCAGATCTTTTTCCTTTGGAGTTTTGTTCACTCACTTCCCTTGCAACTTTGTTTGAAGGGCATAAATTCTAGGGGACGGCTAGGCAAAACCTGGGTGCCAAGCCGGTGGCCGTCTGCTGACCTCAATGCGTCGGAACCTTAGTCCACCACAGTGAATGTTAACCAAGGTTCATTTTTATTTAGCAACTGCAATCAGATTCAAGCTTATGCAGTTATGCACTATGCTTAAGGTCAATGACTATGCAATCCTTGCTCATAATAAAGGCAGTGAGAGGGTCCATGTGGAGAGAGAGGGAGAAGGAGAGAGAAAGAGAGGGGGAGAGAGAGATGCAATCCTTTTCTCTTGCTCTTCAGTTTAGACCAGTGTTTGCCAACCTTTGGTTCTTGGACTTCAATTCCCAGAAGCTTGAATCAATTCCCCAAAGCACTGATCAGTCAATGTACTGACTTGGGCTTCTGGAAACTAAAGACCCCCTTTCGGGCATGGTCCCAAACCACTGCATGCAGATCATCAAGAGCATTAAATGAAGAGCAGTCTGAAATTGTTCCGGAACCCGGAACATAGTGAAAGAACCAACAAACGTTCTGCTGTTCTGTGAAATTATTTTCTTTGCAAATGTCATCCACCTTCCCCACCATCACCGGGGGCAAATCCAAAATAACATACTCCTAGCCTCTCCCTGCATGTTCCAGCTAACTAGCCCAGCCTTGTTTTCCCAAAATGCACTAAGAGGGAGAGTGTTTGGCTTGGCTTGACAGCCACATGGAGAGCAAATTTCCCATACAGACTGTTCCCATATCTGACCTCTGTTTTCAAAATGTTGGTAATGGGTAGACTGTGATGCCTACACAAAGTCGCCTCATTTGACAATTCCAGGTGAACATGTGCCCTAAGCTAAAGGAGGTGGCTGAGGTGGCTTAGTAGTTAAGATACTGAACTTGATAACTGGAAGGTCAGCATATCGGGCAGTTCAAGACTTGGGTGTTGCATGATGGAATGAGCACCTGTCTCTGTCCCAGCTCTGCCAAACTAGCAGTTCGAAAGCAAGAAATTGCAAATAGATAAATAGGTACCCCTTCGGTGGGAACGTAAACAGCATTCTGTGCACTCGTGTCTAGTCATGCCTGCCACATGACCAGGGAAACATCTGTAGATGTTCTTAGCCTGTAAATGGAGATGAACACCGAACCCTAGAATCAGACATGACTGGCTTTCGAGCAAAGGAAACCTTTACCTTTACCTAAGCGAAAGGAGAGAAACATGTTGCACAAAACGCTTAAGAATTTTTAGGCCATAAAAACTGAAATTACAGTATATCCGATACGCCTAATTTTGTACAGTCAACCCTCGCATAAAGAGAGTCTCGCTTAAAGAGAGCCTCACTTAAAGAGCAGCACTTTCTCTTAATGTTCTTTTTGCTTAACAAATAAAACCAACCAAAAACTCGCTTAACAAATAAACCGGGGTTCGCAACCCCCCCCCCACCAGAAGTCACAGTTGGTCACTTACTAGGGTGTTTTGCTTAAAGAGCAAACTCACTTAAAGAGCAATCCTGTGGAACACATTATGCTCTTTAAACGAGCTACAACTACTTCCTTGCTGTTTTTTGGCCTAGTGAAAAGGGAGTCTAACTATAAAGAGAAATTACTGTGAAAGCAGAGCCTGGGAAGACACCTGATGGCAAAACAACACTTTAACTTTCTTGTGTCATTCCACTTTCATCCCCATGGGCTAGAATAGGGGTGATCAGACTTTTCAGGCTGTGGGCTCAGAAGCCCGTTCATGTGGTTCCTCCCACTGGAAGGTGAAGTAAAATGTGCCTTACAATCTGTTTCGCAACAGGATGAGATAGATTTTAGGCTGCCATTTTCTCTACTTAAACCAGGGGTGCCCAAACTATGGTCTGCGGGCCAGATCCAGGTGATGCCAATTCATTCAGCCCGTGCCACTCTCATCGCTCCTGGAAGTGTAGGTAAAATGCGCCGATACAAACACATTTTACTTCCACTTCTAGGAGCAACAAGTGCGGCGTGGGCCGGATGAATTGGCATCAGAGGCTGGATCTGGCCCATGGACCGTAGTTTGGGCACCCCTGGACTAGAAACCTACACCTTTCAAGAAGTGAACCTTACAAATACCGGCATCTCAGGGCTGTCCCCTTTTGTGCTGAGCCCTGAACTTTGTATTAAAATTAGACGTGGGAGACAATTCATCTGTAGTTTTCGCAAATTGTGCTGAACAAAATTAATGAGTGATCTGTTCTGTGGGCTGTTTGGAGGGCAGCCCTATCCATTCATTTGTTATTAAACAAACAAACAAAATCAATAACTGTTAAGTAAACAGGCACAACTCGATGTCATGGCACACCATGGGCTGTGTTATCTCCGATGACTTGTTGCTTACTTTACACAGCAGCCAACCGAGTGAGAGAGCTTACTCTCCCCATTTCTTGCTTGTTTTTCTACCACCTCTTTGGCCAGCTTTTGTTTCAAAGTGGGCAGCAGGCAAATGAGCCAGGAAAACAGGGGCACATCATCACAAAAAGTAGCCAGAGTTTATATGCCGAACAAAAACAATGCTTCTGGATTGTGGTTTGCTCTTGATTAGCAAACCAAGGTCCATTAGCAGTGGTGGGTTCCCACATCTTAGAAAGTCAAACTTCAAACCAGCCACACCTCTGTACCTCGTTGTGATAGGCAACTGTGGCCATTAAGTAACAATGCCACTGGAACAAAAGCCTGCTGTCTAAAACACCCCAAAGAAAGTGTCAAGTGTGGCACTGATCTAAAGCTGGCATTCAAAGCAAAGAGAGGCAGTGGGAGGGAATTAAATCGCCCCTGTACTAAGCTCGATGGGCATTCAATATGGCTATTTCACTAGCTCAAATGAGAATCTGGCTCATTTACTGGTCTGCCAATTACTGCCAGAAACATGAGCCAACGAGGACTTAAGTTTGGCCTACGACAAAGCCAAGAAAGTGGCTTCATTTTGACAGTCCGGGGTTTGATCAGGTCACAAAAAAAAAAAAGAAGAATTTCACTAGCTACCAAATCCCAAAGGTAAGAAGAGCAGGGTAACATCGTTTTATGCAAGTAACTGTGCAGCAAATGAAATCAATTTAACATGATCTAAGCCAGTGGTGGTAAACCTATGGCAGTGATGGCAAACCTTTTAGAGACTGAGTGCCCAAACTCCAACCCAAAACCCATTTATTTATCGCAGAGTGCCGACACAGCAACAGGGGAGGAAGGAGATTCTCCCATTGGGCAGCTGGGCAAAGGGCTCCCATTGGGCAGCTGGCACACTCCGTGCTCAGGGAGAGGGAGGAAGTGCTCCCGTTGAGCTGCTGGGCAAAGGAGCAGAGTGAACTCTGTGCTGGGGGGAGGGAGGAAGCCCTCCCATTGGGCTGATGGGCAGAGGGGTGGGGCAAACTCTGTGCTGGGGTGACTGCATGGGTGCCTACAGAGAGTTTCACCACCACTGACCTATGGCATGCATGCCAGAGGGGGCACTTAGAGCCTTCTCTGTGGGCATACGTGCCGTTGCCCCAGTACAGAGTTTGCTCCACTCCTGTGTCCAGCAGCCCAATGGGAGTGCTTCCTCCCTCCCGTGTCTGGGGTAAGGCAGACAGCTCACATGCGGCATGAGGGTTTGGTGCAGACAGCAGCTTGTTGAGTCTGTGGTGAAGGTGAGTTATTTTTTCTAAACTAAAACCTCACTACTGTATTCAGGTTAAATTGCCGTGTTGGCACTTTGTGATAAATACTGTAAGTGGGTTTTGGGTTGCCGTTTGGGCACTTAGCCTCTAAAAGGTTGAGCATCACTGGTCTAAGCTTTCGGGGCTCATTTCATCAAAGCTTATTTAAAACATTATTTTTGGTTTCACAGATGACATTGTACTGCCCTCTTGTGGGAAGTTCTTCATACTATTCATTATTCAAGACTGAAAGTCAATGATAACATGTTCTAATCTAGGGAAATCTTGAAATTGCTTGGAACTACCATAGGGAGTTTCTGAATGAAAAGCTCTGTAGCAGCTGGATAGGCATCCTTGAAAGACAGCTGTCATATCAGTACCAATCTTCCCCAGGAAGGAACTACTGGGGGAGGCACTGAGCTGTGCTCAACTTTCACCTGAGGACCACAAAGGTTGGGCAGCCCATGCACAAGCATTGGAAAAGTTACTTTTTTCAACAGACACTAGGCCAACCCCAGAGCCAGTACCAACTACTTTTGATATCTGTAAAATAAATAATTATTGGCTAATGGGGGCACTTAGAGAGTTGGTCACAAATGCCATTCTTCTGAAACTCTCCAGGGAGGAGCCGGAAGCAAAGCAGTGTTTGCATGCATGCATGCATGCTGGGTCCGGGCGCCCGGAGTGGGGTGAGGCTGAGCCAGCAGTTACTCTGCTGCAGTTACTCATTAAAGGAAAATCAGAGCATCGAAGTGTAATTCTGATGAAGTGGACTCGATCCACAAAAGCTCACATTGAAATATAGCAGTGTAACTGTCCCCACCCAGTCACCTGGCCATGTCCACAGAGTTGGTTACACCCACAGTGTGGTAGTAATTTTTTTTGAAGCTTATCACTGATCACATGCTAGTAAAGTCCACCACTTGTTACAAAGATTATTCACCCACAACACTGAATAAGCCTTCCCCGCTCCAATATTCCAATTACAATGTGCTACAAGGAGTCAACAAGAAATCACAAGATACTGAGCAGTTTGCAGGGTGTCAGACAATCATTTCACCAGTAAAGCAAGCCAATACAGCACATGGGAAGTCTACTGGAGACTGCCTGTTATACTAAGTTACATCCGCCCACCCTACCTTCAAGACCACAATTTGGAAACTGGAAAGCTAGAACTGTACAATGGTACAGTATTTCTTTTTTTCCAAGTAGAGGAAAAACATGAGGTATATGTTCAATGTTTGCCTCTTTGTGCAGAACGACACATGATATGCACCCTATCAGCATGCACAGAGGCTGTTTTTATCTAGGGATGAATAACTTTGGGAAGGAGTAGTTTGAGATGACTGGTAGAATTTTCCTCTGCCAGCCTGCATCTGGTATGGCTATCCATGCACATCTGTACATGCATGCATGCATGTGTGTTAAGGTGCAGGGAGGGGGAAGCACAATGTCCTGCTGCTGCATTGTGCCCAGCTGTTAAAAAACCAAGGACTAAGCTGTTTCTCTTAAGCCAGGGCTGAGGATGGTGTAGCCCTCCCAGTGCTGTACGCCTGCACCTCCTATCACCCCCAGTCATATTTTTAAGATTTTCAGATAGGCACCTGTGCCATTTGATTTCATGAGATAAATATTTATCCTGAGATCTAGGTACACATGCCCATGCAGGTAAGACTATGGAGTGACAACAGAGAGAAAAGAAATGCAGAAAGTAAAAGCAGTTAACACCCATTTTACTAAGGGTAGCCAGGTGCTGGTTAGAACAGAACTGTCCCAGCTTAGTGAGTTAATTAACTTTTTTTTTTTACCATTAGAAGCAATTTCCTGGTATGATACCGTTGCAAACAAATTTAATTGAAGGGGGAGAGACCAGATGATTGAGGATTTATCCGGTACATTCAAAAAGTAAATTGTTCAAGTGAGGGCAAAACCTTTATTCCCTGGGAGTTTACACATCGGAATGGATGGTGGGGTGGATATCATTGGAAACAGTGGTTGGGAAAGTTAGAGAGAAACCGTGACAGAACCCCTTTAAACCACCACTCTATATTCTATTTCTTTATTTTATGCTTTTCATCTTCATAAGACAAAAGAGCAACAAAACTACAGGCTACCAACATACGAATCAAGAGGATAATAAGAATACAGAAAAAGTCTTGTCTTCTGCACAGGTATATTTAAAAACTCCTGCCAACCTAGCAGTTCAAAAGCAAGACATTGCAAGAAGATAAATAGGTACTACTTCAGCAGTAAAGTTAAGTGTTCCATGCACTCTGGTGTCTAGTCATGCCTGCTACATAACCATGGAAACTTCTGCAGAAACAGACAGCACTGGCTCTTTGGCTGTAAATGGAGATGAGTACCGCAGCCTAGAGTCAGATACGACTGGCTTTCAAGCAAGGGAGAACTTTACTTTTTACCTTTTAATTTTTTTAAAATGTAATCAATGTGTTTTTAATTGTGTTTTTAATTTTGTAAGCCACCCTGAGTCTTTGGATGAGGGCGGGATATAAATGTGATAAAATAAATAATAAATAAATTACCTCTAATTAAGAACATGAAGTCCTGTGGAATCTGTATCATTAGAGTACACCCATGCAGATGATGCCTGCAATCTGGCTGGGAGATTGTTCTTAATGATGAATCCTAAAGTACATCCCTTAGGTGTCCTGAGACGGCCTAAGCACTGGGACAACTCTGTGCGCACACCGAATATGCAGCAATCAAACTGACACAAATGTGTTTCTTCATTCATGGCTCTTCTGTCTGCCAAGTCTGTCAGGCAGATTTTTAAAATATAAAAACAACCTGCCAAACTCTGTTGAACCAGGAGATGGTGCTAAGATCATCTAAACAAGTTTTCCAGTTCTGTATGATTTCCTGCTTTGCCAAAGCGACCAGGAGCGAAGTCAGGTCTTTACTTGACAGAATTTCACTTTAGTCAGTAAAAGACAGAAACAGTGGAAAAACTGAATTAGGGGAGGGGAAAGAGCCTGATTTTCTATTTTAGAGATTAAATCTATTATGCTGTCCTAGAAGGATAAAACCCTGAACCCATTGAAGGCGAACCTTTTAGAGACCCAGTGCCCAAATTGCAACCCAGAACCCACTTACCTATCGCAAAGTGCCAACACAGCAACAGGGGAGGAAGCAAACACTAACACTGGGCTGCTGGGCAGAGGAGTGAAGCAAACTCTGTGCTGGGGGGAAGGGAGGGAGCGCTCCCATTGGGCTGCTGGGGAGGGGGAGGGGCAAACTCTGTGCTGGGGTGACTGCATGAGTGCCCACAGAGGGGGCTCCGAGTGCCACCTCTGGCACGTGTGCCATAGGTTCGCCACCATTGCCCTGAACCAATCTATCCTGAACTGCAATAAAGTCCCAGCAAGTTGACATTGTGGTTAATGAAGCCATGCATATTGTGGAAGGATGCCTCAGACCTACACCAGTTGAGAAAATATACCCTTTTGTTGGTATCGTTCCACCTTAAAATAAGGGAGAGAAGTAGCAGCGGATGCCAAGAGAATTAAGCAAGAGAATGACCCTTGACACCCTCGAACAGAAATGAGCCTCAAGTCTGCCGGCTCAGATCCAGGAAGAGCTTTATGGCAAGAACAAACATTCTTGAGGGTATGTAAGAGCAAAATTATTATTAGTTCAAATCAGAAGATGGAGGAAGGAGCGCACTGTACAAAGAACAACATTAAAGGAGGATATGGCTGAGGAACTCAACTTCCCCTACGTCATTTGGAGGGCCCTGAATACGCTGAGGGTCGGAATCCCTAAATGTAAGACCGACATGCTCAAGACGGGGCTGCTGGCAGACAACAACACTCTGTGAATGTGGAGAGACACAGAATCCGTCTCATTTACTGGAGAAACATGTACCAATGAGGAATTACGTTTGGCCAATGACAAAGCCAAGAAAGTGGCTTCATTTCTGGCAGTCCAAAGTTTGATCTGGACACAAACAAGAAGACCACCCCTTCAACACTTGGGGGGGGGGGCATTCAGGTAACAACTCCAGACCGTTCTCTGGAACCTGAAGTGACCCCTGTGTATCATTTTTAACGGGTTTTCTTCCATTGCTGCAAATTCTAATGTAATAATGGGTGCAGACCCAACGTTTGGTTTCTACCATGCTGTTCTAGATCTAGCCACAGAGCTATAGAAAGCTATTCTATCACTCTTATCAGTCTCTATGACTTCCTTTCACATGTACAAAACTGCCCAGGTATGCACACCCTTCCCTCTTCAGTTGTAATGACCTATGTGCATGGGCTCACATAGGCACATCTCTTTCCTCGTGTAGACAGACAAGCTTAGGTAGGTCTCCTCTTTGAGGAACATGAAAAATGTCTTCTACCACTATGCAGATAGAAAGTGAAGACAAAGGAGGAGAAGGAAGAGTAGAGATAATGATATTGCATGCAGGTCGCCTGCAGTATCTGCAGATTCAGGATCTATGGTTTCAGTTATCTGCAGGTCTAAAAATATTCAATAAAAATCCTGAAATACAGTACAGTACATAATATATACAGGTACAGTATGTATTTCTATGGTGCATTACCAGGTCTGGCCACTAGAGATCACTAACTGCAATGTAAAATATAGCGTTTGTTGTTATCTGCAGTTTCAGGTACCTGACGTAGATCTTAAAGGCAACCTGTATAATTTTTGCCAAACACACAAACAGGAAAGCAGACCACATTTCTTTGAGGAGGATTAGGATTTATTTTATTACATTTACATTCTTCTGCTTCTCTCTGGGACTCAAGGCAGTGCACATTCTTCCTAACCTCAGTTAATATTCAGACCAACCATATGAGGCAAGTGAGGTGGAGAGAGACTTAGACATGTCACTTAGAAATGAGCTGGGCCTTGTCCTTAGTTCTCTTGCATTTAAACTTCCCATGCTTTCACCACTAGACCATACTGCCTCAAGGACTGCAGACTTGGGCCCTTTAAAGCAGGGATTTTCAACCAATGGCTTGCAGGATGCGGCCCACGACACCATTTCATGTGGCCACCCATCGCCTCCACCACACCCAGAAGTGCCATGTGGTGAAGGGCAAAATGGTCATCCTGCCCCTGAAGCTGTCTGAGGGAGCGTGACCTGGCTTTAAAAAGGTTGAAAAGGCCTACTTTAAAGGATAAGCTGCTTAAGCATTTACTCAGAGCCAGCCTGCTCTTCAAGGCTGACAATATGAGGAAAAAAGGAACTGCAGTTATTGAAAGATAAGGGGAAATCCCTCTCCGCTTATGCTCAGAGGTTGATTTCTTCTGATACGACAGGACTTCACTCAGATTTACTGGATTGATGAGAGTCTTCGTTTCTTTTAAGCACACCGGGGAGAACAAGGAACAAGAAAGAGACAGAGGAGTTACAGAAGCAACCATTTGATTTTTGTGAAGAGAGGTTGGAGAAGAGAAACCTAAAGAGTAGATTATTAGCCATAAATAATCCTGTTCAGGTTCACTTAAGGTTTCCTTAACTTGACACAGGAAACTGCGACCAACTGATGAGTTGCTGGAGGGCACCTTGGCCGCATGATCAAGCACGCGACGGAGACATCCTCTGGCACTTCGTAAACTGGACATTTTGTTGCAAATTATGCAAACAGTGCTGGCTCTTCGGCTTTGAAACAGAGATGAGCACTGAACCCTAGAGTCGGATACGACTGGCTTTTGAGCAAGGGAAACCTTTACTATGCAAACCTTATGTGAACCCCAATGAAATTCTGGCCATGTGGTGAAGGCATCAACTGACCTATCATCAAGAAACCCATCTCCTTCAAAGCAGATGGACTGACTAGTACAGGGGTTCCTAAACTTTTAATGCTGCGGGCCAGACCACGCCCCCTGACGCGGGCACACTTATGGCTGATGTAACCTTGTTTATGCATGTGTGGGTGCATTTATGGCTGACATAACCATGTTTACACATGCACAGGTGCATTTATGGGTGATATAAATGCACCTGCTTCCACTTCCAGGTGTAGCAGTGGCGGGCCACATGAAATGATGCCGTGGGCCAACCCTGGCCCACAGGCCATAAACTGGGAACTCCTGGAGTAGCGTCTCCCGGCCAGCAAGGTGGCAAACTGCCATGAGTTGCACATTCTCCAAACTCCTGCTCCTGGTTCAGCTTTCCTTCCCTCCCTCCCATTCATCCCAAACCTCACCCTCTTTGTAGGAACTGCATGGCTGTTTCCTAGAGATAGCAGGGACTATGGTGGCTTAGTGGTTAAGATGCTGAGCTTGATGACTGGAAGGTCAGCAGTTTGAGACCTGAGTACTGCATGATGGAGTCAGCTCCTGTCTCTGTCCTAGCTCCTGGTAACCTAGCAGCTTGAAAGCAAGACATTGCAAGTAGATAAAGAGGTACCGCTTCGGTGGGAAAGGTAACAGCATTCCATGGACACTGTCATGCCTACCCCATGGCCAGGGAAATGTTTACAGATGCAGACACTGCTGGCTCTTTGACTATAAACAGAGAGATGAGCACCAAACCCTAGAGTCAGATATGCCATGGAAAATCCTACACAGAAAGCAACTGCTTAAGAGCAAGCTGTTCCCTTGGCTTTCTGGAAGTGGAAATCTCCCCCCCCCCCCCGCAACCTAGGATCCTTAACCTCACACAATGCAGAGCATGTAAAGAAAGAGCTAATCTGGCATCCCAACCTCTCAAGGTTGTCTGCCAGTTCTCGTGACAGAGAACAAGGTGACCTGGCTATTGCGGTGTCTTGGACACCAAGTCCTAAGAGAAGCAGTGAAAGAACTGGGCATGCTTAGCCTGGAGAAGAGAAGACGGAAGGGGAGACGTGACACTGGTCCTTAAACGTCTGAAGAGCTCTTACACAGAAAGAGGAGCAGATTCATCCTCTGCTGCTCCGAAGGCTGGACCAGAACCACCAAGTGGGGGAACAGTTGTTGGCTATACATTAGGAGAAACGTCCTAACAGTAATAGCAATTAGCAATAGCAGTTACACTTCTATAACACCCTGTAGCGCTCAGTGTACTCAGTGTAGGATGGAAGGCTGAGTCAACCTTGATCTACCCATCAGGATCAAACCCACAATAATTTGGCTGCAGTGCTCAAGTGGTTCCACGGGGAGACAGGCTGCCTCAAGAGGGGGACCTATGCAGTGATGGGTTGTTACCGGTTCGCCTGAACTGGTAGCACCCATCAGGAGGGAGTCGCGCGGGGTGGTGGTGGTAAACCCCCAGGCGACCCAGTTAGGTCGCCTCTCTGGCCCCCCTCCGGAAGTGTGCATGCATCAAACCTCTATTTGATGCACACACAGTAAAAAATAGAACTGTCCATGCGTCAAATAGAGGTTTGACCCATGCGCAGCCATTTCGGCTGCCAGAAAAGGAAGCGCAGGAAACGCCTCTACAAGTAGCGGTGATGGCAGCCTTTCCTTGCTGCGCCAGTTTGCCGCCACGGTTCCTGCCTGCCTGCTGCCTGCCTGCCTGCTACCTGCCTAGCTAGGTAAGTTACTGGTTTTTTTGTTTGGTGTGTGGGTTGATGTGTGTGTGTATTTTATTTATTTTAATTTTATATTTTTTTTCTTTGGCTCCGCCCATGTCATCATGACATCATGATGTTGGCCCCACCCACGTCATCATGACATCATGATGTTGGCCCCACCCACGACGTCCATGATGTCACGATGGGGTAGTAAAAAATTTGACATCCCACCACTGGATCTATGTATGTAAAGGTTGGAGAACATTTGTCAGGCATCCTGAAGAATCATGCACTGCAGATCCTGTCCCCCGGCTTAAAAAGTTTAGGAACCCCTGGACTAGAGGGATCTCCAAGATCACTTCCTATGGTTCTATATCAGGGGTGCCCAAACTACGGCCTGGGAGTCAGATCCAGCCCCTGGGCCATAGTGACCAGCTCCCTGAACCACGTGACCGGCCCATAGCCCAAAAAGTGTGGGCTCCCCTGTTCTATATTCAGTGCACCCAACTCCAGGAGTAAACACAATTGGGGTGCTTTTGCAGCTCAAGCAAGTTGAATCAGAATTCCCAAGCTTGCACAGATGGGGTTTTTAGGGAGTTGTTCTAAAAAGTATCTTTTCTAGGGTCTAAGCTTAACAATGGGTATGTGTGGTTATGCAGAGACATACTTTCCAATGCCTCCTGTTTTCTAGGAGTGGCTCCCTATTTTCCCTTGCAGAGATGGGTGTAGATTTGGCTTTTAAGAATCTTTAATTTATAAACAACTGTAACTTTCAGCAGAGTTAAAAATATCCTTAATTGGAATTGCAGGGTGTTGGTGGGAGAGCAGGGTGATGGATCTAGACCAGTGTCGCCTAATCTTTGGTTTTTGGACTTGTATTTTGGATTTGTATGTCGCTCTATTACATTCAATATGGCGTTCAGATCAGGGGGAGGGAGAATGGAATGTAAACAATAGGAGCCTCATGGTGTAGAAGAACTGAAACCTAATTGTGATTGATATGTGTTGCTGTAAGATCATCGGTTGGAATCCCTAAGGGGGAGGGCCAAAGGTGGATCCAATGGGAGGAGATATAACCCAGAGACTCATGCACACACACTAAGACATTCTCTTGGATGCTGTGCTTTTAAACTGCAAAAATGTAGAGGTTGGAGAAAGAAGGGGGGGCATGGGCTTTCCCTTGAACATGCAGCTTGCTTTATATAAGGAGCTATAATAACACTGGCCACTTTATGAGGAAACAAATAGTGTCAAACATATAAACTTATTCAATATATTTGTCAGTTAATGTTCATAATAACATATATAAATGAATGGATGACTCTTTAGTAACCTCTGACCAACCTTTAAAGGTCCATTCTTTTAAACACAGGTTGTCCTTTTATCAACCCAGAGACCTAAGTCGATTCCCCGAAGCACTGATCAGCCAATGTACTGACCGAGGCTTCTGGGAATTGAAGTCTCCCTGTGGGGCATGTGCCCCATGTTGGGAACCACTGATCTAGACTTAAACATGCAGGATGCAGTCCTATGCAGTCTCACAAATATATTGTAGAATGCTTAGATTGTAACTTCACACACTGTAGCATGAGATTCATTTTGAATGGTAAAGGATAACTTTATAGGAGAACAGTGATGGTTCATATAGAGAAGGCGGCCTTGTTTTCATCTCTGATTAACTAGAGGAGGGGTTCTCAACCTATGGCCCACGACATCATTCCATCCAGCCTGTGCCCTCGCTTCCGCAGCCATCGCCTCAATCCTGTCCCTTCTGCTTGGTGTGTCCCTAATGGTGCTCCATAGCAGAGTGGATGTTGTACGAATGCTTATAACATCCAACGTGCTACTAAGTGACTTTAGGGACATGCCAACACAGGCAGAGGGGACAAGGATTGAGGTGGCGGTGGAGGACGACGCAGCAGACACCCATGGCCGACCACGTCTTTCCCTGGGGCTGCTCTGGTTGAGAGTGGCTTTTCTGTCAAATGCAGGCAGCTGCCCACGTCTTTCTTGGGGAGCCACCCTGGCCAAGCATAGGCAAGGACAGTCAGGAGACCTCCTTCACCCATAGCAGGCTGGTAAGCAGAGTCGGTATTGGCATGGATGGGAGGGAGGGAGTGTTGGCAGGCCAGACTGGTGGCATGGAGGGGGGAGTGTTAGTAGCATCAATGGCAGTGGGGGGGGGGAGTGGCGGCAGTGGTGGGAGTGTGGTGGGTCAGACTATTGGTGTTTGGGGGAGTGTTGGTGGGCTGGACTGGTGGCCCCACTGCTGCCGTTGGCAGTGGCGGGACCACCCCGAGCCCTCATCACTCCCCCCTGCCATTGCCGCCAAAGATGGTGGTTGGACCACCAGTCTGGCCCACCAACAGTCTGAGGGGGCATGATCTAGCCCCTGGCTTTAAAAGGTTGAGAACCCCTGGACTAGGGGATATTTCAGAACCGTGTCTTCCTGGTTGCTTATCTGTTTTGGCACAGTGGTTAAACTGCTATACTGCAGCCAAAACATTATAAGTTCAATCGTGACAGGGGGAGCGCAAGGTTGACTCAGCCTTCCATCCTTCTGGTGACAGTAAAATGAGTACCCAGCATGTTGGAGGCAAAAATGCTAATTAACTTGTGAACTGCACAGAGCGTCCACTATGGGGTGGTATAGAAACGTAATTGCTATTACTGTTATTCAAGAAAAGTAATTGCAAGATTATTTCCCTGAGAATGAAAAACTTTGGTGCTTTCCATACAAACACAGACTTCCATTTAATTTTCTAAAACTGGATACAAGACCCCCTCCCACTAACCAAGCAGCAGGTGAATAAACAGACTACTCCTTGTATGTATCCAAGGTGTGTTTATCCTTGCTTCCGGCAAAACCGGTTTGGAAAATTGGTATACTATTCTTAAAACCTCCTTGACCCACAAAAGGATGTGCATGCCAAAAGAAGTGGCGCATCTTCCAAACTACTTCCAAGCCTCTTAGAATATCTACTCTCTTCTCCTGTGGGGCATTAGTACAAGATTTTCCCACCATCCAAAGTGGGAAATATGAGCGGAAGAAACAATATACAGTACCAGCTTCTTAATGAAACCCCAGGTCTAATGCCCTTTCGGTGGAAATGACATTGGAGTAAAACATAAACATAAAACATAGGTAGAGAGAATTCCTCAAGTTGATCTGAAGTTTCAGTGCATTTTAGAAATATCAGAGTTTTTATTCCAAGCAAAAAAAAAAAAGAGGACAAAAATAAAACATTACTCGATAGCATTAAATTGACATGCTTATTTATTGCCATCCTGGAGGTTAACATATGCCAACTCACAAAATAAGCCAGTTTTTATTAATTAGATCCAACAGTAACAGAGGAAGCCTTTTATCACAGCAGGAAGCATCGCTCCTTTCTCAGCACCCCAATCGCTCTATCAACAGCTTGACACAGACATCAAAAAGCAGCGGGGTGGGTAGGTGGGGAGGACACTTCCCACCACTTGATCTCTCCTCCCTGAAGGAAAAGCTTCATCTGCAAGATTTGCCAAGCACCAGGGCAGATGCGGAAAGGGACCAGAAGAGAAACCAGCAGCTGCTGCCAGAAGAGGAAGTGCCTTGTCAAATGCCTCCACTTGGCCACAGCTATCGGCTTCCTCCCCTCTGGGGAAGAACACGTCATGCCCTCAGATGTATATTTAGTCATTCGGATAGCATCCCCCCCCCATCCAATTTGCTTCATGGCTAAATATACCAGAACAAGCTTCTCACATCACCAGGAGAAAATCTGGCTCATGGACCTCGCTGCAAAATCCTTCTCTACACCTTGGACTTCACACACTCTCCTGTGCATTGGCTAGAAACATCTGGCTGGTTCCACTGCAGGGTCTGCCTGTTGCTAAAACAGCCTGAGGTTCTCACCTTGAGACACAAGGCTAAAAGCAAGGAACATTTGGCAAATGGCATCGCCTGATAGCTCAGGGATGGAACCCCTAGTGACGCAGTGGTTAAACTGCTGTAGTGCAGCCAAAACATTGTGAGTTCGATCCTGATGAGGATCAAGGTTGACTCAGCCTTCCATCCCTTGGAAGTAGCGTACTGTAAATTGAGTGATGCTGGGGGAGATAGATTAATTCAAGTCAGATGAAGATAAGAAAGAGCGGGTAGTCACTCTGTTATCAGTAGCAATTAATTGCCAGTGAATGGAAAAATAAGTTTGTAATTAGTAAAGAAATTTGGTACAGAAACACATTGCGATTAGCACTTAATGATAAACTAACAAATGAAATGAAGATAAAAAAGGTTTAACTGCAAAAAACTCATTTTGGAAAATATGGGAACCTTTTGTAACATTCGAGTTGACTAGTAGAGATGGAACTAAACCGACTCAGGAAACATTGGAATTTTGGCAGAATTAAGAAAGAAAATGTGTAAGCTAATGAATGATAACAGGAATCACTTTGTATAGCACTGGATGGGGTAAGGTTAATGTTAGTCTTAGCATTCCCCCCCCCCCTTTTATTTTAAAATGTATTGTATTGTAAAATGTAGAAATTAACCCTGACTGCTCCTTAGAAGGTCAAATAGTAAAGATGAAGCTAAAGTACTTTAGACATCAAATGAGAAGAGAGGATTCGCTTGAGAAAGCCTTGATGCTGGGAAGGGTGGAGGGCAAAAGAAGAAGGGGCGGCCAAAAATGAGATGGCTAGATGGTATTGTAGACACAATGGACACAAAGCTGAATGAGTTAAGGAGGATGGTGGAGGACAGAAGTGCCTTGCAGACAGTGGTCCATGGGGTCGCAAAGGGTCGGAATCGACAGTGCGACTGAACAACAACAACAAATTGTATTGTATTTTGTATGTCATTGATATGTATTAATCCTTTTTTTAAATTAATAAAAATATATATTTAAAAAAAAGACACTGGCCGGGAGGCTAAAAGGAGCCTCCCTGGCCGAGGGAGGCTCGAAGACAACGCCGCCGCGTGAGACTCCGCCGCTGCTGCTGTGCCCTCCCGGCCCCCGTCACTGGCCGGGAGGATAAAAGGAGCCTCCCTGGCTGAGGGAAGCTCGAAGACGACGACGACGCTGCGCCCTCCCGGCCCCCGTCACCGGCCGGGAGGATAAAAGGAGCCTCCCTGGCCGAAGGAGGCTCGAAGATGCTGCCAATGCTTTGTTGGACTCTCCCTCGGCCAGCCGGCCTCGAAGGGAGAGAAACCTGGGGGTCTTGGGCGGCGATAGAGGACCTTGTATTGTGGGAGTCTCTTTGTGGGAGTTGGTAGTAATTTGTGATGTTGTTTTTGTATACTATGGAAGTCGCCTAGAGTCAGGTTCGCCTGAGCAAGGCAGGGTATAAATTTGAAGAATAAATAAATAAATAAAAATAAAATTATACCTTGGGGAAGAAGGGATCACAATAAGAGGCCATTCTATATCATAATGTAGTAACAAACATGTCTGTTGATTTTCCTTGCATAACAAGTAACAGTTATGTGTCACTTCAGGCTGAATGCTTTTAGAGAGTTCTGAAGGGTTTCCTTTGTGGGTTTTTTTTGTCATTTCCTTATTTTCTAAAAAGCAACTTTCCATGCTGCTGCCTGTTAACCAAGGATGGGATGAGTAAAGAGGGCTCCCAATGAACCAACCAGAAAACTGTCTCTGCTTTCCTGAAATCTACCCTCCAGGCTGAGATTTAAATCATTCTGTAGATATCCTAAAGGCAAGGTGCCATTCTGAAATTCCAGATGAAATCCTAGGACCGTGATGGCGAACCTTGGCACTCCGGATGTTTTTGGACTTAAATTCCCAGAAGCCCAAGCACCCTGTGAATCCACACGAATGGGTTTACTGCTATTCATCCGGCCCACGCTGCCCTCGTCGCTCCCGGAAGCAGAAGTAAAACGCGCCCTTACAGAGAAAGAGTTAACCCGGAAGAATCTTAACTGTATGGGCACATTTTACTTCCGCTTCTGGGAGTGACGAGGGCAGCGCAGGGCGGATGAATCACAGTAAACCCATTTGTGTGGATTCACAGGGTGCTTGGACTTCTGGGAATTGAAATCCAACAACATCTGGAGAGCCAAGGTTCACCATCACAGGCCAGTTCCTTTCTCTAGCAGCTATGCTATCTGGGCATGATGGGAGCTATAAGTCCCCCATCACCTGGAGGGTACGGTTTGAGAAAGACTATCCTATGTCTTACTGTGTAGTATATTTCACGTCTGGCCTAGACACAGAAAAAGAAAAAAGGAGCTGAAAAATTGTGACCTTTCATTTATCCAGTAACCTGTTCCCCAGCAACGATGACCCAACGGTCTCATCCTTTGGTAAGGTAAAGGTCGCCCTTGCTTGAGGACCAGTCCAATCCAACCCTAGGGTCTGGTGATCATCACCATTTATAGCCAAAGAGCCAGCGCCGTCTGTATCTGCAGACATTTCCGTGGTCATGTGGCAGGCATGATTAGACACCGGAGTGTATGAAACTGTTACCTTTCTACCAAAGTGGTCCCTATTTATCTACTTGCAATTTCTTGCTTTCAAACTGCTAGGTTGGCAGGAACTGGGGGAGAGATGGGAGTTCGCTGTCATGCAGCACCCGGGTCTTGAATTGCTGACCTACTGACTTTCCACTCATCAGGTTCAGCGGCTTAACCACTAAGCCACCGCAGTCCCCCCATCCTTTGGCACAAAAATATAAATGCCCCAGAAGGTGTATGCTGAGAGAGAAGGAGAGAGGAGGAGGAGTTGACGCCTGTATGCCTAGGACTCAAAAAAGGTAGTTCCTGACCACATCAAGATTTCCCTTCAAAACTATTTTGGGGTCAAGTACCTCCTGCACAAGCCATCAATATTGCATCATAACAACAGGGAAGGAAGGTCCCTTGCTACTCAGAAACCATCCTAGCACAGCTGATGGTTGAAAATGACTCATATTTAATGAATAGCAATGGCCAGCTGTCCACACCATGCAGCATTCACAACATCGCTCTGGGTCAGAACAATTTACAATTTGGGAGGAATGAGGAGCATCGAGGTAGCAACTGAGCAGTGAGAAGCATGGTTGAATTAGATGGCAACAGAAATGCAGTGAATATGAAAAAGGGGAGGAAAGATTTTCTGCAAAAAAGAGAACCCGCAACAAGTGTGAGAAGAGATTAGGCTGATGGGGAAGAACTGAAGACTGTTCCAGGCAGACGAAGCCAAGAAGTCAAAGGCATGGAGACTACAGGGAGACAGGACAACAAAATTTACAGCAGGAAACCTTAGATCAGTGGTGGTGAACCTTGGCACTCCAGGTGTTCTTGGACTTCAATTCCCAGAAGCCCAAGCCAACACACCTGGTCATCAGGGCTTCTGGGATTTGAAGTTCAAGAAGCCACTTACCGAGCCGAATTAAAAGAGATACGGCCCAAGAGGAATTCCACGGAGGTTTTCTATAAAGAGTGAGACTACAGTTCTGTAATACAGAGGGCTAGGGCAGTAGTGTAACATTGATTTCAGCCGCCTGGGGCATAAGCCAAATTTGCCGCCCCCTGGTGGACGCTGGCTCCCATTCCCGCTAGGGCTTCTGGAGACTGTAGTCCCAAAATAACCATAGCCCAAAATGCACCGCCCGTGGCGAACCACCCCCCTTGCCCCCCCATCCTACGCTGCTGGGCTAGGGAAAAGGATTTAATGTAGGGTTGCTCCCAAAGATCTGGAGCACCTCCACAGGAGAAACAAAAGGCCTACTTTTTCCAAGGAGGACACTGATATGCGGCAAATATGGAAGTCATCATGACAATACCCACCATCACCTGCCAAGAAGAGTCCAAAATGTAAGCAGCTAAACCAATCCACACCAAATAAAGAACAGGCTACTTGTAAAGATACTGGCTCTTAATTTCCTATCCAAGAAATAACCTTCCCTATATTGCGTTGCAGTTCAGCAATGTCAGCTTTTCAAAAACATAACGTTCCTGGAGAAGAAAGGGAAGTGGGAGAGAAATTTCTGTTTCCCACCCTTTTTGGCCACACCAATGTTTTACACTTCCTAAAATCCCCAGCCATGTTTCTAGAAGCATCTCAAAAGAGATGAAATCCTGAGAGCCAATGATTAAAAATCATTGGTGTAATAGTTAAGAGCATTGCAATGGGAGTCGGCAGAGTTACTCAAGCATCCACAAAGCCAAGAACCAACATAAGTAACCTTAAATTCAGTCACTCTCTCCTCCAGAGAGACTCTCAGATATGTGCTCGCTCTCTAAGAAAAAAAAAATGTAATTGGAAACAAGCGTGTGCATGTTGGCTACACCAGCTTCACCTTCCAGATTCCTTCCCCTCCTAGTCAACAGCAGACTCCCTCTAGGTCAGTGGTGGCAAACCTCTGGCACACGTGCCAGAGGTGGCACTTGGAGTCCTCTCTGTGGGCACACATGCAGTCACCCCAGCACAGTTTGCCCCGCCCCTCTGCCCAACAGCCCCGTGGTAATGCTTCCTCCCTCCCCCCAGCACAGAGTTCACCCCACCCCTCTGCCCAGCAGCCCAATGGGAGTGTTTCCTTCCTCTCCTGTTGCTGTGTTGGCATTTGCGATAAATAAGTGAGTTTTGGGTTCCAGTTTGGGCACTTGGTCTCTAAAAGGTTCGCCATCACTACACTAGGTAAAGGTCTCTCCATTGGTTGAAAACCATTTGTGTCTAACTCTAGGGAGTGGTGCCCTTCTCCATTTACAGCCAAAGAGCCAGTGTTATCTGTGTATGCAGATGTTTCTGTGGTCATGTGGCAGGTATTTATTTATTTTTCTGATTTCTATTGCCGCCCAACTCCGAAGACTCTGGGCGGCTCACAGAAAATAAAACCAATCACATTTTAAAAATCAATAAAAACCCCATTAAAACTGCCACCAAAAATTACTACGGATTAAAAGAGATTAAAAGAGGGAGACACTGTTCTTATTAAATCAGCCAGCAGGCAGGGGTCACCCCTGACTAGATGCCAGAGGGGCATGAAAAGCTGTAACCTTTCCCGCCAAAGCGGCATCCATTTATGTACTTGCAATGTCTTGCTTTTGAACAGCTAGGTTGACAGAGACGGGAACTCATGCCATCATGCAGCACTCAGGTCTCGAACTGCTGACCTTCCAGTCGTTGAGTTCAACATCTAAACTACTGCAGTCCCCCTCTAGCTTGGATTAAACTTCCATATTCTCACAGGTAGCCATGTAGCAATGCACCTAGAGCTAAGGAAGCAGAGAAAACATTTTAACACATATTGTACACGCAGCTATTCTGTTTTGTGTTGTCACCACCCTACGGCTCTAGCAATATGCTTCTAGACAGATTTAAATTGAATTGCTGTAAAATGCTGCCATTTACGCCCAGCAGGTTCTGTTTTTGACTCCCAGCCTTTCTGCTTCTGCTCTCCAGAAAATGTTGTGTTAGGCGATGAGATTGTGCAATAGTCCTGCGTGGCTCATTCTGGCCGTAGGCAAAAATATCTTTGCCCTCGTCTTGGCCTCTTCTTTGAAAGGCAACCTCCTGAATTTTAGCTCAAACTTTTCTTACACTGACTGGGAGGTGGAAAGTCAGCAGTTTGATTCCCAAATATTGTGGACGGAACAAGCTCCTGTCTTTGTTCCAGCTCCTGCCAACCTAGCACTTCGAAAGCAAGAAATTGAAGTAGATAAATAAGGACCACTTCGGTGGGAAGATAACAGTGTTCCGTGCACTCCGGTGTCTAGTCATGCCTGCCACATGACTACGGAAACATCTGCAGAAGCAGACAGCGTTGGCTCTTCGGCTTCGAAACAGAGATGAGCACTGAACCCTAGAGTCCGATATGACTGGCTTTCAAGCAAGGGGAACCTTTACCTTTACTTATGTATATTGGAGGGAGAAATGTTTTTCCAACTTTAGGGATTTTGGAAGTTAGTTTGGAGCTGGCTGGACAGTAAGTAAAAATGTCCTACAAATGCTGCAAAGAGGCAGTTCTCTGTACAAAAGAAAAGAAAAGAAAGGGGGTTAGAAGATCTATGCAGAGAGTCTTCTTTCCATCCTTTGTCAACCATGAAGTTTTCAGAAAATAACATACTGTAGTTGAATTTTCAAGGTCAAAAGACATTCTGCTACTACTAAGTACAAATGCAGACCCAGTTGTGCAGACTTCGGCCATCTCCGTGCTCTGTCTTCATCTTCTGGAAACAAAAGGTGTCCAGAAATTGCGGCTGGAGAGATACTGGATTGGTGCCAGGATATATAAGAAGACTATCTGCCTGTTATCTCCTCCTCCAATGATTAGTTGATGTGATATAGTGGTTAAAGCACTGGTCAGAAGATCCACTAGATCAGGGTTCCTCAAAGATGGCTCTCCAGGTGCTCTTGGACTTCAATTACCAGAAGCCCTTGTCAGTACACCTGTTGATCAGGGCTTCTGGGAACTGAAGTCTGAGAACATCTGGAGAGCCAAGTTTTGAGGACCCCAGTACTAGATAATCCTTGGGCCAGTCACGTTTTTCTCAGCCTCACCTACTGTGACTACATAAAATGGGGAGAAATGTACAGCACTTTGAGCTCCATGAGAATGTGGGATATATTTCCCCTCCAATTGCCAACCCTTCTTCATGAGAACCCACATGACAAACAATTTGTATTAAAATTTAGTTAAACACAATCATCTGGAACTTAAAATCACAAATAGCCAAAATCACAAAATATGATTACATGTGAAATGGCAAATACTGTATTTAAAATCTACATTAAAAGGACCTCATAAAAATAAATGTAATCAAAGTAAAACAAAAAAGCCATACTCAGAGACCAAAGGAACACGTGCTTGATACCCCATAGCTTTCAAAAATGTGTATTTTTTGCCTGGTCCCTAAAAGATAAGAATCCTCTTTGCAGATACCCAATGGAAGAGAATTTCTCTTTGCAGATACCCAATGGAAGGAATCCCTACCAGGTGTGATAACCCTACAGGACACAGTGTAAACACAACAAACTGATAAAAATTAAAATAAAAGTAAGCTAAGCTAAGGCATTACCAGCATTCCCATTCCTTATCTCATCCTCTTTTACCATCTTGTCCAAAGAATAATCCAATTCCTTTCCAGCAATGCTATTTTGATACCTTTCTCTTCCGTTCCATTTCAGGTTCCTCCTTGGAACAGCAAGATTAAAGAGGGCTGGCCTGAGGACCCAAATAACCCAAGGAATTACTTGTCATAGTACTAAAACAGGGTGTATTCGGAGAAAATGGATACATAGCATTTCCTCTTACAACATTACAGAAGTTGCCCAGACCCACTTTCCATATCTTGTGTATCACATCTAGGAGAGGCTCCCCACTTATTTAGGGTCGGCAGAAGGAAACCAGCCAGCAATTCAATGCCGAGTGTCAGGCGGGGGTTAACTAACCTGACTACTGTGAGGACTAAGGACCTTAGGTGGCGAAGTCCATAAGGAAGGGTGATGGTCCCCAAGTGGATTAAATCCCACTTGAATCCATCTTGATGGAGGGCAGCAGCTTCATCAATATTAGCCTGGGACCGATGAAGACTGTGTGCCTAAAGAGCTCAGGAACAGAAAGTGACTTGCAGAACTGGATCAGTGGTACGGCTGTCATGCTGTAATGTGGAAGGGAGATGAAAGGCCACTGCATTATATTCTCAGGACAGTCTTCATGGCTGATCGCCATGAGGATTGCCAATATTTGGATTCGGATACGGTAGAACAACAAGGAAGGAAACTGCAACCCAGCTGACTGGGGACAACCTGAAGCACATTTTGTGCTTAAAATAGAACAAAAGATTCCTGCCTCAGGATTTATTCATGCCTCCCCTGACAGATACTGGATCATATCCTGTCATTCAGACTAGACAGCACCAAAAGCAGCAGCCGCAGCAGCCAGAACAATCCAACTCTCTCCCAGAAGTTCCAGACATATCCTGGTGTTTGACAACTCTCCTGGCTATCTCTGAATCACGTCTTTCCATTTTAAAAAACCCAACCTAGACTAAACATCCTTCCCCTTACAAGGCATCCGAAAATGGAGCAAAAGTAGGCAAATCTGTCTTAGTATAATAGTTTGTGGCTAGGATAAGTTTTCCCAGGTATAAAATCTAGGATTCTTTGCTGCAGGCGGTGAACATGCTACCAGGGGGAATTTCCTTGGGCCTTGGGTGACCTGCCCCTAAATTGTTTCTACAACAGTCTCATCCAGAGAAGGGAAAAGCTAGGCTGCAACCCTAGATGGGACACTCATAGGCAGGTACAGTACTACAAATATAGCTTTCCCCATCTCTGGTACTGAAATATCGCCCTGCACGGGTTTTTTTTTCAAAGCCCCCTGTGGATTTAAAATACCTCCTTACCATGAGTTAAGCCTGTTTCTCCGACTGAACTCCTGGATGCTCCTGTTGAGCTTGAGCTTTGTGAGGTAGGTTGGGGAGCGGACAGTATGTAAGACGGGAGAGCTGGGGGACTTAGAGGAGGAATTCTGTCTTGCTAACATCTGGGGACCATCATTGGTGTCACTGGGTAAGAAGGCCTCGTCATCATCTGAAATGGCAGCGTCATGTATCTCGGGAATGCTGGGCAGTTGAGGGGATTTCTCCGAAGACATGGTTCTCTTTCTTCTGCAACGGTTTCTGGAGGTCAGCAGGCCAGCCACTCAAACAGGGTGATGGCGGTGGGGGCTCCGGTAGTGGGTCATTGTGTGTTTGGATACACCCCCAATGGTTGAAGATGGTGGCGGCGAGAATGCCGTTTTTGGGTTTTAGGAACCCAAAGAAGGTAACAGCCCAAGTTGAGTCTGTGTTGCAGAAGGCTGCTGCTAATTTCTCTGCCTACCTGCTTCTCCTGTTCTGTTCGATTGTCCTGGGAAGAAGTCAGACTCCCTTCCAGTTCTTTGGAGAGCCAGAGTCTTTGGGAGGAGGAGGAAGAGGAGGAGGCAACATGCTAGCCTGTTGGTGGAAAGGAAGGAGGTGACAGCGGTAGGAGAGAGGGACTTTCAGTAGGAAGAGGCTCTCAGGTGCCAAACCCCACGCAGGAGCCCTGCTGTGTCTTCCCTTCCAGGAGTCCCCTCCTTCTCCCCGCCCAAAATCCAGTCTCTCAGCAGCAGCCAGCATACATTCCTTCCTGCCGAAGTGAAGTCTCCGCAAGGTTGCTTCTGCCCAACTCTTTGGCAATCTCACCAGGTCGGATCTCTTCCCAAGGGAGCGGAGTGTTCCTGAAAGGCACGAGAGACTCCCCACACTGGCACCGAACAGTCTCAAAGGGCTGGCAAACGTCCCAACGGCAGTAAGAGCAGCAACCAGCCTAGAAGGGCCAAGGACAGGAAGGGCTAGCCTTCTACAATTTGTGCCAAACTTCCCGTCCTCTGGTATGTGGACTTATTGCTAATCATAAAACCCTTATCTAGATTTCTAGCCCTGCCCGTCGGCACAGTTTAGTTTGGCAAATGTGCAGCCAGCGACAAAAGGCAAGAGAGAGAGAGAGAGGCTGAGCTTCCGGTGTGTGTCTTGACCAGAGGAGGGGCCCTGAGATCCTCTTGCTAGCGGTGGAAGGGTGAGCTTAGAAAAGTTATTTTTTTTGCACTACAACCCCTAGAACTTTTCTGTCCATGTTGGCTGGAGGATTTAATGACAAAGGAAAGAAAGGAAAGTTCCTCCAGGTTCTGGGGGTAGAGGAACCAAATAAACACAAAGAGTGTTAAACCAGAGCTGGCAGGAGAATTTATTTCTTCTTTCCTAAAAGTAATATGCAAAAGGCCTGGACTGAAGCCAAGTCACTGCATAACAGGAAGAAGAAAAGTTCAGATCTTAATTTCCTACGAATAAAGATGGTACCATGTGAAATGGTAACCTATGGATAAGGGGGCTGTGGTGGCTCAGTGGTTAAGAAGCTCGCCTTAGCTGGAAGGCTGGTAAGCCGGCAGCTCAAGACCTGCATGACAGATCGAGTGCCTGTCTCCGTCCCAGCTCTTGGGGACATGAAAGGAGCCTCATTGGGGCATCCCAGGAGCAGAGTTTCTCCACCGAAAATCCTTTCAATCCAGAATAATTTCTGACACAAAGTTATTATTAACCTACGACTAGGGATCAGACACAACGTCTTGTCTGTTAATACAGTTATTTTCATGCATGGTTTGGGGAGAACATAGGTAAAGATCGCTCTTGCTCAAAAGCCAGTCATATCTGACGCTAGGGTTCAATGCTCATCTCTGTTTATAGCCAAAGAGCCAGTGCTGTCTTTGTCTGCAGATGTTTCCATGGACAAGTGGCAGACACGCCTAAACACCGGAGTGCACGGAACGCTGTATACCTTCCCACTAAAGTGGTCCCTATTTATCTTGAAATTATTATTATTATTATTATTATTATTATTATTATTATTATTATTATTATTATTATTATTATTATTATTATTATTATTATTATTATTATTATTATGTTTTTGCGATGTGATATTTTGTGATGTGATATGTGTAGTTGTTATATATAGTTTCTTTGTGAGCCGCCCAGAGTTGCTATGCGAGTTGGGCAGCATATAAATCGAACAATACAATACAATACAATCTACTTGCAATTTCTTGCTTTCAAACTGCTAAGTTGGCAGGAGCTGGGACAGAGACAGGAGCTCACTCTGTCATGCAGTACCCGGGAATCAAACTCAGACTTCCCAGTCAGCGAGTTCAGTGTTTTAACCACTTGAGAAACCACAGTCCATACAATCTCTAAAATGAAAAACTGTGTTGAATGGAGTGATTATCTACAGCTATTGGTCCATCAAAATACAGAATTAAAATACTGTACAGAATTTAATGGCTCTTGCCATTAAATTTAAAAAAAATAAGAATCTAAAAACAATTCATTTCCACTGACTTCCTGATGTTTCCAAACTAGAAACAGCATTCTAACTGAAAGCTCGTTAGGTAATCCACTTTTTCTCAGCCTGAGTTCTCAAAGTACAGTATGGGTACAATAACATTGCTCTGGTTTACAGGACTAAAGCCAGATAATGTAGAAAGACTCAACACTACCTAATGGCAAATCATTATCACATGCACACCCTTTTCCAGGAGGGAGGGAGAGATTCAACAGGGAGATGAGCAAAGATGCAAGTTTGAGAAAAGAAACTCACTTTGAGATTTGTGAATGAAGTGCCTGACTAGGTCCCACTGAGGAAGCGTTGCCAGTTCAAGGGCCGAACTGAATTCCAGAGAAACCCTCTTAGATGGCAGTCCTATGATAGGAAGGGCTCAAAGTCAAAAAGTGGGGCCACATTCTAAATTACATTAAAGGAAATGTGCCTATAGCGAAGTCTAACTCCGAGGTATTTTAACCTTTTGGAATTGGGTTGGGTGAACCGAGTCAAAAGCTGAGGAACCACCAAAAACAATGTTTATTGCAGGCAGAAAGGGCACAGCCAGCTAGGGAATCCAAAAGATTACTAGACTGTGAGTCCAGGAAGGCCAGATCCAGCCTCATGGCCTGTATAAAATGGCTGTTCTGCTCACCTGAGCGCTTCCCTTTCCCAAGTTGTCACTTTTAAGTAAACTAAGGGAGTTTTTTTACCTGTTTGGTAAAGCCTAGCATCTCTTCCAGTGCGGAATATATCATGTTTATGCTGAGATATTGGACCACCCTCCCATTTCTTGTGACATCACACTTTGCTATTGTGAGTCTATGGTGCTGTCACCCACTTTCACAGAAGTAGCTGAGCTGGGAAGCAGGCAGCTGTTTAAACAATCTTTGTTATCAGAAAAACAGCCTGAGGAAAGAGGACAGGAAGATCCAGGGAGAGTCTAGCTCAGCGGGAGATGTGGTGGGCTCATGCTAGAACAGAACCTCTCCCACGCTCTGGAGATCTCTGTCTGAGCAACCTGGATACTGTCTGCTAGCAGGTAAGACTATTGGGCTGAGGCTAAGCAGTACAATCTAGATTCTTCTGGCAGTTAATTAATGCATGCAACTGTACACAGTATAAGCTTTTGGGTTACAGATAATGCAACTGCAAACTGGTGGCGAACCTATGGCATGTGTGCCACAGGTGATACTTGAAGACCTCTCTGTGGGCACCCATACAGTCACCCCAGCAGAGTTCACCCCACCCCTCTGCCCAGCAACCCAATGAGAACACTTCTTCCCTCCCCCCAGCACAGTTTGCCTTGCCCCTTTGCCTAGCAGCCCAATGGGAGTGCTTCCTCCCTCCCCCAGCACAGTGTTTGCTCTGCCCAGCAGTCCAATGGGAGTGCTTCCTCCCTCCCTCACTCCCACCAGCACAGATTTCATCCCGCCCCTCTGCCCAGCAGCCCAAGGGGAGCGCTTCCTCCCTCTCCTGTTGCCATGTTAGCACTTTGAAGCAAATAAGTGGGTTTTGGGATGCAGTTTGGGCACTCGGTCACTAAAAGGTTCACCGTCAGTGGCCTATACACTCTTACATGTCTTGTGTGAGTTTTCATCTAATAATTGGTTACCACTTCATTTGGTTTCATGATCTGAAATCTTTGGGAGCAGCACAGCCAGATCTGGACTATGTATTGCTTTGGAAGCTGCCTTGGATGATACCCAAGAAAAGTTGCAAAGTGCTAATTGCAGAATTAGCTGATTATTTTCTTGTCATGTGCCTGAAAGAGAACAGCCACAGAGAAGTAGGAAAGCATGAAGGAACTGCCTCTGCCTAGCGATCTCTTGAATTTTCTCCTATTAAAAAGCATTTTAATTTATTTTTAAAATTTATAGGTTTAACTCCTGTCTCTGTCCCAGCTCCTGCCAACCTAACAGTTCGAAAGCAAGAAATTGCAAGCAGATAAATAGTTACCACTTTGGCAGGAAGGTAAACAGTGTTCTGTGTCTAGGGATGCCTGCCATATGTCCATGGAAACATTTGCAAATGCAGATAGCGCTGGCTCTTTGGCTATAAACAGAGACGAGCTCTGAACCCTATAGTTGGATACGACTGGCTTTAAAGCAAGGGTGACCTTTACCTTATATCTTCTAATATCCCAAGGTCACCCTTGCTTGAAAGCCAGTAGTATCTGACTCTAGGTTTCAGTGCTCGTCTTTGTTTATAGCCACAGAGCGAATCCTCACTTCAACCAGGAACGAGCTGGAAGCTCTCACCCCAAACGCTGTGCCTCAGGCTCAGCCCTGCTACATGTGTAGTCTACTGACAACACCCACTTATTCTGGAGAGCAAGAAAAGAACCAGTGTGGTGTAGTGGAGAGAAGGTTGGTTTGGAAGACTCAGGAGATCTGTGTTCAAAGTCTTGTTCAACCATGGAAACTCACTGGAGAAGAGAGCAATGGTCAACCACCACCCCCTTCAACAACCCACACACAGTATCTCAAAAACCTTTCAGGGTCACTGGATGATGGAAGTGACATTATAGCACACAACACTCATGAGAACAAGCTGACTGGTCTGAGTGGGTTAAGTCTCAGATATAGAAGACCTTAGCTCAAATCTCCACTACGCCAAAAATAATTCACTGGACAACCACACACTTTCTCTCAGCCTGACCTTCCTCACCACCTGGTTGGTAAGATCAAGCACAGCATCTAAACCAAGAGTTCTCAACCTTTTAAAGCCAGGGGCCAGGTCATGCTCCCTCAGATAGCTTCGGGGACCAGATGGCCATTTTGCCCTTCCTCCACCACATGGCACTTCCTGGTGCGGTGGAGGCGGTGGGGCTCCCACATGAAATGGTGCCGTGGGCCACAGGTTGAGAATCTCTGATTTAAACTCAGTGGAGGAAAAGCAGGACAAAAATGTAACAACAGGATAAATAAATGAATTAAAATTGCAAATGTAGTTTAGTGTTAAGCAGCTGTAGAGTGAGAAACTTTGGGACTAGGCACCCTAATATGACCCAGGCATGAACTGCATGTTTCCAATAACTCACAGCAAAAAGCTTTTCTTTGCAGGTTACCTGAAAACACGATCAAAATCACTTGTAACATACATCTTGGTTTAATGTGGCTCCTTGCCTTAAAGTACTTGATGTAGATCTCACTGCCTAGTCGGGGCTGGGAGGCTTCCTGCCTACTGACAATGGTGGGTCTGGGGAGCAGCTCAACACCTGAGGAGAGGAGGACCAGCGGAGCTGTCATGCCCTCTCCTGGCAATTATATTGTCCCCATCTAGTCAGTGCTGAAGATTGGGAAGCCTTCCAGCACTGGCCAGGCAGTGACGGAGCACCTAATGCAGATTTTAAAAGGGCACAACTCACATCATTTCTAAGCTGCAGTAAGGCTTGTGTTGTGTGCAGTGACAGGGAGGTGCTGTAGATTTGATCTGGTGTGATTTTTCCTGGCGAGGTAGTTTTGGCCATGGTTGCTGATGGCATCTCAACTGGTGGTAAATGATCAAGAGAAACAGCTCAGGATCATGGTGGATACTCCAAGTGGGGTTAATTAGGAAAGGAAAGTGAAAACAAAATAGCCAATATTGTAAAGGCTTTTTATAAAACCACAATACAAAGACTTGTGGAACACGAGTTGCTACGGTGAGTGGGCGGCAATATAAATTTGAACTAATAAATAAATAAATAAATAAATAAAATAACACAGTGTATGGTTCTCTTCTGTGCTTCTGAGGGGGGGGGAATGATGTAGAGTTGGAAAAGGTACTGAAAAGGGCAGTAGAAATGATTAAGGTGCTGGAGCAAATCCCCTTTGTGAGAAGGCTTTAGTGCTGATGGTTTTAACTTGGAAGAACAGGTGACTTAGAGGGAAAGGAGAATATAGAAACCTACAGGAAATTTGCCCTATTTTCAACATGCGACAGACAGAAGGGATGTAAGTTGCCATATTTAACCCCATGACCTGAATCCAATGGGTAGTTCTAACTAGAGCAGACCAGTGATGGGATGTAACAGGTTCACACCAGTTCGCCAGAACTGGTAGTAACTTTTCCCAGTGTCCCAGAGAACCGGTAGCAGCTTTTGGGGGAACCACCTTTGGAGCTTACCTTTTCACTGGTTCCCCCACTGCACATACCGCCAAGCACTTGGTGTGCATGCATGCCTACAGTGCTTGTCGCGTATGCATGGCCTCCTTGCTGTCCTCCCAAGCGAGGAGGAGGAAGAGAAACTGCTAGCCTGAAGCTCCCTATAGCCTGCTCCCCAGGGTAAGTGACTCACCTTTGGATGTGGTGTGCCTGTGTGTATTTTAATGTGTATTTAATACCTTTACCTATATTGACGTACTACCACTGTTCCTAAAAAGGCCTGGCAGTCGGCAGGCCTGGCTTGGGGTTTTTAAGCAAATTCTTGGAGTTACCTCATCAATAAGCTTCACCTGTGCTGTTCCAATTGCTGTTCCAGTTGGAGAACCCTTAAGGAAGTTCAGCTGTTTTACATTTACATTAAGACATATTATCCTAGAGAACTGGTTAGGCAAAGACTAAGTGCCTAACTTCTTTAACTGTCGAAAAGTTGAAAAGTGCCAAAATGAAGCCATCTTGTGGTGAGTTCATTCTGTAGTTCCTTCCATCTGACCTAGTGTGAGAAAGATTAGCCAGAATAAGCTTTAAGCTCTGGTTTAAAAGCTCTGGTTGATTTGTGTTTGGGGTGGGTGGGCAGATGTTTGGGTGGGTGGGTGTATTTTAATGTATTTATTTATTTTATTTATTTATGGGTTTGAGTTGTGGGTGGGGTGGGTGAGTTGAGGTGTGTGTGTGTTTGTTTTTATTTTTTCCATTGGCCCAGCCCACAACGTCATGATGTCACTCCACCCACACTGTGATGACATCACGGTGGATAGTAAAATTTTTGACATTTCACCACTGGAGCAGACCCACTAAATAAATTTCATGTCAGAAATTACTCTGGGCTGAAAGGATTTTCAACCTACAACTGAATCCTGACAAGACTGAGTGGCTGTGGGTCAGGGGTCCTGAATTATCTCGGGAGCTACCATCTTTGGTTCTGGATTGGGCTGTTTTACCCCAAACAGACCCGGTGCTTGAAGAGCAGGTAGCAGTTGTGACCAGGAAGGCTTTTGCACAGCTTTGTGTTATCCGTCAGTTACACCTGCTCCTAGATTGGGACTCCTTGCTCATGGATCACACACGCTCTGGTCACCTCCAGACTTAACTATGGTAATACGCTCTACATGGGGCTGCCCTTGGTGACCATTCACAGGCTGCAACTGGTCCAGAATGCGGCTGCCCAGGTGGCGTTGGGGTGTGGACATTATGCACGTGCCTCACCACTGCTCTGGAAACTGCACTGGTTGACAGTATGCCACCAGGTGCAATTCAAGGTGCTGGTAATGACCTTTAAAGCCCTACACGGTAGTGGGCCAGGATACTTAAGAGACCGTGTCACCCAAAGAACATCTGTCCGTCCCACCAGAACAGAACAGAGAGGCTCTCTGGTTGTTCCATCAGCTAGAGAGCTGCATCTCTCTAGCATCAGAAGGAGGGCCTTCTCTGTGTCCACTCCAGCCCTATGGAAGCTCCTGCCAACTGAGTTGCATCTTCAGACAGAGCTGCTGCCCTTTAGGAAGGGCATAAAAACATGGCTGGCGGAGCAGGGGTGGGGTACTGGTCACACGGTTACCCCAGCGTGCTGGCTCATATGACAACTCCCCTCCCTCTCTTGATCTTTTTAATATTTTAACTTTGCTAAATTTTTAATCTTTTAAATTCAAGTATTGGTCAGGGTTATATTGACAAATTTTATGATGAGATTGTTGTTTTATTGTTGTTTTATGACGCCATGTTAGCCGCCCTGAATTGCTCTGAAAGTAGGGCGGCATACAAATGTGACCAATAAATAAATAATAAAATAAATAAAATTTTGCTGGAAAAAATCAGCTCATGGGATGCCTGAATGAGGTTCCTTTCATGTCCCCAAGAACTATTATGCAGCACTCAGGTATCAAACTGTGAACTTCCAGTCTTCAAGCTCAGTGTCTTAACCACTAAGCCACCGTGGTGCTGCAGTAGACCCTCTGAATTAATGGAAATTATATAAGGATTGCCCTAACAAATCCTCTTTTGATTCAATGGGCCTACGTAGGTTGGATATAAAAGCTGGATTGGAACTCTTTTTTAAAAAAAATGCTCTTTTCTAACACTCAGTGAGAAAAGAAAGAAGAAAAACCTTCCAGAAAACCGAAGCCTAATATGTAATTCTTAATGAGGGATCAGAGACCAAGAGTGCTCAAGTGATAATGGCTGTTTGAGGGCAAATGAAGATATCAGTGCCCACATTACGATTACAAGAGGTTCCCAGGAGGGCCCGAAGTAATTCATCCGTCAAAGCAGAGGCTTTTGTAGGAGCAAAGAAATCAATGACCTCAGAACCTGGCATGTAGTCAAATCGTCTGTGACTAATCTTGCTCATTATGAGTGTCTCTATGAGTTACTGTCATTGAGCAGGCCAGCTAACATTGCTTTGCGAGGGTGGATGGACATTGAAAGGCTAGCTAATAGTCAGAAACTTAATGATCACCGGAAAGCAAGGAAGAAGTAGTCCTAGGTCCTTCTTCTTCTTTCGTGTCCCGATCCAACCCCAGACTGCCAAAATGAAGCCACTTTTTTTGGCTTTGTCATTGGCCAAACTTAAGTCCTCATTGGTGCATGTTTCTGGCAGTAATGGGCAGACCAGTAAATGAGCCGGATTCTGTATCTCTCTATAGTCACATTGTGTGTTGTTGTCTGGCTCCTGTTATTGCCTCTCCTCTTAATCTAGCTGCTAAGTTGATGTTCACCAGCCTTTTCACCCTCTCCAAGAAGGGACCTGTTGATTTTCTGTAGACCAGTGTTACCGAACTTTTGGCTTTTGGACTTCAATTCCCTGAAGCCTAAGTCAATCCCCCAAAGCACTAATCAGCCAATGTACTGACTGAGGCTTCTGGGAATTGAAGTCCACTGGTGGGGCATGGGCCCCATGTCGGGAACCACTGCTGTAGACCCAAAGCCATTGTCCTTCTTGTTCTGGGATTCCAAGAGCTGCAATAGTTCAGGAAAGCATAATTTCCCCATCTCTCACGCAAGCATTCGTAGATTCCAGAGTTCCCACACTCTCCAGTTATCTCCTATCTGACTGTACTGGTCTGTTCAACATGGTTGGCACAAACTTCTGTGGGTGCTCAGCATCTGCCAAAACCCAGGATGCTGCCTGAAGAAGCAGATGACATGCTGAGAAAAGAAACAACCAAGGAACACGCTGCTAGCAAGTGTGAGTCAACCAAACACACTGGGGCCTCTTCCATCTTTCCACAATGGAAAGGTCCTTCTCTCCTCTTGGCATAGCACCACTGCCCCCATCTTGCCTGGGGAGAGGTTGCTGATGTCCCCAACCTCTCCCCAATGTCATACCTCACCCCTAAGAAGGTGACATGAAATTATTTAAGCTGCAAAATGTAATATATGAAGCTCTGTAATTTGTATAACTGCAATTGTAATCAGGTGCTTAAAAATGCCGCTTAGGTATACAGTTAAAAGACAAATAGGAAAGAGGGTGGTGGTGGTTAGAAGCAAAAACTGCTGCTGGTAGAAAACTATCATGCCAATGGAGCAGTCACTCTGTGTAGACAAACACAGGGCTGAATTGGCCAAAATAACAAAAGAAGAAGAAGAAAGGGGGGGGGGAGAGATGAATCATGACATCCTTTTCAAGGCTAAAGTCAGGAATGATGGGTGTTGTAGTCCAATCTCCCTTGGAGTAGTGCAGATACTCACACAAGCACACCCCGGCCAAGAGAGTAAAAGAGAGGGAGTTACTTGTGAGAAAGGTGCATTGTGCTAGTTAAGGAGTGTGGCTTATAACTCCTAGAAGGCATCCTGCCACTAGACGGTGCTGTTACCTCATATCTGACACACAATCCAGGCACCATCCTATTCTATCTCTGCTCAGCACAGGGTTTTCCTCCCAAATTTTGGGATCCTGAATTCTTAATATTCCTGCCCAAACTGCAAGCAATTTCATCTCTTTAACTCCCAAGGTAAATGTAGTGGGGAAACAGAAATTTCAAGACAGAGAGTGTGAACGGATTATTTCATTTTGCAGTGATCAAAGACCCCTGAATGATATTTCGGATTTACGTGAAGTTTAATTCTGTAAGCAGGTAAGTGGTTTTTGGACAGGCACAAAATAATCCTTGTGGCTTTACACAATTGGTGATGAATTAACCTTTCATTCCTTGAACTTGACATTTACATGCATAGTCCAGATAAACTGAAATGATATAAAACAGGTTTCTGTTTATTGCCATTCCTGATATCTGATTTATGTCCATTAATTCTTTTGTGCAGGGATTGTCCAGTTTGTCTTATGTAGAGTGCAGAGGGACACTGTTGGCAAGAAATGCCATAGATCCCATTGGCAGAGGAACAAGTAAAAGTGGCCTTGATATATGTGACATTGTTGGATCTTGTAATTGTGTTGCCAAAGTAAATGTCAGAGCAGAGCTGGCACACTGGTTTGTGGCAAGGTCTTGTCCGAATTTGTTTCGCTGTTGCGTAGTCCATTGTGTGTGTAAGTGTTTATTTGAGATTGGGGCAAGTCTATGCTTGCCTCCCCAAAGATCTATTTTGGGAATAAGGCTTTTCATCTGTTTGTAAATGAAATGGGAGTTTAAAGTACAGTTGCCAAGGGTGCAGATAACATCAAACCATTTAGGTTACTTAAGACAAAGACAGAGAAAGGGCTCTTAAAGGATCTCTCTGAAATGATTGAATGGACAATAAAAACGCCCATTAATAAGTAAATACAAAGGGATCAATACTCAAGCAACAAAGCTTTGTTGTCGTCAAAACATTTGATATCACTGATCTTTCAGATACCACCATGCCTCCCCTCCTCCTCCTTACCACTTTTCAAACCAATTTTTAATTTTAAAAAATCTATTTTCAATTAAACATTAAAAAATAAACACATCGCTCAGCCAGCAAAAAAGGGATAGATTAGGAGCTGGGTGAAATGAGAGAGTCCCTCCCTGCCTGGCCTCCGCATTCCCCATTTTTCAGAATCCCTTTCTGGACAAATAAAACAATAAACCACACATTTGGAAAAGGCAAGAGAAGCCGTGTTCTTCTTCTAAGTGCCATATCAGATTCCTAATATTGGCTATCACCATGGCAATCGGCCATGAAGATTGTCCTGGGAACAATATGATAATGCAGGGGTTATCCATTTGCCTTCCACATCGCAGCATAACACCCATACCACTGATCCATTTCCATGAGTCACTTTCTGGTCCTGAGCCCTTTTGGCACACAAAGACCTCCAGGCCAATATTGATGAAGCGGCTGTCATTCATCAAGATGGATTAAAGAGGCGTTTAAACCACCTGGGGCCCATCACCCTTCCCTGTGGATTTCGCCATCCAAAGCAATTAGTCCTCTGGGTTTATAATGGTACAGTCAAGGTAATTAACCACCTTACCTGACAAAGATCATGCTAAAACAGGACCCTACGTCCTCCAATATACTTTGTCTAGGTCTTAAGACCCAAAGTGCTCGAAACAACATGGACTTGGGAAGTCTGCTTTAGACTTTCACCTGGCTGTTATGTCCAGCCAACCTCACTGAGGTTGAGCTCCTTGCTTAAGCCACCTCTGTGTGAGAGAACAAAGAAATGTTGGTAGCATTTCTAAAAAGGGAACTTTTGGGCTGGCAACACTCATGTCTTGCCCCCTGCCTCAATAATCACACGGGTTGTGAAGTTCTTCATTTATTAAAGAAAAATGATAGTAAAAGCATAAGATTCTTCCAAAGGTATAAAGTTTCAGTATCAAAAGTAGAAAGTAAAAATAGACTAATCAAAACATTTTAGAGACAATCAATAAGGTCCCTTCCCCAAAGGAAAATAATAAAACTTATCTATGTAATCATCTTACCGTATATACTTGACCATAAATCGTCCCAAATATAAGTTGAGGTGCCTGATTTGGAGCTCTAAAACCAGGAAAATAGACTGACCCGAATATAAGTCAGAGGTGGAAAATGCAGCAGATGCTTGTGAGTTTCGATAATTAAAATAAATGAAAATACGGTAAAATTAATTTAGACATTTGTGTGGGTATGTTTTTGAATTTTTACTGTAGTGTTGGTGCTTTTCTTTTATTATTGTACAGTATGTTTGAATTTGCACCACCGCAGTTTTGGGACCCTCGGTTTCATTGACCCGAGTATAAGTTGAGTCCCCTTTTTGGACCTCATGTTGGGGGCTAAAAAACTAGACTTATACTTGAGTATATACAGTAGCTACATTTCTGCTTCCTTTCAGCAGTCTTGCAATATGATACTCCGGTTCCCATCTCGAACACCAACTTCAAACTAACTCCCAAATCCATGTAACACTGAATTAAAACATCCAAAAAACCATCTCATTAGTATTAACCAATCAAATCATTCTTAATTCATAACAATGTCTTCTTTCCCATAATAATATCACAACTGGCTGTTCCCAGTTCGCTCTGCCCCTACTGGCATCTTCTCAAGGCTTTTCCTTGGCATTCCTTGCACCTGGTGATAAAACTTAACCAAAATAATCTTCTCTTCTGCATATATTTTATGCCCATGATGGCCAATCTTGGCACTCCAGGTGTTCTTAGACTTCAACTGCCAGAAGCCCAAGTCAGCACTCCTGCTGATCAGGACTTCTGGGAATTGAAGTTCAAGAACAGCTGGAGTGCCAAGGTTTGCCATCACTGCTTTAAGCCTTAACTCTTTCCTCACACAAGTGTACCCATTGTCCTGACACCCAAATCTTCATATACAGTATTACATTTCCATCACAGGGTTGCCAGGTAAGTTAACCACCACCTGACCATCGGCATTGGGTCTACTATATTACCATAACAGGGTAAACTGGCCAGAGTGGAAGTCCTGATTCATGGCACAAACCATCCCCCTTGGAAGAGCCCTTAAATGATGCTGTAAATCAGAAGAGTAGCGTGCCTTGGCGGGGCCCCGTATAAAAATTTGTTTGGGGGCCCTTAGGAAGGGTAAAGATTTGTTTTGCTTACGCACATTGGGGGCCCCCGTGGCCCATGGCCCCCGTATAATTGATACGGCAGATACGGCGGTAGCTACGCCTCTGCTGTAAATATAAGCTTTGACCTGACTTGCACCGGAAAAGCATTTCTCCAGGCATGTTTGCTTCTTTTGGTCTTTGGTAACCTGCAGAACAAGCTCTGCTACCCAAGCCCTGCTAATTAGTATTGAATGTCGAGGTCACACATGAGGAAGTCTAAATAATATTTTCTAGTTTTCCAGAAAAAACGACTGCCACGAAGACTGTGGCTATGCACGTTCTGGTTTTCCAATGAAATGAACAGCACAGAGTAACGTTAAAAGCTGTATTTTAAAAGGTCTCCCAGTGCCAAACTAAATATAGGTATCCCTAGTAATCCAGTAATTCTTCTTATTCGTATCATATTCATCGTGGCATTTGCAATCAATGTTGCCCTTTATATATCTGAGAGTTGGCTACTGCATGAGGTGTGGTGTGGAAATCAATAACTTTCTTCTACGACAAGAGTTCTTAACCTTTTAAAGTCAGAAGCCGGGTCACACTCCCTCACACAACTTTGGGGGCTGGATGGCCATTTTGCCCTTCCCTCACTACATGGCACTTCTTGGTGTGGTGGAGGCCCACATGAAATGGTGCTGTGGGCCACATCTGGCCCATGGACCGCAGGTTGAGAATCCCTGTTCTATACTCTGGCTCACAAAAGAACAGCTAGTACAGTACAACCAAGTACAAAAATGAAAGAGCAAGGCAAACAGACTGAACCCAAAGCCCCAGCTAGCCCAATGTTCTGCTTCCAACAATGGTCAGCTAACTGCTCCAGAAGCTTCCTGGTACATTTTAACAACTGGTAAATGGAATGCATTGTACTGTACAAATGGATGTTTTGTTAGATTTAATGGCAAATACCTCTTGAGTGAGGAACATATCTAACCCTTTAAAAATGCAATCATTACAACCTGTGCCAGCTAACAATGCTGTTCCCCCAGACACTTCAGTCCACCAAACTCAATTTCTCCTTTAGGAGGAAAAAAAAAATTCAACTTAGATCCCAAGCAAACAGTCACTGAGTTCAGTACCCATGGAGCGTTGTCTGCTTTATTCCATATTTGCAGATATCCACCCTACAGATGTTGTATTTCTCCAATTGTTTGGGTTCCTTCAACCCTACCGCTCCTTTCTGTGTGTGTAAGGTATGGGTAGGGTGGGGCGATGCCTTAAGAAGAAAATGGAATTTCCATCTACTCTGGTGATGAAAGCCATCTTGTCATCTCAGTAGAAAGGGTTAACTGGATAGGTAAAAGTCTCCCTTGCTCGAAAGCCAGTCGTATCCGACTCTTGGGTGCAGTGCTCATCTCAGCTTACAGCCAAAGAGCCAGTGCTGTCTGCTTCTGCAGATGTTTCCGTGGTTATGCGACAGACATGACTAGACACCAAAGCACATAGAACACTATTACCTTTCTCGCTGAAGCAGTACATATTTATCTACTTGCAATTTCTTGCTTTCATATGGCTAGGTTGGTGGGAGCTGGGACAGACGACGGGTGCTCATTCTACTGTGCACCACTTGGGTCTTGAGGACCAGCACTTGGGTTTTTAACTGCTGACCTTTTAGTCACCAAGCGCAGTGTCTTAACCACTAAGCCAGTGTGGTCCTAACGTTAACGGGATGCCACCTTCTATATCTTTCTGCTCACTTCTGCTCAGGCAGCCTTTAACCAACCCAGGCACAAAGGACGGAAGGGGAGCTAAGATTTTCAATTCCTGTCTCACAAACCCACCTGAATGATGCTATGGTTTATTGGGGTGGAGATGTTTTGTCTTGCAGTTTTTACCGGCTGTGTTTTACAAGCAGCTGTCGCAGCCCAAGAGACCAGCTATAAGACAGTGGCTCTTTTAATGGTCATGACTTTGCCAGCTGATAAAGGCATGGGGCATCCCCAGTCAATAAGCCAATAATTCCAACAAAATGTTTCCTGAGCTGGAGGTGGTAGAGAACGTAGTGTCATGCTTACCTATAGGAAACAGTCTCTTGTTATTGTGCCAGAGGAACTGTTACTTGATGAAGGAGCCAATATCTTCCGGCACTGTGCCCAATAATTTGAAGAGCATCCTAATAAAGGTGAATGCTGCCAACTTGGTGAATAGACCAGTATATATGTATACACAATCTTTCTCTTTCTAGCGGCTGTGTTTTATAAGAACTCATGGGGCTAAGCAGCATTCTGGGAATAGCAAAGAAAATCCCAAAAGAGAAAAAACAACCTATTGAGAGATAGCAGCTGGGAATTTGAGGTTTCTAAGCAATGGAAGACTGCTCTATAAGTATCTTGGGGACCATAAGAGCCTTCATATGCCTGCCACATATCCACGGACAACATCTGCAAACGTAGACAGCGCTGGCTCTTTGGCTATAAACAGAGATGAGCACTGAACATTAGAGTTGGATATGAGTGGCTTTCAAGCAAGGGTGACCTTTACCTTATTCCAGCCACCAGTCACCTGTGCCATTATCTTCTGGAACAGATCATGGAGCAGTTCCTTCTTTTAGGATTACAACTGGTGGTGCAGTGGTTAAACTGCTGTACTGCAGCCAGAAGGTTGTGAGTTCTTACCTCACAGAATGTCTTCCCTCCAGGTCTGTAGCCTGCATCACTCGCTCCTCTTTGTTGGTGCAGCTTCAAGTGCCATCCCTGAGAATGGCTAGGAAGTCCGAGATGAAGGAAAGGGCCTTCTTGGTGGCGGCACCAATGTTGTGGAATGCTTGAGCGGCACCAGGCTTCTTTGCTCCAGTCTTTTAAAAAGCAGCTGAAGACTATGCTTTTTGAGGAGGCCTTTGTAAATGTTTCGCCTATCCCTGGATATTAGACTGGGGCCCGGCTTATATGTCTCCCAATTAGGTTGCTCAGGACGCTGGTCAGTTGTATTTTGGCCCGTTTTTATGGTCTGTTTTACTGTAAGCTTTTATTGTAGTTTTTTTTGGGGGGGTACTTTTAATAAGTTTGTTTGTTGTATGGGGGATTTTATGCTGTTAGCCGCCTCGTGTAGAGATTCATTTTTCCCTTGAGGGGCGGGGTATAAGTGTAACTAACTAATTAATTAATTAATTAAATCCTGACCAGGCCTCAAAGTTGACATCCTTCCAAGGTCGGTAGAATGAGTACCCAGCATGTTCGGGGCAAAATGCTGATTACCTTGTGGGACAGGGAGTGCGCTAAGTGCTATGGGGCGGTATATACCGTAAGTCTACTGTATATACTTGAGTAGAAGTCTAGTTTTTTTAGGGCCCCCCCCCATGAGATCCAAAAAGGGGACTCAACTTATACTTGAGTCAACAATTCCAAGGGTCCCAAAACCTCAGTGGTGCAAATTCAAACATACAGTAAAAAAAAAGCAGTAACACTACCATAAAAACCTCAAAAACATACCCACACAAATATCTAAATTAATTGATTTTACCATATTTTCATGTATTTTAATTATTGAAACTCTCTAGCAGCTGCAGCATTTTCCACCCCCGACTTATACTCGGGTCAATCTATTCCCCTAGTTTTAGAGGTCCAAATTATGCACTTCGACTTATATTGGGGACAACTTATAGTTGAGTATTTATTTATTTATTTATTTAAATTTATTATCCTGCCCCAATCAGGTAAACCCGACTCTAGGCGGCTTACAACATAAATTTAAAAAGAAACACAAATTAAACAATACAAAATCCCATGTAAGTGTAAAACAGACTAGACAATCCCATCATACCCCTACGCATACTACAATTTAGTTTAAAATTAATTTAAAAGTTGAAACTATAACAGAATACTAAAAAGAATTTAAAACTTTAAAAGTTTACAAAAATTAAAACAGCGAGAAGCAAGAAGGGTGGCTGTCCCATCAGATCAGCCACCCAACATGGGACCCCATATTCCTGGAGCCCCACACCTGCCCTGCCAGCCAGGTTTTTAGGCCCTTCCGAAAGGGCAGGAGCTCTGTCTGTAGACGTAACTCAGTTGGCAGGAGGTTCCAAAGGGCCGGGGCGGCCACGGAGAAGGCCCTCCTCCTGGTGCTAGAGAGATGCGCCTCTCTAGCCAATGGGATGATAAGAGAGCCTCTCCGATCCGCCCTGGTGGGACGGACCAATGTTCTTGGGTTGACGCGGTCTCTTAAGTATCCTGGTGCACTACCATATAGGGTTTTAAAGGTAATAACCAGCACCTTGAATTGCACCTGGAGACATACTGGCAACCAGTGCAGCTGCCGAAGCAGTGGTGAGGCACGAGCGTAACGCTCGCACCCCATTACTACCGGAGCCGCTGCATTCTGGACCAGCTGCAGCCTCCGAATGGTCATCAAGGGCAGCCCCATGTAGAGCGCATTACAATAATCAAGTCTGGACGTGACCAAAGCATGTGTGACCATGAGCAAGGTGTCCCGATCTAGGAGTGGGCGTAACTGGCGTATTACACGAAGTTGTGCAAAAGCCCTTCTGGCCACAGCTGCCACCTGCTCTTCGAACAGTAGTCGTGAGTCCAAGAGGACCCCCAGATCACACACTGGGTCCGTTTGGGGCAGAACTGCCCCATCCAGAACCAAAGCTGGCAGCTCCCGTGATAGCACAGGACCCCTTACCCTGTCTTGCCGGGATTCACTCACTCAGTCTTGCCGGGATTCAGCTGTAGCCGTTGTCCCCCATCCAGACCTTGACAGCCTCCAGGCACCTGGAAAGGACTTCCACTGCACCGCTTGGGTCCCCACGGGCCGAGATGTACAACTGGGTATCATCTGCATATTGATGATACCTCACCCCGTGGGAGCGGATGATCTCACCCAGTAGCTTCATGTAGATGTTAAATAGGAGAGGTGATAGTACCGAGCCCTGAGACACCCCATATTGAAGGGACCTAGGGCTAGACTTCTCATTCTCCAACCACACCGATTGGGTCCTGCCCCTCAGAAATGAGGAAAACCAAGCCAACACAGTGCCCTGGATCCCCAATCCTTGGAGCCTTCCCAGAAGGATACCATGATCGACAGTATCGAAGGTTGCTGAGAGATTGAGAAGAGCCAGGACAGACAGATGACCTCCATCCCGCTCTCTCCAGAGATCATCCACCAATGCGACCAATGCAGTTTCTGTACCATATCTGTGCCTGAATCCTGACTGAAAAGGGTCCAGATACTTATAGTTGAGTAATACGGTAATTACAACTATCACTAGACATGCAAGCTAAGAAATTCTGGGACTTGTCCAAGAAAAGGACCAATTCCAAGCTCTGCTCAGAAATGCAAGCAGTGACCCTTGGGAATATGGAGACAGAGGTGATCGCTCCTTCTTTGTCAGCCCTTAATTAACTTTTGGCAGGATTATTAAGGACAGGGTAGCTGTGCTCTTTATAGTTCTGGCGAAGATGGGAGCCCGGCTTCCCATGTCATGGCTGCAGGCAATGTGGGAAAAGACACACATTTTTACTGTGGCTATGATAATTTTTCGCATCACAGGAGAGTGTGAACACAAGAAAAGCCTTGGCTACTTTAGTACTGGACAGTTGGCGATGCTGTTCCTGCTGAGAAGGGAAAGCTGTCGTGGTTCTGTTTTCACTGCATGTCAAGCAGGAGAACGGCTGCCCTGACTCTGGTGCTGCCAGCAACGTCAGGAAGCACATACACACCCCACTCTATGTCTTGCTAAATTTAATACAAGGGTGCCCAAACTTTTCGGGCCATGGGCCCATCACGTGGTTCCTCCCACCGGAACTGGAAGTAAAGCATGCCTTGCAATCTGTTTTGCAACAGATATGTTTTGCAACAGGATGAGATAGATTTTTAGACTACAATTTTCTCTATTTAAAGCAGGGATGCCCAAACTATGGCCCGCAGGCTGGATCTGGCCTCCAATCCCAATTCATCCAGCCTGCACTGCCCTTGTTGCTCCCAGAAGTGGAAGTAAAACATGCCCGCATGGATGTATTTTATTTCCAATTCCCGGAGCAATGAGGTTGGCGTCAGGGACCACATCCAGCCTGCGGGCCATAGTGTGGGCACCCCTGCTTTAATGCAAGGAATCATTTCAAGTCAAACCACTGTTTAATGCAAGGAGTTCTATTAAAAACAGACATGTAGAACAGGTGGTTTCTGCATCTGTTTGTACATAACCCAGAGCAAGAAGCTTACTGCAGTTCATCAGCAAATGTGTACTTCCCACCCACCTCATGCACAGATGGGTCTTGTGCCCTTGACAGGTTCCCCCTTAAAGCCTTTCCACTCTCTTTCATTACCAGAGAGGTGGGTACTGTCAGAGTATCTGTGGGACATTGCCCACCCTCATAAACCCAGTGGAGACTGGATCACCCCCTTGAGAAAAATAGGGCTGACTCTAAATGGTCACACTCAGAAAGGGAGAAATTATTCCCCTGGAAGCAATTTGATCTCCTTCAATCTTTTGAAGGACTCAGTCTCAGGGTACTGCAAAATTGGGTTTTAGCATTGGTTAAACTGCAGCCAAAACATTGTGAGTTCAATCCTGATGGGATAAAAGGTTGACTCAGCCTTCCATCTTTCCAAGGCTGGTAAAATGAGTTCCCAGCATGTTAGGGGCAAAATGCTAAACAACTTGTGAACTGCCCAGAGAGTGCACTAAGCGCTATGGGGTGGAAAAGGTAAAGGTTTCCCTTGTTCGAAAGCCAGTCGTATCCGACTCTAGGTTTCAGTGCTAATCTGTTTCAAAGCCAAAGAGCCAGTACTGTCTACTTCTGCAGACCTTTCCGTGGTCATGTGGCAGGCATACTAGACACCGGAGCACACGGAACGCTGTTACCTTCTCACCAAAGTGGTCCCTATTTATCTACTTGCAATTTCTTACTTTCGAACTGTTAGGTTGGCAGGAGCAGAGACAAAGACGGGAGCTCATTCCGTCCTGCAGTATGCGGGAATCGAACTGCTGACCTTTCGCCTCCCAGCCAGCGTCTTAGCCACTTGAGCCGCTGCAGTATATAAATGTAATTGTTACTGTTAAGTGTAATTGCTATATGCAGTTTCAGGGCCTCCTGCTGGCCACATTATTAGAAACCTGCTTTATTTCAGGACAGACTTTTGTCTCATTCAGCATACAGTCAAACCTCGCATTAAGAGCGTCTCGCTTAAAGAGTAACTCAATTAAAGAGCAGAATTTTTTCTGAATGTTCGTTTCGCTTAACAAATAAAACTAACCAAAACTCGCTTAACAAATAAATCGGTGTTCGCAAATGAGTCCACGGTGGATTTGGCCTCGGCGGCTGAAATGACGGCTGGATTGGCACCACAGGCTAGATCTGGCACATGGGCCATAGGTTGAGAACCCCTGTTTTAGGCCATCAAGGACAAACCTTTCCTGCTCAATGCAAGAATCCAAATCCATTGTTGTTCCTAACACTAAAGAAAGCCAATTTTCATAGCATATCAGTTATACAATGGCCTCTGCTAGATGTGTTCCAGTTGCAGTGCTGGTTCTGTATCTGGCTGTTGCCTAATTTAAAAATTTTTAGAGAGCAAATGGAACAGCTGCCTCTTTCTGACCTTGGAGGCTCCCCAAGTTCATATGTGCCCCTTAGTATATGTGGTGGCAGATGCTCAGGACCCCATCATGGCAGCTGCTCTCACCATTCCCAGCCCTTGGGAGTTCTATCCAATGTAGAAGTGTTGCGCTGGATGAATAAAGAACAAGAACTCTTTAAGACCATTAAGCAAAGAAAGCTCCAATACCTTGGCCATATCATGAGGAACAACACAAAGTACAGAATACTCTAATTCACTCTGCAAGGAAAGATCCCTGGGAAGAGAGGCCCTGGGCGTAGGCGGACTTCATGGCTGAAGAACCTGAGAGACTGGTGTGGAATGTCCTTGGAAGAACTGCTCTGAGGAGTTAAGAACAAGAAGACTATCACCATGATGATAGCCAATATCCGGAATGGATACGACAGAAGAAGGAGGAGGAGGAGGAAGTTCTATCCAGGGCCCAATGCCTCTTTCAGGTAGTAACAGGGTGCTGTTACTCTACAGGGCCCCCGAACAGAAGCCACAAAAATCCTAGGCTTGATCGTAGGTTCGTCACCTCTGGCTTTCATTCATTCTGGTTAATGTTTGAATGCATCTCCACAAGATTAGTCTGCCATTCCACACAGACAAAGCAGCTGCTCACCCCACCCATCACTTTAGTATAAGCCGACCCGAATATAAGCCGAGGTACCTAATTTTGACCTGAAAACCCAGGAAAATAGATTGACCAGAGTATAAGCCAAGGGCGGGAAATGCAGCAGCTGCTAGTGAGTTTCAATCATCAAAATACATTAAAATATGGTAAAATTAATTAAATTGTTAGCACATCTTAATCCGATGCAATCTTGGGACCTTTGTGGTCATTGACCCGAGTATAAGTCAAGTCCCCTTTTTGGGGCTAAAAAACCTTGGCTTATACTTGAGTATATACAGTATGTGCCATATGTTAGAAGTGTATGTAGCAAAATACTTTTCCCATGCAACTTTTCTTTCTCGTTTCTTTAGAAAAAGCAAAAATAAATGATAGGTAAATTTCACCATTGCTTGAAAGCCAGTCATATCTGACTCTAGGGTATGGTGCTCATCTCCGTTTACAGCCAAAGAGCCAAAGCTGTGTGAATCTACAGAAATTTCCAATGGTCATGTGGCAGGCATGACTAGACCCCGGAGTGCACAGAGCGCTGTTACCTTCCCACCAAAGTGGTACTTCTTTATCTACTTGCAATGTCTTGCTTTTGAACTGCTAGGCTGGCAGGAGGTGGGACAAAGGTGGGAGCTCACTCTGTCCTGTAGTACTCAGGCCCCAAACTGATGACATGTGGACCTTCCAGCCATCAACGTCTTAACAACTAAGCCTCAGCAGTCGCTAAAGTAAATGATAGGGACACACAAAACCAAAAACAAAATGAAAGGTACAGTGCCACTTTTACAGTGCTACCCATAACAGACTGGTGACCTTTCACGGATTACTTCCTCAGCCACAAGTCTAAATATACAGTACTGTGCAAAAGTCTTAGGCCACTACCAGCTGGTTGGGGGGAAATTCAATGAATGATGGGGGCAGCATAATTCAGCCCCCAAAGCATCTAGACACACCAGAACTGAAGACAGACTTCTGCTGTCTTTCCTCTCAACCCTCTCCAAATTTGGTGATGTTTGGGTTAAGGCAGTCCTCAAACCAGCTGCTGGTGCCGTAAGACTTTTGCACAGTACTGTACTGTATATCTAGGTAAAGACATAGGCGATGGCAGGTGCTACCTTGTTAGCCTCATTATTGTTTTTACAACCACCTTATAAACTGCAAGGAAACAATATTGCTGACACAATTTTCATTTGGCAGCTTTATATCCATTCTCTCTGCTCCAGCAAAAGAAATGTTGGCTATGTGAGCAACAGAGGCAAAGGTCTGAGGAACTGAAAGCAGAAGGAGACAAACCAGCCAGTTTTGCTTTCTTCTTCTTCTTCTTCTTCTTCATTCCACGTTTCAATACTCTTAAGGTTTTGTTCATCCCATGTTCTGAGATTTAAAAAAAATATTCTGGATGACAATTACACATTTTTGTGTTGTTCTTTCTAACAGATGCATTCTTAATGCAGTTTCCACACATTTCTGCAATGGGTTTTTCCTTCAATCGCACAGTGCATTTTTAGTGTTCTTTTTGGGAATGCAAGCCTATAGGTTGACATCTTACTTTCACAAGCCCCTTTTACAACATTTCAGAGAAGTGCAGATTTGATAAATAAATGAATGAATGAAATTTCTGAAGTGGTAGCTATGTTAGTCTGTGCAAGCATATCAGAGAGCAAACAAAAGAAAACAAAACCAGATCAAAAACAACGCTGTGGCACCTTAAAGACTAACTCTATACCAGATATTTATAAAGGTATACCATGATATCCACTCTTGTGTCTGATGAAATGGACTTGATCCATGAAAGCTAACATTAAAATACAGCAGTTAGTTTTTAAGGTGCCACAACTTTTTTGTTTTTTTAAAGTCCCTTTTTGTTTTGTTTGCTCACTGATATAAATAACTGAAAGCCATTCTTTTGCATATTGTTCTGAAAAAGTACAAAAATGTGTCTTTACCTGGCCAACTGAACCAGTTATCTCCCCAGTTGTCTCTTACGGGGACATCCCCCCCCTTCCCTGGAGCTGACGCGCACACACGCATTCACACGTGCGCACCCGCATTCCCATCCCTCCCTACTGCCCTCAAAAGCTAGGCATGCCATTCCCAGGAGGAGGATGCAGCTTGACAGGTAGAGCCAAGGCTGCTGTTCATCTTGTCACCACAAAGGTCATGTCATCACCTCCCAAGGCTAATAACTCCCTGCCGTGATTTATTGAACAGACCCTGCGGAGGCTGCTTCTTAGGATCCCAGCAGGCAGTGTTTGAATCATCTCTCCCTCCTTTTCCTAGACTGCCAATGTCCCAACAGCTCTCTCTGCCACATTCTTTTACTCAGTGATGTCTGTCCAAGGAATTCTAGATGTTCCTATCCAGAGGCCTGGCTGACCTTTGCTCACGGTTGGCAGAATGGGGAGTCCTGTGACGTGCAACGAAAGCTACAATCCAAAACAGCATTTTGGGTCTCCATGACAATTCCTTTGGCTCAGAAATAAAGAGAGGGAAGGATGCGACTCTAGGCATGGTTCAGTGCAGCACAGGATCAAGCAGCTGAAACTGGTCTACAGGAGGGGAAGCCCATGGTTCTAGTTGCAGAGCAGGAAAACAGCTTCCCCCAAAGTGACGCCCACTAGGTGCAATGAACTACTTCAGTGATGGTGAACTTTGGCACTCCAGGTGTTCTTGGACTTCAATTCCCAGAGGCCGAAGTCAACACACCTGCTGATCAGGACTTCTGGGAATTGAAGTTCAAGAACATCTGGAGTGCCAAGGTTGACCATCACTGAACTACTTATTACTCCCACCCTCCCCAGCCTGCACGACTATTTCTGTGCCAGTTAAAGATACCAATTTAGGGAAGGCGTTGTATTCTGTCGAGCCCAGTGTTTCCCAACCTTTGGTTTTTGGACTTCAATTCCCCAAAGCACTGATCAGTCAATGTACTGACTTAGGCTTCTGGGAATTGAAGTCCCACTGCTGGGCATGAGCCCCACACTGGGAAACACTGCTCTAGCATAAGGTTTGGGCAAACGGCAGCTTTCCTGATATTGCTGGATTACATGTCCCAGGATTTCTAACCTTGGCAATGGTAGCTATGAGTTGCCACCAATGAAGAATGGGAACACCACACTTTGGCCCATCCCTTGCCCGGTGCTTCTACCTGCTGGAAATGAGGTCAAGATGAAAGGGATAAGAGGCTGTAGGAGAGGGATGAAATATCCCCACTGCCGCTATAAAAAAGCTGGTTCTCCCTCGCTTCCCACTGCACAACTAAGCATGGCTGCTCCCCCTCTACACTGCTTTACAAGACAGGCATTCGGGAGCAGATCCCAAGCACATGACAGAACCAAGCTTCCCAATTGCTGCCACAGCCATCACCATCGGGGACAAGAGCTGTGAACAGACAGAACAAAACGGGTGATAGCATCGCCCTATGGCTCAAGACAGAAGCTTGGAAAACCATTGCTACTTTTCTGACCACACTATTGCATTTGGCAAGCCATATTCCCTGAAAAACAGTCAGTCAGTCAGTCAGTCAATCAATCAATCAAATAACAAAATCAATGTCCAAGATGTGCTCAGGATGTCATGCCCACCCTCAAACTTCAGAGCTAGTCCAATTACACTACTTATCATTATGCAAATATTCTCATGCAAATGAAGTGCATGACTATGTGTCAGGACGGGAAAAGAGAATGTGTAGGCTGACAGGTTACCAATACAATCTCTCTGTTCTCATAAATCACTGATTACTCACTTGGTTGGCAAGTGAGCCGCCCGGGCTGGGGGGCTGTTTCTGCCACCCTGGCTGTGCGGGCGGCTGAGGACACCTCCGCCCCCTCCCCCTGGATTCACTCCACCTGGCCGGGGGGATAAGAGGGGCGCCGGCAGGTGCCTCGGCCAAAGACGCCGCCCTGGCTGGGTGGCTGTTTCCGCCACCCTGGCCGTGCAGGTGGATGAGGACACCTCCGCCCAAACATTCAAACTTTTGTGAACTTCCCCTTCCTGTTGTTTCTGTCTATTTTGTAACACTGTATTAACTTTGTAAGCCGCCCTGAGTCGCCACAATGTGGCGAGTGAGCGGCTATATAAATGTGAATTATAAATAAATATATAAATATAAATAAGAGGAGAAAGACCAAGCAAAATAAAGGGCCACGGGATAGGTGCTATCAACATTTGTCTGTATAACTGCTGCAGGAGTTGGCTTTTCACTCATGGGACAGTGGTTAAGCTGGTTATTTCAGCCAAAACTACTTATGATATGAGTTTGATCCCAACGGGAACCAGGTTGTCATAGCCTTCCACCCTTCCAAGACTGGTAAAATGAGGAACCAGTGTGTTGGTGTCAAAAATACTAATTAAATCGTGAGCCATCCAGAATCCTCTAACAACTACAGGGTGGTAAATAAGTGCAATTGCTATTGTTATTCATTTGCTCTGTTTTCCCTTGCTTGAAAGCCAGTCGTATCTGACTCTAGGATTCAGTGCTCATCTCTGTTTCAAAGCTGAAGAGCCAGCGCTGTCTGCTTCTGCAGACCTTTCTGTGGTCATGTGGCAGCTGTGACTAGACACCAGAGTGTGTGGGATGCTGTTTACCTTCCCAACAAAATGGTACCTATTTATCTACTTGCAATTCCTTGCTTTCGAACTGCTAGGTTGGCAGGAGCTGGGACAAAGACGGGAGCTCATTCCATCCTGCAGTATTAGGGATTCATTAACATTTGGAGGACCAATTATTTCCCCTAGCCCTATTAGACGTAAAAGGTTCTATGATTCTTTTAACTTCCCTCAGCTGATACACTGTAATCAATAAAAATAGCCTTATTTCATGCATATTTTGGGCAACTGGCTCTACACTTTTTGTTTTCTGTGTGAGCAATTTGCTACAAATAGTTTTCAGCAAATTATGAGCCAAGAATGGAGTAAACAGAAATAATCACAGTTTTTCTTCTTCAACAAAAACAGTGATTATAATGACAAGTTTACCTCAAATAATGAGGCTTTTGATTAAAATGAAGTTTCTCCCCAAAAATTATCTTTTGGTAAACAAATCAGATTTTCGTGGCATGGGGGAAGTGTTTCACCGTCAGCTGATTTCCTTTAAGCGTTTGTCCCTAAATATACTGTAGAATTATATTTTAAATTAATATTTTATTATGATTTTTAATATGAGAGCAAATATGATAAAATAATAATAATAAATTAAACTCATGTGGATACTTATTTTGTTTTGTTGCTTATGCATATTTTGATGGTATGTATTTAATGTGACAAAAGTAAAAAATATATAAACACCACAAATGAAGAACAATACACACTTATCAAGAGTAACAAAAGGCCATGAAATTACTGTAGATCATAAAACTAGCTAGGAAAAATACTGGAAGGTCCTGGGAAATCAAAAGGACTTCTTCTGGTACCAACACAATGCAAACCATGGCTTCAGGAACAAGGATAGCCCAAGATATTTTGACAGAGAGGAAACCATGGTATTTCCCCTTCTCCCAAACAACTCTGGTACAGAAATAAACTTGACAGCCAGTGGCAAGAAAGGGGCATTTTCCTCCCTTGCCCCCCAAGAGACAGCAGGACTATACAGTTTGCACAGGACATAGAGCTGTGTTCTCCAAGAGCAGGGAATGCCCCAAAGGGTGCCAGAATATCTGCCTTTGTTATCACCCCAGAATTTCCTGCTTAAAACAATTGCCTCCTTCTATGTGATGACCGGTCCAGCCTTGAACAGGAACATTTCCCTAGGCCTAGGACAATGATGGCAAATCTTGGCACTCCAGATGTTCTTAGACTTCAAACCCCAGAAGCCCCAGTAGAACCACACAAATCCACACGCTTCTGGGAGCGATGAGGGCGGCGTGGGCTGGATGAATTATTATTATTATTATTATTATTATTATTATTATTATTATTATTATTATTATTATTATTATTATTATTATTATTATTATTATTATTATTATATTTCAATTTCTACACCGCCCTACTCGGTAGGACCGACTCAGGGCGGTTCACAACATATACAAAATTACAAGTTCACAAACACAACATGTCAATAAATAATCAATATCAATATCACATTATAGTTAAAAAGCCAGCTCTGTCTGTGTCTGTAGACATTTTGTGCTCATGTGGCACAGTAAACCCATTTGTGTGGATTCACGGGGCCTTCTGGGGATTAAAGTCCAAGAACATCTGGAATGCCAAAGTTCGCCATCACGGGGCTAGGACAATGATGGCAAACCTTGGCACTCCAGGTATTCTGGAACTTCAATTCCTAGAAGCCCTGATCAGCAGGAGTGCTGGTCAGGGCTTCTGGGAATTGAAGTCCAAGAACAGCTGGAGTGCCAAGGTCAACCACCAATGCCCTAGGAGCTCAATCTATTTCTTCTTTCTACTGTACTGCATCCAAAAACGTTGTGCGTTCAATCCTGACCAGGTCTCAAGGTTGACTCAGCATTCCATCCTTGAGGTCAGTAAAATGAGTACCCAGCATGTTGGAGGCAAAAATGCTAATTAACTTGTGAACTACCCAGAGAGTGCACTAAGCACTATGGGGCGGTATAGAAGTGGCACTGCTATTGATGCCAGGAAGGTCCATCTCATGACACCATTATTCTCCCCTCCCCCATCAAATTACTCCTCAAAAACTATGGAGGTCCCTGAAACCCTTGATTTAATCCTCATTCCCAATAAAACTGAGGTGAAGCAGATGTAGCTTAATTGACTCATGTACATCTCTTGTTTTCTTTATACTTCCCTTTGCCAACACCTCCAGATGGCATTTCAATTGCAAGCTTTTTGGGACAGCAGCATCTCTTTTCCCCATTTCCATTACTCTTAATAAAGACAACATACAGTGATGGGACTGCGAAAACAAGTTAAGAGAACGCTGCTCTTCCACTTGATATGTTCAGACGAAGAGCTGCAGTGTTTTCCAAACTATGTTCTGCGGAACACAGGGCGACATCAGCTCCCAGAAGCCTAAGCCAGTACATTGGATGATCAGTGCTTTGGGGAATTGACTTATGCTTCTGGGGATTGAAGTCCAAAAACCAAAGATTAGGAAACACTGGCAGGATGGTCTCCCTCTGCTAAAGGACTACAGCTTTCACAATCTCAAGGATTACTACACTGGCAAGGAATGATGGGGTTTCTAGTTTGTCCTGGACAGCATGAGGCTAGGGAAGGCTCATAGAGCAACAAAACATCTCATCTCCTTCCCATGCAATCAATAATTTGTAATTTAAAAGATTAGACCTCAAGACCTCACTTCTTTTGCACTGAAGGTATGTTAAACAGGATATTCCAAGCAAAGGTTCTCAGCCCTAGCGCTACCTGTCTTGGAATGTTTTAGCCTGAGGGGACATCCAGAGCCCTGAAAGCAGAACAAGGATTTTCTTGACTTGTTTTGACAAGAGCAGCAAGACAGCAAGAACTGCCTGACTCCATCCAGATATAAGTAGGTTCAGTGCCCCTGGAGACTATCCACCCATGTGGTGATTCACATAAATGTGACCTATAGGAGGACAGCTCCCAACTCTTTCTCAAAGCAGAAAACAGCAGGCAGAATGCTCTTTTTGTCTGCTTCTAGCTAAGAAACTGCTCCCCATCCTAGATACAAGGCACGGATTTGCTCACAAATCCAAGCATTTTTGTTGATTCTTTTTATAGCATATTCCATAGTTTATATTGCCTCCCTCCCTTCCCCCCTCCCCCATTCTTACTGGAGGTGAAATGTTTGAAGCAATTAACAGAGAATCTGAGAATCAGAAACCTGTTTGCTTTTACTTAGGAGCATAACGCTGTTTAGCTCCACACCAGGTAAGGTACGTCCATGATCGTAACCAACTAGGTACTAATAACAGCCAAGCAGAACCACGGCCCGTCATCTCCAATTGTGAGATGCACAGCATCACTTCTTGTGGTCTGGTCAGGGAATGTTTGACTTCTGCCTTCCCTCATAGCCTTCAAGCACGTAGGTGTAGGGATTCCAAAGTCATGACTTCCCTTTTTAAAATCATCATAACCATCACCTTCTTCCATATCCGAATCTGAATATTAGCGATCATCATGGCATTCAGCCAAGAAGACTGTCCTAAGAATATAATGCAGTGGCTCTTCATCTGCCTTCTGAATCGCACCATGACACCCATACCACTGATCAAGCTCCATGAGTCATTTTCTGGTCCTGACCCCTTTTGGCATACAACGGCCTCAACAGCCCCAGGCCAATATTGATGAAGCTGCTGCCCTCCATCAAGATGGATTCAAGTGGGATTTAATCCACTTAGGGACCATCACCCTGCCCTGTGGACTTCACCACCCAAAGCCATTCGTCCTCAGGGTTGTCAGGTTATTTAATCTCAGCCTGACACTCAGCATTAAACAAGTGAAGCTTTTTTGGGAAGGGGGCATGAATTAGATGCCAAGAAAAGAGAGAAGGAAAGTTCTCTTGAATGTTATCATACATTATGGGAGGGCTTGAACTTTATTCAGTTTAATTGCTTCCAACAGCTATGTTTCTGTAGAGAAGTCACAATATCCAAATGGACAGAAAAGCAACTTAAATTTGCAGTGTAGCTTATACAGAGAAAAGCAATATGCGCATAAGAAATCCAACAAATCCAAGAGACTGGTCACAAATTGCTAGAATGTACCTTCAAATGATTCCCTTCTCTAGGAAGCAATCATATTCTGCAGCATAGATATGAAAGCCCTGTTATAAACTGTGGATATGTGGCCATGGGAGGAAAAGGCAGTTCACACACACTCAAATATTCTCTTTATACATTCCAAGGCCAAGGACAGACACTGAAATGGAAGATTAGGCCTCATTATCCTTCAGATCAAGCACATTTTACTTCCACTTCTGGGAGCGATGAAGGCAGTGTGGGCTGGGTGAATTGGCGTCCAGGGCTGGATCCGGTCCACAGACCGTAGTTTAGGCACCCCTGGTTTAAGCAGAGAAAATGGCAGCCTAAAACCTATCTCATCCTGTTGCAAAACAGATGACAAGGCACGTGGTAAATAAATAGGTGCATCGTTACCATGTGACCGGCTCACAGCCCAAAAGGTTTGGGCACCCCTGCTTTAGATCCTGGTCATATTTAAGGCTGTAGAAGAGATAATGACCAAAAAGGTGGGCACCTCTGATTTAGGATGCAGCCCCCTTCTTGGTCCATGATCTACCCTAGATTGTCTCCCACGTGCAAATCAAAGTGTGAAAGGAAACAAAATCAAGGAGCCAAATACAATGCATTCTAAGCAGAGGTGTAGCGTGGAGGGGGGCAGACCACCCTGGGCGACACTTTGCAGGGGGCACTAATGCCCCCCCCCAGACTTCCTGGTGGCCAGGGCGGGAAATCCGCCATGGGGACGGGCGCCGGGACTCTCCATCACTGCCGGCGCCCTGGCTGGAGAGTGCAGGGCCGATGGCATGGTGGGGACCAGGAGCTACCCCCTCCTCCGCCCCATCCCCCTCCTCCCCAGACGCCCCTCCTCACAGTTAGTCGGTGACGCCGGGCAGTGCTGCGCCAGGGCTGGCCCAGGGTCGAGACCCAGGGGCTGGGGCGTTGTGGCGTGGGCCCAGTGGGGAGCCCACTGTCGGGGTCCCAAGTGCGCGGCCGCCCTGCCTCCGAGCTCGGCGGTGGCAGCTCATTTGCCTTCGGTGTCAGCGGCGCCCAGGATGGCAGGAAACGAGGCCAGCAATTGCTGCGGCCCAGCACCAGCAGTCGGAGCAGCACTGGCCAGGCCTTGCGGGGGTGGGGGTGTTGACTTTGTCCTGGCTGGCACTGCTTTGGCAGTGGGTGCTGGGTCATGGCAACTGCCGGCCTCACTTACCACCTTCTGGGGATCCGCTGCCGCCAAAGGCATGCAAGCTGCTGCTGCTGGGCTCGGAAGTGGAGCGGCTGTGTGCCTGGGACGCCGACGGTGGGCTACCTGCTGGGCCCATGCTGCACCGCCCCAGCCCCTCACCACGAGCTGGCCGTGAGGAAGAGGATGAAGGCGGCGGAGGTGGAGGAAAAAGCGCCCTCTGGTCCCCACCCAGCAGGGGCGTAGCTACCGCCATATCAGCCGTATCAATTATACGGGGCCCCCGGGCCACGGGGGCCCCCAACGCGTGGAAGCAAAACAAATGCAGAGCGGGAGGGAGGCGACGGCCAGGGAGCCTTGGGAGAGGGCGCCGGAAGCGGGCTGGGGGCGGGTGCCTTTCTGGGAGGCCTTGGGCTGCCCCCTCCCACCTGCCCAGGACAAAGAAGGGAGGGCAGGGCTCTCCTTTCTCCGCTGCTTCTGTCGCCTCCACTCACGCGAGAGAGCGGGGGTGCGCGCGCGGCCCCTGATGAACCAGGGACACTCGGACCGCCGGACGCTCTGGGACCTTCACTGGGGAGGGGGCGGCACGGGGAGAGGCCGCCGAGCGCTGGCGACGCCTCTGGCGGGACCGCAGCAACAGCAGCGGAGGGCACTCTGGCCCGGGAAGAGGCTGGGAGGGCTTTGACGGTCTCTCCCGCTTCCCCGGCCGTGGACCCGCCCTGCCAATGGTGGCAAAGGCCACGGGCAGCAGCCAGCAGCGCGGGTTGCAGCGGTTCCCACCTCTCCTGTTTCTGCCGAAGCCAACGTCATTGTGGGAAGGCCTGAGAAGGGACGGTCTCCTTTGGTGCCCCCCCAACCCCCAATTCCTCCTGCCCGTTACCCGCAAAAGGGTGGCACTGCTCTTCAGCGCCTGCCTGCCCGCCCTGGACAGGTTTTCTAACGGGAAGCAAAGAGATAACGCAAAGGGGAGGAAAGTTGGACCAAAGGTGGGAGGAGGGCCACGGGGCCCCCAACGTGCGTAAGCAAAACAAATGTTGTTGTTGTTCAGTCGCACAGTCGATTCCGACCCTCTGCAACCCCATGGACCACTGTCCTCCAGGCATTCCTGTCCTCCACCATCCCCCTCAACTCACTCAGCTCTGTGCCCATTATCTCCACAATACCATCTAGCCATCCCATCTTGGGCCGTCCCCTTCTTCTTTTGCCCTCTACCCTTCCAAGCATCAAGGCTTTCTCAAGTGAATCCTCTCTTCTCATTTGATGTCCAAAGTACTTTAGCTTCATCTTTATTATTTGACCTTCTAAGGAGCAGTCAGGCTTGATTTCTTCTAAGATTGACCCATTTGTTCTCCTCGCTGTCCAGGGTACTCTCAAAACTCTCCTCCAACACCACATCTCAAAGGCGTCTATTTTTCTGCGCTCCGCTTTCCTAATGGTCCAGCTCTCACAACCATACATTGCCACAGGGAATACCATTGCCCTGACTATGCGAATCTTTGTTTGCAATTTAATGTCTCTACTTTTCACTATGTTCCCCAGGTTTCTCATCGCTTGCCTCCCGAGAATCAGTCGCCTTTTTATTTCATGGCTGCAATCCCCATCTGCAGTGAGCTTTGATCCTAGGAAAGTAAAATCTGTAACTGCCTCTACTTCTTCCCCATCTATTTTCCAGGGACTGATAGGGCCTGTTGCCATGATCTTGGTTTTCTTGATATTTAGTCTCAAGCCAGCTTTGTAAAGCGTGCGTTCAAAAGTTGGCAACACCCTACATCGGTTATCGCAGGCTGCGGGATTTCCCCGTTTAAGTAATTTTATGCATTTTTTTCTTTTGTGAGAAATCTTTACCCTTCCTAAGGGCCCCCAAACAAATTTTTATATGGGGCCCCGCCAAGGCACGCTACGCTTCTGCCACCCAGGTAGGATTTTTGTGCCTAGGTTGGGGGGGGGGAGTGAGTTTGGCCTGTGGCCTCGAGTACCTGAAACCTGCCCTACGACACTGATTCTAAGCATTTCAGGAAACAGATATAGCAGGAATGTTCTGGAGTGTGGAATGACTGCTGAACGACAGGGAAGCTTCATTCAAAATAGGACCAAAATCACTTAATAAGAATGGTCTTGAATAAGTGAAGAAATGTACTGGCTCCAGATCTAAGGGGATAAACAAATAATCCCCAAAAATCTCAGCCTCCTGAAATTTGGAAAATGTCATCAGGGAGGGAAGAAGTTATTTAGCACAGATCCTTTTATTTCTGCCAACCTCTTCAACAGCAGAGTGATTAGGAAGGACTGCCATCAGCCACTTCCTTTCTTATTTCCCCATCGTCCCATGAATTTAAAAGAGAAAATGGTTACCTTACCGAACTAACGAGCTATTAAGCAGCATGAAACATACAGAAGGTTTTTCCCATCCTACTGCCGAGTGTCCAATTTGCCTGCACAATGGATCCCTCCGGCCCATTACTGAGCTACAAACAGCAGCTGAGAAGATGCTAATGATACATGGAGAGTGGGGATGCTGGGGTTGGGGGTTTCGATATAAATTATCAACACACTGTCTGATTTGGTCCTTTAAAACCACAGAGTGTAATTTTTTTCTTAACAAGATGGTATTAGGCCTTACAGTTATATGCGGAGAACACGGGCTAGAATTGCAACAGGATGAGATAGATTTTAAGCTGCCATTTTCTCTGCTTAAACCAGGGGTGCCCAAACTATGGCCAGTGGGCCAGATCTGGCCCCTGATGCCAACAGGTGCATTTTACTTTCACTTCCAGGAGTGAGGAGGGCGGCACAGACCAGATGAATTGGCGTCAGGGCCAGATCTGGCCCCCGGGCCATACTTTGGACACCCCTGGGTTGGCACCTTGACACACACACAGCATGAGGAAAATAAATGAATTAAGGAGGCTTCTCAGAACTGTTGCAGCACAACCTCTCATGCTGATGTTAGAAAAGTTAGTTCAGGGAAACTGAGCCCCTGGTCACACTGTCTGTGCAATTCTGAGAGCCGCTGTCCCCAAAGCAATTACTCTAAATTCTGTCCCAAAGACTGAAGAATAAATCAGGAAATCCCAGCTTTAAATCATGTGACTGCTATGAATTTAATGAGTAGCCTTAGGCAAGAAGACATTTTCTCTCAGCCTTGGTCCTTTATCTGCAAAATAGGAAGAAAAATGCTGTTCTTACCCTTCAGAATTGTTGTAAGGATGACAGACAAGGTACAAAGGACTTTGAACGCTTAATAAGGATTTATCTATGCTAAATGCTATTACAGCAAAACCTCACATAAAGAGCGCCTCACTTAGAGACTAACTCGCTTAAAGAGCAGAATTTTATCTGAATAGTCGCCTCGCTTAACAACTAAAACCAACCAAAAACTCGCTTAACAACTAAATCGGGGTTCGCAATCCCCACTGCCAGAAGTCACAATTGGTCACTTACAATGGTGTTTCGCTTAAAGAGCAAACTTGCTTAAAGAGCAATCCCGTGGAATGCATTATGCTCTTTAAGTGAGGTACCACTGTATCTACATATTTTGTATTTTAGAAAAGTTCCACAGGCATTAAGGGTGTGTCACTGGAAACCAAGATCATCCATGCTCTTGTGTACCATGTAACGATGTGATAACTGGACAACTTAGTCACCCTGCTTATTTTACTTATATACAGAGTACATCATGCGTAATGCAGGGCTGGATGAAGCACAAACTGGATTTAAGATTGTTGGGAGAAATACAACAACCAGAGATATGCAGATGATACTACCCTAATGGCAGAAAGAGAAGAAGACTTAAAGAGCCTTTTGATGAGGGTGAAAGAGGAGAATGCAAAAGCTGGCCTGAAGCTCAACATCATCAAAAACAAAAAACAAAAAAACACACACCCAAGATAATGGCAACAGACCCCATCACTCCCTGGCAAATAGAAGGGGAAGAAATGGAAGCAGTGACAGACTTTACTTTCCTGGGATCCAAGATCACTGCAGATGGTGACTGCAGCCATGAAATAAAAAGATGCTTATTTCTTGGGAGGTAAACTATGACAAGCCTAGGCAGCACAATAAAAAGTAGAGACATCACCATGCCAACAAAAGTCCACATAGTCAAAGAAATTGTATTCCCAGTAGTAATGTGTGGCTGTGAGAGCTGGACCATAAGGCAGGCTAAGCGCAGAAGAATAGATGCCTTTGAACAGTGGTGCTGGAGGAGACTCTTGGGAAACTCCTGGACCATAAGGAGATCAAATCAGTCAATCCTGAAGGAGACATGCAGGATTTAACACCCGGACTGCAATGGACTGCGACAGCCTTGAGGATATGATCAAGATGCACCTTCATAGCCAGTCCATCTGGCATGGCCTCTTTCACCTCCAGGACCATTGGGAATCAGAATTCTTCCTCCACTCATTTTGCCATTGGGCCCAATATGATGATTTCCAGGGGCATTCCTCCACTGAGGGGGACCATCACCCCAGCTAAAGAGGCTTATCCGCTCGTAGCTTTTGGTCCCTTTAGGGAAGTGGTGACGAACCTATGGCATGCGTGCCAGAGGTGGCACTCGGAGCCCTCTCTGTAGGCACCTATGCAGTCACCCCAGCACAGAGTTTGCCCTGCTCCTCTGTCCAGTAGCCCAATGGGAGCGCTTCATCCCTCCCCCAACACAGCGTTCACCCTACCCTTCTGCCCAGCAGCTCAATGGGAGCACTCCCCCCCCCCGCAGCACAGAGTTCACCCTACCCCTCTGCTCAGCAGCACAAAGGGAGTGCTTCCTCCCTACCTGTGTTGGCACTTTGTGATAAATAAGTGGGTTTGGGGTTGCAGTTTGTGCATTCAGTCTCTAAAAGGTTCACCATTACTGCTTTAGGGAGTCAGGTTATTTACCACAGCCCAACACTCGTCGTTGAGTCGCTGGCTGTCCAGTCTACTCCATTACCGTAGCAGGATGTACAGCAAGACAAAGTCTAGATAATGTAAACCACAGTATACAAGATGAAAAGGTTTGAAGTTTTTTGTTCCATTTTACATTAGCTTGTCATTTGCACCTGACACTACTGTTAAATCTAAATAAGATCAGCTAGAACAAGTCAACCTTACCAGGTACTGCCTGAAGGTGCCTTCTTTCCACTAACCACAGTGAACATGAAGCACATTTCTAGATTTGGAGAAGAGGGCAAATTCTGGTTAATCAGAATTAATTGGAGTGTGGCAGATGAACCTGTGGGCTAGGATTGTTTTCATAATATGGCTCTTTAGCAAAACATCAGTGCAAACGGGTACCATCCATTTCGGACAAGAAATAAAACAAAACAAATAAATGCAAGAAGAAAACAACATTGTGGCATCTTGAAGACTAACTGCTATATTTTAATGTGAGCTTTTGTGGATCAAGTCCCCTTCCTCACTTCTGGAACAATTCTAGAAAATACTGTGCAAATGAAGCAGAGTGCTATAATATCAATTGACAATGCAATGCAATATCACATGAAAATGATAAAAATCTAAATTGTATATAACAGACCATATTGTTCCCTCTCAGTAGCGAAGCCTTGATGACTCGGTATGGATGGGGAATACTAATTAGCAAAAGGCTTTATGATTGCATTGTTATGTTCCTGCACTGAATATAATCTCCTTTCAGCACTGAGTAACATCTCTTCAGATGAATTCCAGGGGTATAATGAAGATCCTAAGAAACACAAAGATGTTTGCAAAACTTGTAAGCAAGAGCATTTTTTAAAAAATGGTACACTATAAATTTCAGGAGTCTCCAGGACTCCAAAGAACAATATTTGCACTGCTTCTCTTCTATGGAGTCCACATCACCACAAAGAACATGGATATGCTTAAAATGTACCAGTTGTTATGAAACAATAGAGTACACTATATTCATTGATAAGAAAATGTACACTCTTTCTTTCCAGGTGGCTTAGGAATAAAACCCAACTCTCAATGAACTGAAACAAAAAAACTCACCACTCAGTTATAAAGCAAACACAGGACAGCAGCTCAGGTCTGAATGAAGCATCAAAAAATTGACCATATGCTGCTAAATTATTTGCTGGCTGAAATCCAACTGGTGAAACTTTACACTGCAGAATGGGGATGACATCATCATTAAAATTAATATTAAAATAGTACTGTGTTGATTTTATATAAATAAATACAATTTAAATTAATGTGATTTAAAACTCTTTATTCCCCTCCCCCACCCAATATGAGGTTTAGGGATCCCTTTGGTTCTATAGAAGACTTTGGGAGTCCTGCTTGTTACTGCAGCTTCAAGTGGGGGAGGGGAAGATAAAAGATTCCTGCCCTTCCTGACTTCCATATCTGAATGGGTGAGATGCATCCATCTTGGTAGCTTACATTTCTCCCTGATCAGACCAACACAAGTCAAGCTGACCACAGACATGCATTTGGAAATGGAAGGAAATGGTGCAAAGTTGAACTGAGAAAGCAAGATTGCTATTTTCAACTCCTCGCCACACTGGCCAGGTTATCCTGCTATGGTAATAGTGTAGAAGACACTGTGAATGATGACTCAATGCTGAGTGTCAGGCGGCAGTTAACTAACCTGGAAACCCTGAGGACTAATGGTCTTGGGTGCCAAAGTCCACAGGGAAGGGTGATGGGACTCAATCCCACTTGGATCCATCTTGATGGAGGGCAGCAGCTTCATCAATATTGGCCTGGGGCTGAGGAGGACTTTGTATGCCAAAAGGGGTCAGAACCAGAACATGGCTCATGGAGCTGGATCAGTGCTATGGGTGTCACACTGTGATTCAGAAAGCAGATGAAGGGGCACTGCATTATATTCTCATGGCTGATTGCCATGAGGATCGCAAATATTCAGATTCAGATATGGAAGAAGAAGAAGAAGAAGAAGAAGAAGAAGAAGAAGAAGAAGAAGAAGAAGAAGAAGAAGAAGAAGAAGAAGAAGAAGAAGAAGAAGAAGAAGAAGAAGAAGAAGAAGAAGAAGAAGAAGAAGAAGAAGAAGAAGAAGAAGAAACACTTTAAAAGCACGGAGTCTATTAAATACACAATAAATACTCCAAGTCTAGATTATCATGTTTATCTATCTCTCCAAAGATGAAGGAGCATGAAGTTCTGGACTGAAAGTTGAAACAGGCTTTGGGAATTACCTACATGTTGTAATACTCCCTGTTCTGGTGCTGAGATTACCATGCTTGAAAACAATTTTAAAATCAGCAACCACAAGATGTACAGCTAAGCACACCTTTTTTTCCAGCTGGAAAACATTTTTTAAACACCTGGAGAGGGAGTTGTATTTTTTTAATCAATTGAGGTCACTTTTTAAAATGAAAAAATCATTTTGGACTACGTGATTGCATACCTGTTCTTGGGCTACAGCTCCCAGAAATCTTTGCCAGCACAGTCAATTGTGAAGGCTTCTTGGTTGTGTAGTCCAAGAACATTTGGGGCATCAAGGTTGGGAGCCACTGAATTAAACTATGGACTTTCATTTTCATGTGTTGAAATGACACCCATCAGTTTGGGCACCATTAAAAGACCAGATCTATTCATGGAGCATTAAGTCTATTAGTGACTATTAGTTATGTTGGCCAGATATTCCCTTCAGTTCACAGTCAGTTATTATGCCTCTCTTAATTGGCTGCTGCGGCTCACTAATGGAAGAGAGAAAGCAAAGCTTGGAATGCATTTTTAAAATCAGGACATTCACATTTGTATTGCCCTATGAAAAGGTAACTTTGGTTTTTGGCCAGATCTAGTAGGGCTCTCTTTTCAAGGTGCCTCCCATGTCACAACCACAATGCAAGGCCATGTTGAAGGTCACAAAGTAAACTAGTCTAAGATTCTGCAATGCAACAAGGTTTAAGAATTGCTACTACAGATCACATCCAAAACCTTCCTGGAAGTGTCTGAAGTTCTGCCTGACGGAGCCAACTGGAAAGAAGCCCACTCCCCACTTTATTTTATTTTTATTAGCTTCTGTGGGTGAGTACTCTGTGAATGCTTTCCACCAGAACTTGGAAATAATGTATTGCAGGTAGAAGCATTACCTGTAGACACTTTACTTTTGGGAATGACACAGGCATGTAGACCTATGTTTTATGAAATAATATGATGATTAGGAGTATCATTTGGAAAGGGTTGTGAATATGAAACATGCCCACCTATTGCTTCCTAGAAATTATTTGTTTGGCAGGATCCTTTGGGGAAAGTTGACAATATTAAAGAGTTGTTTTTTTAAAAACAGAATTTGTTAAAGGTAACAAACAAGTTAGCTTTTCAAAGGGCAATACAAATGTGAATATCCTGATTTTAAAAATGCATTCCAAGCTTTCCTTTCTCTTCCAAAGAATATACTTTTGGCTTGGCGTGACACAAAACTACATGTATATGAAGCAAGTAGCACATTGGGAGGTGGTGGTGGTGGGGAGACCTAATCATCTTCATCCTTATGATGAAATTTTTTATACCAGCCACAGTTAAAGGAAAGTCCGATGTTGTAAGGAACAATATTGCATAAGAACATGGAATGTAAGATCTATGAATCAAGGCAAGCTGGAAATAGTCAAAAACGAGATGGAAAGACTGAGTATTGATCTCTTGGGAATCAATGAACTAAAGTGGACAGGGATGAGTGAATTTAACTCAGGGGACCAGTATATCTACTACTGTGGGCAAGACTCCCTTAGAAGAATTGGAGTGGCCCTTATAAAAGAGTGAGGAAAGCAGCAATGGGATACAATCTTAAAAATGACAGAATGATCTCAATCTGAATTCAAGGCAAACCATTCAATATCACAGTAATCTAAGTCTATATCCCAACCATTGATGCAGAACAAGTTGTAGTCAACCAGTACTATAAAGACCTACAACAGTGATGGCCAACCTTGGAACTCCAGGTGTTCTTGGACTTCAATTACCAGAAGCTGAAGTCAGCACTCCTGCTGATCATCATCCTTTTCTCACTTGCATTCCTGCTTAAACAACAACCAATAATGTTATTCTGAAGATACACAATGTTTTGTGGCTGGATCTGTGTTTATGTAGGCATGTACATTGCTGCCAAGTTGATCCTGACCTATGACTACCCGTCCTGGGGGTTTTCTAGGTAGAGAATATTCAGACGTGGTTTACCATTCTCTTCGTCTGAAGGTACTCTGGGACTCTGCAACTTTCCCATGACTGCAGTCTAGCTCTGTGTTTACAGGAAAGTATATCAAGAAGGTTAATGAGATTCATACATGTTTTGTTTCTCTTTTCAATTTGTTATTGTCAATCTATTTTATTGTTTCCTATGAATGTGCTTTATTGCTACACTATGTTATGTGCTTTGAAGACAAGATAAATTGGTATGTAACTATATTACACTAAATATATAGGCCCAGAGTGAATTAAGGGGATGCACTGCAATTTATATGATTATCAGTATATCACAAATAAAGATTTTTTAAAAAACATTTCAAACAGATGGAATTCATCATTTATGAGTAGTCAGCCACTGAACTGAAAAGAAAAAAGGGGGAAATTCAGGACTCTAAAACAATGATCTTCCTTCATAAAAATGCAACATTATAAAGTACCGTAACAATCTAACTCTCGCTACAAAGATCCGAATAGTGAGATGTTACATGTCCCCAGTTTTGCTATATGTCAGGGATTCTCAATCTCCGGCCCGCAGGCTGGATGTGACCCATGGCACCATTTCATGTGCCCCACCCACCTACCACCACCACCACACCAGGAAATGGCATGTGGTGGACTAAAGGCAAAATGGCTGTCCGGCCCCTGAAGCTGTTTGAAGGAGCGTGACCCGGACCTGGGTTTAAAAGGTTGAGAACTCCTGCTATATGTAGTAGAAGCTTGGACATTGAGTAAAGCATCTGAAAAGAAAATTGAAACTTTTGAAATGTGGATCTACAGACACCTGCTAAGGATATCATGGGCTGCCCATATGACTAACATATAAGTGTTGCATCAGCTGGATCAAGAACAAAAAGTGTTTTAGACCATTAAGCAAAGAATGCTCCAATACCTTGGGCACATCATGAGAAACAACATGAACTATAGAGTACTCCAACTCGTTATGAAAGAAAAAATCCTTGGGAAGAGAGGCCGTGGATGTAGACGGACTTCATTGCTGAAGAACCTGAGAGACTGGTGTGGTATATTCTCAGAAGAACTGCTCCAAGGAATTGAGAACAAGAAGACCAGCACCATGATGATAGCCAATATTCTAAATGAATACTGCACTTGAAGAAGATAAAACAAAACTACACATTGGCAGTTCTACAAAAAATAAGCCATTATAATATTGCAAAGCTGTTGAACAGGAAAGAACCATATACAGTATAAAACACATTGGAGTATAAAATGAACCCCATTAATTGCCAAAATAGCTCACTAGAGGCCACTATATACAGTACAAGACACACTCAATTTCCCCAGTATTTTAAGGGGGTAGGTGGGCCTTACACACCAGCAAATATGGTACTCTGGGGGCTCTTCTAATCTGAGCAAGCTTGGCAAACTTGGGAAACTCTCCTCCCAAAAATCTACTCTAGTTTCTCCATCCCTTTCCATTGATCTTACTGGCTAGGACTGACGGGAAATGGTCCTTATCTCGAAAGTCACATATTCTCCCAGTTTAGATCAATAACATAGTCACAACATCATTCCAACCTCCCTATGTGGCAGCATTTTCACAGTGATTCTAGTTTCTGATTTATCCTGCTTTGTCTCACTTTTTGAATGGTTAAATTCGAGGTAATTTTTGGTACCTAGATGATGTTCAGTTCATGACGAATGAACCCAGCCCTTTCTCGTGGTCAGACTTTTTGGTTCATCGGCAGGGGCTACTTCTTTTTGGTAGTGATTGGGATTGCATTGTTTCATTTCAGTTTCTGGCATGTGTGAATTGTGTTGTCCCAAAGCAGCAAAGATTGGTTTCTACTAGGTTGATGTTAACAGAGACATAGTCGGCAGAACGTGACACGGCAATCTACAGCTTTCTCCTTCAGATATGATGGTTGTCCAGAACTGGAAGCACTTCTTTGAAAAGTGCTCGCTCTACTGCACTACCACAACAACTAAAATTGTCTCCCCTTTCTCTCTTCTAGCTTAGACAGACTAACTGTTGTTCCAGTTTGTAACGCAGGATTGGCTCATCTTCCCCTGGCAGCATATAGTAGGAATGCTGCTTTCCTCTTCTATTGACTCTGTTCCAAATAGCACTGCTCTTTTAAAATATTAAAAGAAATCAGCACCCACCTTCTAGAAAACAAGGAGAGGGAAGAAGGGTCGGGAAGAGGTGTCAAAGAAGGCAGCACAAATGATAGAGGAGAGAATGAATTGCAGCAATTTGAGGTGCCTGTGGTTTCTTGTCTCAAAACTCCCCAGGGGATAAGTGAACATTTTGACGTGAATGAAAACATCAAACTATATGCTATTTAAATGGCCTCATTGTTCTGGCTGAGCCTGATACAACCCAGGACAGCTTTACATTCCAGTTATATTCTGACTCTGACAAGGATATGTAGGGGCCAAGCCCATGCCAAGCTTTCATGGGACCTTTCAAGATAAATATCAATCAATTACTGAACATGGGGTAAAAAAGATGTACAGAAGTCTGCCTATAGAACATCTTTCTTTGTATCAGAGTGCTGCACAATTTAAAATTATGGACATACAGTATATGGAATATAGTTAAAATTAAAAACCAATTAAACTTTTAAAACAATCAGACTACTTTTGTTCAGAAGCAGGCAATTTCAATAGCTTTATCTTGGCCATTTACTAGATCTTATTTACTAAGGCATAAACTGCATGCACATAAATGGTGCAAGGATTGAATTTCTCCACATTCACAGAAATTTTGTCCTATATCCAAGTACAGTATCTCAATTTTTCTTGATTATTCTTTGTTCTTCTTATGTTGCTTCAAAGTCTATAAATTGACTTCGATAGGCTGGAATTTTATCCTTTCAGCAAAATGTTTTGGATTTTACTTTCCAAAGGTTTGGCCTCTCTTTTTCTAGTTTACTGTTTAGCACAGGCATTCGCAACCCCAGACCCGGCCCCCGATGCTATTCCATCCAGCCCTTCCATGTGATTTGCCACATTTTTGGCAGCTTAAAAGCAGCCTATGGCATTTCCGAGTGGGGGAAAGAACAGCTGCCTGTCATTACCAGAGATGGCCACCAGAGGGTACAAAGCGCAGTTTCCCATAGGAATGCACTAAAACCCAATTTCAAACCAAAGGTGGGCAGGCAGGTAGGCTCCTTTTGTTTACCTGTGCATGCATGCATGAATGTGTGCGTGCATGTGTGTGTGTGTAAGAGAGAGAAAGGTTTCTCTGTCATCCCCTCTGTCTCATTCTCCATACTAGCATATTACTGGCCTTTAAGGGGAGCCATTACAAAATCTGGATAGTGTGCTTCTTTGGCCTCCTGGGAAAGATTGCCTTCTGCATAGTCCTGAGGGAGTTCAGCAGGTCTGGAATTTGCAAAAAGTGCTTTCTTAAAAGCCTTCCTTTTTCTTCTTCCACAAGGGATGTATTTGTTTGGTTGTTCTGGTTTTGATTTGTTATGTGGTTTTTTGTATCATCTGATATTGTGTGTACACCACCCAGAATGGGAAATTTATAATAAATAAATAAATAAATAAATAAAACTTCTATTCAAAAAAGATCCACCCCCCCCTTCCGAACAGTCTGTGGGAGCTTGACCTGGCCCCTGGCCTAAATGGTTGAGAACCCCTGGTTTAGCACTTGAGAAGGGCGCAGAAAACCTTTCCTCAATGTTACTCATTGTTTAGATTAGTGTTTCCCAAACTTTGATACTTGGACATCAATTCCCAGAAGCCTAAGTCAGTACATTGGCTGACCAGTGCTTTGGGGAATTGACTTAGGCTTTTGAGAATTGAAGTCCAAGAACCAAAGGTTGAGAAACACTGGCTTAGAGGGTTGGTGTCCATAAAGTGGATGGCTTTGGTGCTGTATTAACTTATTGTGTTTGCTGTTTGCTCTCGATGTACTGTACATCCAGAGAAGCAATAGAAGTCAAGTGAAAGACTTTTTCAGTGGGGGCACGTTTCAGGCAGCCAATAATAATCTTCCATTATTCATGAAGAACTACATCCACTTATCTGGCATATGCTGATTTATAACATACAGCACTAGCACATCCTGCTGCACAAATAACACAGGAATAACACAGGACTAGAGCTCTTGTTCTTATTGTTGCTTGTGTGTATGTACCCCAGTCTGACCCAGCCAGAAGTGTTGCAAAACATACAGTTTACACAGTACAATAATATTTCCTTTCTTCTTCATTATTTCCTGTTTTTTGTCTTTCTCTTTTCAAATTAGACTAAATCTGCAAGCAGATTGTCACTCTACTCATCTCTATGGGAGCCATTTTTAGTTAAAAGGTAAAGGTTTCCTTTGCTTGAAAGCCAGTCATATCTGACTCTAGGGTTCAGTGCTCATCTCTGTTTCAAAGCTGAAGATCCAGCACTGTCTTCTTCTGCAGACGTTTCCATGGTCATGTGGCAGGCATGACTAGACACCAGAGTGCACGGAATGCTGTTACCTTCCCACCGAAGTGGTCCCTATTTATCTACTTGGAATGTCTTGCTTTCAAACTGCTAGGTTGGCAGGAGCTGGGACAAAGACGGGAGCTCATTCCCTCTTGCAGTACTCGGGAATTGAACTGCTGACCTTTAGTTGGATGAACACCACAGTGAATTGGGTACCTGGCTACTAAGCCAGATTTCGCACTGTGCCTCCCAGGAGAAAATCCAACCTGTGCAGCACTGAGCATACTGCACCGTCCTAGAGCAACTGCAGAATAAAGGAGCTGTAAAATGCTTTAGAGTATTCTATACCTAGAAAAAGCTGGAAACAACTCCCAGAAACCTCCAGACGCCAAAACTACTTCTGGCTGGTAGACTCTGGAAGTTACAGTCCAAAAAATGTGTTCACAAGCAATTCAACAAACTTTTATCCTGGTTTCAAAAGCATGGCACATGTGTTGAGTTAGGGATCCCACCAGTGGTGGTATTCAAATTTTTCTACTACCTACTCTGTGGGTTTGGTATGGTGGGCATGGCCAGGGGGAAAGCCCTGCGTTGCACCTGAATTAGGACTACAGTACAGTGGTACTTCGCTTAAAGAGCATAATGCGCTCCACGGGATTGCTCTTTAAGCGAGTTTGCTCTTTAAGCGAGACACCATTGTAAGTGACCAATTGTGACTTCTGGGGGGGGGGAGGATTGCGAACCCCGATTTATTTGTTAAGCGAGTTTTTGGTTGGTTTTATTTGTCAAGCAAGGTGACCATTCAGAGAAAATTCTTCTCTTAAAGAGAGTTACTCTCTAAGTGAGGCGCTCTTTATGTGAGGTTTTACTGTACTTTATTTCAAAACTTGGATGGGTGGGGCCAGCCAGAATTTCTGCTACTGGTTCTGGTGAACTGGTGCGAACCTGCTGATGCTCACCACTGGCTCCTACACTTGACAGTTTTGAATGGATCTTACTTATTTGGTTATGGCTCTAGGTAGTTTAACACTAGGGTGGATAATTGTTTTAACTATAGCTATGATACTATTGATTATAGTCCTACTGATCTTCAGGCATGAATGTACAAATCAAGTTAATAAATAGCAGTATAATCAGAGGGTTTAAAAACAAGTATTTTGGTAAATCACAGTCTATCATGCACTGCTCCCTACATGGAAATGAAAGATACATTTCTCTGCATTTCCAGGACTGTTCTCTCCTTATATAAGCCTGCCTGTGTTTTAAGATCATGTTTCTCTCCCCCAGCACCCTTACAGGCATGTCTAAGGAATTCAAGAAAAGGTGTCCCACCGAAGGAAGGCAAGGGCATTTTTACCGAGGCATGCCTTTGGTCATCTACTGATGGGAATAAGACGAGTCTTTTAAGGGTAGGTGCTGTACTTGTTTTTAAATCGTGTTTTTTAAATCGTGTGTTTTTAAATCACTCAAGAGTACTTTAAAATTCCACAGTTAAAAGCAAGACCTTTCAAAGGACTGTTGGTTCAGTGCTTGTTATCAATGCTTCTTTTAAATCAGGTTTATTTAGCACTGTTTTAATGTGATAGGTTTTTTTTATTATGCTTTAATGCTAGAATTTATTGTTTTCAACTTGCATTTGTTTTTTCAAATTCATGTTTAAGTTTTTCTGGGGAGAGAAGGAAGAGAGGAAGGAAGTTTGTATGATGATAAAGAGAAGGTTAAATTGGCAAGTACAGTACTGTATATGGTCTGTAAAGAGCATTCAGAGCAATTCATATAACCTTTCCCCCCTTCTGTCACGAAGAAGGACGAAAGCTTTGCAATGCCATGTTCATTCCTGACATTCTCCCGCTTGCTTTCTCACTCTAAAATGATCCAAACAAGTGCTAAATCTACCTGATTTTAAAAGAACAATTTTAATGCGTACAGGTTGTTGGGTTGTTTTATGTTTAGTGGTTGTCTCTTTCACTGTAAGCTGCCCGGAATCGCTTCGGCTAGGAGGCAGCTAAACAAGTCGAAATAATATAATATAATATAATATAATATAATATAATATAATATAATATAATATAATATAATATAATATAATATAATATAATATAATGTTTGTTTATTTATTTATTTATTTAGACTTGTATGCCGCTCTACTCAGTAAAACCTGACTCAGAGCGGCTCACAAGTTGGGCAATTTAGCAAGGCGGGCAATTTAGCATATTTGAAGGGCATTTTACTTTCAGAAACCTCCAGGGATTGCATAGGCTTTCCAAAATTCCCCACAATACAGTATGGACTTGTTTTGGAGGAGGCCCCTCCGTAACCTACAGTATTTAGAAGGTAAAAGGTAAAGGTCACCCTTGCTCAAAAGCCAGTTGTATCCAATTCTAGGGTTCAGTGCTCATCTCTGTTTATAAGCAAAGAGCCAGCGCTGTCTGCGTTTTGCAGATGTTTCCGTGGACATGTGGCAGGCTTGCCTAGATACCAGAGTGCACAGAACGCTGTTTACCTTCCCACCGAAGTGGTACCTATTTATCTACTTGCAATTTCTTGCTTTCGAACTGCTAGGTTTGCAGGAGCTGGGACAGAGATGGGAACTCACTCTGTCTTGCAGTACTCAGGTTCCAAACTGCTAACCTGCCGACTTTCCAGTCATCAAGTTCAGCATGTTAACCACTAAGCCACCGCAGTCCCTTCCATTTAGAAGGTACACTGGGGCAATTTGGTGGTGGTGGTAGAGTCTACAATAGCATGTCTGCACTTTGCCAAACCCTGGTCTTGGCAGATATAATACAAGGCAGCTTCAATTGTTTAGTCATTCAAGTATCTTAGGAAGGAAACTGTCAAAGCTAACCACATGTGCCCAGACTTGGTGTGTGTGTGTGTGTGTTTGCAATGAAGGTGAAATAATAGCTTCTAACTGAGGCAAGATCAGCCTGGACCTCCTGGTTTACTATTTTTAGCTAATGTACGCACATCAGCTCTTTTGTCTATTCTTATTAATAGCCTTCCAGGCATGATTCTAAAACTAGGCACCTTGGAGCAGAATAACTCTTCATTTATGGGCAGGCTAAACCACTTTACTGGCTGAGACAAAGGACAAGAAGTCTCTCCCCACATCCCACAGCATGCATAGTGGTAGACTGGAGCTACAGTTGAATCCCACTTTAACCACAGCATCCTCCACTACACCGTCAAGTGATAGGCTATGATGTCATGGGGCAGAGTGGAGGCTGTGTCCCCCAGAATCTCTCCACTGTTCTGCACCCCATATCTCGTAGGGTAGGGCTAGCACTAAACACACGTAGCTTGGACTATAGAAGCTCAAGCAGAGGGAGCCCATCTCCATACTAAACTCAAGCTCCAGGTCAGGAGTTCTCAACCTTTTAAAGCTGAGGGCCGGGTCACGCTCCCTCAGACAGCTTCGGGGGCTGGATGGCCATTTTGCCCTTCCACCACCACATGGCACTTCCTGGTGTGGTGGTGTTGGGCCCCCCACATGAAATGGTGCCATGGGCCGCATCTGGCCCACAGGCCACAGGCTGAGAATCTCTGCTCCAGGGGATAATATTTTGAGGGGAGCACACATGAAGCAATGCGCATACCGAAATAAACCCCTCAGAAATCTCTCTTGAATGTTCCTCCAGTTCACATGGGCACAATTCTCACACTGCAGGGTTTGCCACAGGACAACTAAAGAACTGCCTTTTCCCAACTCTCATCTTTCTCTGCAGCACCAGATGGACTTCTAAGGCACAGCTTGTAAAAGGTACTGTATAGCTGCTTGGGACTGTGAAACGCTTTGGAATGGATGACAACACGGCTGATAGAGAGAAGATCCTGCCTAGAACAAGATATTTTGCTGGGCTAAAAGGGCATCAAGCCCTTTGAGGCCAAATACTGTACATGGAAAGGCCAAGACAGTATAGAAAAAAACTTGCTGAATCAATTAAGCACAATTTCCTGCCTTCCTTTGCCAGCCCCATTCCTTTTATCTGTCCTTAAGGAGCTTCATTTGAGCGTCCCTGAGTGGGGTTTTCCCCGCAAAAACCCTTTCAACTTAGAATAATTCTTGATATGAAATTATTATCTCCTATTGTTCAGCTTTAGTAGACATACCTGATGCTCAGGTTGGCTGCCATCATGGCCTATCTCCACCTTTCTCTCACTGGGTAGATTACTTGTTTACTATTAAGTTCTAACCAGTCTCGGATGTTATTCACTTTTCCACATTTACCCTCAAGCTTTCCTTCAGTGCTGTCAAGTCCCCTCCAATTTATGTCAACTCTATGAATGAGAGATCTCCAAAATATCCTGTCTTCAAGAGCTCCATATTTCAAATGAATCAGGTTTTTTTCTGTCAGCTTTCTTTACTGACTAGTTCAGTGATGCTCTGCAGTATACCATATATACTTGACTATAAGTCGTCCCGCGAATACAAGTCGAGGTACCTAATTTGGACCTCTAAAACTAGGAAAATAGATTGAATCGAGTATAAGTTGGAGGTGGAAAATATAGCAGCTGCTACTGAGTTTCAGTAATTAAAATACATGAAAATGTGGTACAATTAATTTATTTAGACATTTGTGTGGGTATGTTTTCAAATTTTTATGATAGTGTTAGTGCTTTTTAAAAAAATGTATGTTTGAATTTGCACCACCATAGTTTTGGGACCCTCTGGGTCGTTAACCCAAGTATAAGTCAAGTCCCTTTTTTGGATCTCATTTTGGAAGCTAAAAAACTAGACTTATACTCGAGTATATACAGTATAACATTTGGTATGTTGAATTATGTGTCTAAGACAGGGGTTCTAAAACTTTTCACACTGTGGGCTAGTCACATGGTTGTGTGGATGCATTTATGGCAGCATTTATGTCACGGTGCTGGCACATTGATGCATGCATGGGTGCATTTTAGGGCTGTCATAAATGTGCCCTCTTCCGGTAGTGGTGAGGGTGGTGTGGGCCACATAAAATGGTGCCACGGGCCATAGTATGGCCACCCTTAGTCTAAGATATTCAAGCTTGTGTTTGTTAGCAATCAACTTTATTTCATTTTGTTTTCCTGCCCAATACCTCTTCATTCTAGCAGTCCATGCAATATGAAGATTTTCGTATTTAATTTATCAAGCATGTCCTCCTTAATAGGACAAACCTCAGACTGCAGGTCTTGGTTCTCATTATGGAGTGATTCTTCAAACAAAAACACAGTGGTACCTCAAGTTACAAATTTAATGCGTTCCAAGACATTTTTCATGTTATGAAAACTTTGTAACTCAAATTTTCCATAGGAATGCAATGAAAACCAAAATTCATAACTTGAAACATGGTTTCCCATAGGAATGCATTGAAAACAATTAATCTGTTCCAGAAAAATTCGTAACCTGAGCCTTGGCCAGGAGAACAGGTGAAAAAAAAATATTCTTTTTAAATTACAGTTCTGGAAATTATAGCACAAAAAAGCAAATGCTTCAAGCTTTGGCTATGGAAGACACAAACAAAACTCAAAGAGCTTTTTGAAACTTTTAGTTTTATATTTCTCTCATACAAAGTCTGTAAAATTTACTACATGTCCATGTCAGAATCACTGACTTTGGGTCAATTAAATCCTATCCAGGTGTCAAGTGCTGAGGCATTTTGTCAATGGGTTCATTTCTAATTCCTAAGCTCTCCTCAGAGGAAGATGGGAAAGAGTCAGATGTTTAAGCCTGCACTTGAGTTTGTCTGTCTAGGATTAAAAAAACCTCTAGGACTGGGGAAAAATGAGACAGCTTCTGTCTCATGATTTTCTAGACAGGAAGTGCTAACTACAGCTCTTTGCTCACTTTTTAATTGAATTCCAGTGGAACCTCAGTTAACCAATGGCTTAGTTAACATAAAAACCGTGTAACAAAAGGAAATCCACGGAAAATAGTGGCTCGGTTTACATAATTTTTTTCTGAACAGGTTAATTGCTTTTCAATGCACTCCTATGGAAAACCGTGTTTCGGTTAATGTATTTTGGCTTCCAGTGCATTCCTATGGGAAATTGCATTCAATTAATTCCTATGGGAAATTTGGTTAAAGTAATTTTCGCTGTAAGAAATGTCCCAGAGAACGCATTAATTACGTTAACTGAAGTTCCACTGGACTTACAAAGTTTACAGACATTCCTGCTTCAGATGCACAGACAGAGGAACATGCCTCTAATCTGCCTCGTTTGCAAAGCTCTTGATAGCTATATCAAAACACTGATGGTTGATATCATCCTTCAGAAGGTGAATAGATTATTTGTACTAGGAAGGATGGGACGGCAGTAAATACTGTATGGGTAAATCCTCAGAAAAACAAAAAAAATGGTATGTGCTTCTCATAGAGGTAACAATCCATTTCCTTCTCAAAGCCTTCCCCTCATTCATTCTCAACTGCGCTCCAAGGAAGAAACCTCCTGGTGAACAGGAGAAAAGGAATGTGGTGTCATTTAGGAGGAGGTGAATGCGGTGTCGCTAAGGAGGAGGTGGCTGGGTGATGGAAGTTTCCAAGAGCACGGGAAAACAGCTAAAGGAATCACAATATAATGGACTCCTTGGAATATGGTTACCACTATTAGAGAACATGAGGAAATATTATCCACATTCAGGGTTTTGGCCAATTTGGTGTCAGGAACCTGCAAAAGGAACAAGCATTTCAAATGTTTGGCTTAGGCTGGGTTGCTGGACTGGAATGTATGAGCCCCATATACCCTATGAACAGTGAAGGGAGTCACACTCTAACACAAGGGTGTCCAAACTACGGCCTGTGGGCCAGATCTGGCCCCCAACACAAAATCATCTGGCCCATGCCACCCTCGTTGCTCCTGGAAGCAGAAGTAAAACACGCCTGTACTTCCGCTTCCTGGAACGACAAAGGTGGTGTGGGCCAGATGAATTGGTGTCAGGGGCCGGATCTGGCCTGCAGGCCGTAGTCTGGGCACCCCTGCTCTAACAAGTCACCTGTCACTGGTTTAAGTGAAAATCACACATACTGCCTGAAGAGCTCTTACAGGTAAATCAGGAACCACAATTTATATCTACATCTATCTATCTATCTGCCCAGCTGCCAGGAGGAATCTCCATGCTGGTTGATTTACAACCATAAAACTAACAGACATAGGAAAATAAAATGATGTTAAAATTATATTCTACACAACAGAAGGCAGCAACGTACTACAAATAAAAATACAGTATATCTGAAACTTTCCAACAACAGAATAATGGGTCCATGAAAGATTGACATTCAGTGTGGATTGACCACAGGGAGGATATCCTGCTTCTTGCTTCAGGCCATAAAAGTTAGGATTTATTTGCTACATTGACTACTCAATCTGTGCCAAGTGCCCTGAATGCAAAGCGCAGGTAACACTGAGTTTTCAAGCTTGCCACCATTTCACTCTTTTCTCACAGTCTAATCCGCTTCAGTCCCAAAAGCCTCAGTTTCCCACCTATGTTATCTTCTGATTTTCCTGCATAAGATTCAGCTCTACTTGGGCCAAATTATTCAACATTTATCTCGCCCATGCTCTGCTGCTTGATGGCAGGCTGGAAGGCAAGTAAGCAATCATAGGCAACTCAACAGTGCCTGGGAGAGAATGGAAATCCTCTTATTCTGTATCAGTAGGCATGCAGCAGGCCTCTTGGCTCTTCTCTTCTGACTAAAGCAGTGAGTTTCTGCTGCCTGGATTGGAGCAGGAGAGAAGATACACAGCCCGGCAGATGTTTTCTGAACTGCAGCTCTCATCTACTCTCTCCAGCTTATCCAGTAACAAGGGATTCTTTTTGTTTTATTATCTTTTTAAAATTATTTTTTTAAAAATTGGCAGGGATATAGGGGTTCCAATCATAGACTAGAAGGCACAATGGTGGCGGGTAACCCTTATAGGCAATGGTGGGCATCAGCAGGTTCACACCAGTTCGCCAGAACCAGTAGCAGAAATTTAGGTTGGCCGTGCTCATCCAAGTTTTGAAATAAAGTACAGTACTGTAGTCCTAATTCAGGTGCAACACAGGGCTTTCCCCCTGGCCACACCCACCATACCACATCCACAGTGTGGTAGTAAATGTTTTTGGAGCCCACAACTGAAGCTACGTAAGAAAGTGCAATCACACACAGCAAGGAAAATGTAAGTACAGTGGTACCTTGCTTAAAGAGAATAATGTGTTCCACAGGATTGCTCTTTAAGCGAGTTTGTTCTTTAAGCGAAACACCATTGTAAGTGACCAATTGTGGGAGGGATTGAGAACCCCAATTTATTTGTTAAGCGAGTTTTTGGTTGGTTTTATTTGTTAAGTGAAGCGAACATTCAGAGAAAATTCTGCTCTTTAAGCGAGTTACTCTTTAAGCGAGGCATTCTTTATGCGAGGTTTGACTAACTTGCTTAAAGAGCAGAATTTTCTCTGAGTGGTCGCCTCGCTTAACAACTAAAACCAACCAAAACTTGCTTAACAATTAAATCCGAGTTCACAATCCCCCCCCCCCCATGTCACAATTGGTTGCTTACAAAAAGCAAACTTGCTTAAAGAGCAATCCTGTGGAACACATTATGCTCTTTAAGCGAGGTACCACTGTACTTTACCATTCAAAACGAACCTCATGCTACAATGTGTGAAGTTACAATCTAAAGTGTTCTTCAATGTATTTGTGTTTGTGCATAGGACTTGCATCCTGCATGTTTGAGTCTAGATCAGTGGTTCACAATGTGGGACACATGCCCCACAGGGGGATTTCAATTCCCAAAAGCCTAAATCAGTACATTGGCTGATCAGTGCTTTGGGGAAATGACTTAGGCTCCTGGGAATTGAAGTCCAAAAATCAAAGGTTGAAAGATACTGGTCTAGATCCATCACCCTGCTCTCCCACCAACATCCTATAACTCTAGTTCAGGAGATTTTGACTTTGCTGAAAGTTAAAGATGTTTACAAACTAAGGATTCTTAAAAGCCAAATCTACTCCACATCTTTGTGAAGAAAAAGAGGGAGCACTCCTAGAATACAGGGGGCACTGGAAAGTATATCTCTGCACAGACATTCCCATGAGCACTTCTACTTACAGCCAAAGTTGTAAGATTGTTATTTGCAGGAATAATAACAATTACAGTAATACCTCATATAACATTAGTATCGAATAACACTAAAATCGCATAACATTAAGGAATCTGGGGGGAAGAATTGCATCAGATAACATTAAGATCCTATGGGATGCTTCAGATAACAACCGCTAAAGCCTGTGTGGTTACAATGTATCTCTATGGATCCCATAGAGGATCAGATAACACTAAAAATCATATAACACCAAGACTTGTGGAACCAGGTTTTAGTGTTATATGAGGTTTTACTGTATTAGATATAGGCAAACACTGAATCAAAAGCACTCAACAGAACGACTCCATGACTGATGGCATAACAGAAAATATACCTCTAAATCATGAGTGCCCAAACTTTTTGGGCTGTGGGCCGCTCACGTGATTCATATGGGTGCATTTTACTTCTGCTTCCGGGAACGACGAGGGCTTCAGGGACAGATGAATTGGTGTTGGGGGCCGCATCCAGCCCCCATGCCGTAGTTTGGGCACCCCTGCTCTAAGTGCTGCAGATTTTGCAGCTCTCAGCTAAGACACTTCGTGGCTCATACATTAAATAGGCAATATTAATTTCTCATTCATATATTTACAGCCTAGCCTAGCTGCTCCTAACAACTCACAACAGTAAAATGCAATTTACAGAATTTCTCCAGCCAGCACAGGAAAGACACACACCTGGGTATGTGTTTTCTTTAGATCAAATTCTGATAGCATTTGTCCTGGCAACAAAACAGATTTATGCATGGGAAGCCCCATTTACTTCAGTCAAGTTTACTTCCATTCACTGTGCTTGCTATCTAGCAACTTTCCTTCCAAGTGTTGTACACACATCTCTCTCGATACCATTTCTGCATGCACTGTACAGCTCATGCGTGGAAGTGGATCTCTCCTATGCCCCCTCTGCAGTGCTAGTGCTGAAGACAAGGTCTGACTCAACCAAAGAATCATCCATAGGACTGTAATTCTCATAATAAGGGTGGTGTGGTGGGCAAACAACAAAGAGCAAGTTTAAAATAAACCAAAAGACGGCCTTTCTCTTTTCAGTGCAAGATTAGAACCTGAAATTGCTATCACTCATGGAAAGACAGCTGTCACTCACCTGATTATTTGGCAGTCAAGAAGCCTTAAAAAAACCCACATCAAAGAAGTACAATAGCAGGAACATCTTACTGGCTGCAGGTACCAGATCCTTACCCAAGAGCTAGGATGTTGCCCAGCCAGTGTAGCAGGTGGATATGTTGCCTGAGTGATTCTGGAAGTTACAGTCCAAAGAAGTGTAAAATTCCCTAGATGCATGTCAGCAACATCCTCTTCCCTTTCTGCCCATGTCTTGGAGGTTCTAACATTTCTCTTTGTTCGATCCAGAGCAGAAGGACTTACATGTGAGAAATGTGTAAGAGGGGAGAACAACACCCTTTGCTTGCTTCTGCGTGGCTGTTATGCACCATGCCCAAAATAGACATGCCGGGGCACCCATGTTTATTGTGTGCTCATCTGAGCCATTGGTATAGAGAGAGTAAAGTGGGAGTGAAAAATCTCACTTTTACAACAAAGTGTGATTAGTCAGTCTCCTCTAGGGCAGAGTTTCTCAACCTTCTCAATCAGCTCCACCCACTATGTTGGCTCCGCCCACAGTATGGTAGTAAAAAATTTTGGCTGCCGTTTTACAGTGTATTTTAAAGAGGAAAAGTGTGTCTTATATGCCAGCAAATACAGTAACAATCTAAAATATATTTTTAAAAATTCAGAATAGCAACAGAAATAGAATAGCAGGAAAAGAAAAACAGCAATAAATCTTCAAAAATAAATACACAGCCATGTGCTGAAAGGGTCACTGACTCCCAGTCCCTGCTTTATACCTGAATGGGACATGCTCATGAATAAATCAGCCTGACTACTCCTGTCACATACAGTCTAACCCTTGGTTGCATGTTTAAAATAATCCACCGCTGCATATTACCCTCCACTCAGTTGCTTCAGCTGTGTTTGCTTTGGCCTCCTTCACTTCAAGAACATCCGTCCCAGACAAACAACTCATGCTGTCAATCCATTATTCATGTAGCCATCTGGCAGCCCCTGAAGATGGCTTTAATACAAGGGCAAAATGGGAGGATGTGATAAGTACTCTGGCAAGCCACTGTCTTCACAGCAATGGAGGCCCTTTGCCTTACCAACAGCCAAGAATCTGTGGCTTGGGCACTACAACCAGAAACAGATGTTTGAGACAACAGGTAGTTAAAGGAGGAAAACCGTAACTACTGAAAGTGTACAAGCAGGTTACTAGGACTGTATCTCACCTCTGGGAGTAAGTAGATAAGTTTACTTTGTATAGTAATTGCTCTGAAGGACTCGAGCACAATTTTGATGTTTGAACTGCCAAAACCTCAGATTGTTTCCCTGCCACACAGATGAGCTTTTAGCTCTAAGTTTCTTTCTGGCCTAGTTTGCAAAACACAGGCATGTTTGGCATTAACCTTAAATTTTTTTAAAAAAAAACCAACAACAACACTTTTTTTACTATTTGTAGACATGTGGCAGGCATGCCTCAACAGAACGCTGTTTACCTTCCCACCAAAGAGGTCCCTGTTTATCTACAGGACTTGCAATTTTTTGCTTTCAAATTGCTAGGATGGCAGGAGATGTGACCTTTTCACTATTCTTAAAATACTTCCAAGACACTTTCTCCAGTTGGAAATCTTGGCCAGTGGCCCCCTTTTACTGGCATTCATTCATTTATTTTATATCCGGCATTTCTGCCCAATCTAAGGTCCAAGGCAGCCCACACTAAATGGAGGACAGATACGTATGATAGACGAAATCAGGTACAACGAAAACATGTGCAACTTTACTGTGAAAACACAATTAAGCAAACTAAATATTAAAACACTAGTCAGTTAAAAAGCAATTCAAAATGGCATCTATATTTTTTTAAGCTAAGCATTGCTCCATTAAAAGCCTTTTCATCAGTAGCCTGTCAATTGCTGAAAGCCTGCCAAAATAAAAAGGCTTTTGACTGCTGGCAGAGGAATAGCTCAGCCTCCCATAGGAGTTCCACAACCCCTGGATAGACCTCAATTGGATTGTGGGCAATAGCTCCCCATCTATATGATTCCACATAGTAGCAACTTAATGATAATAATGATAATGGTGTGCCAGCAAGCTGATTCTCACCTATGGCAGTCCTTGCCAAGGCGTCTTGTGTATAAGTACTCAGATGGAGTTTACCGTTCCCTTCTGCTGGAGCCTCCCTAAGAGTATTCAGCTTGTTCAAGAATACACAGGCTGCGTCTTCTACCAGGTAGCAGAGTGGAGAATTAAACTGCTGAACTCTGGCTCTGCAGCCAGATACTCAGATTCACTAAGCCAGTGATGGTGAACCTTGGCACTCCAGATGTTCCTGAACTTCAATTCCCAGAAGCCCTGATCAGCAGGAGTGCTGACTAGGGCTTCTGGTAATTGAAGTCCAAGAACACCTGGAATGCCAAGGTTTGCCATCACTGCACTAAGCTATCCAACCAACTCAAATTTATATATGTTAGTCAATATTGTTTCTTCATTTTGTTATGTTCAGTCAAATTGCATCTGATTTACAGAGACCCTAACAAGGTTGCAGGATATTAAGGAGTAGTGTTACCATGGCCACCTCTCTGTTCAGCAAGTTTACACGGCTCAGAAGTGTTTTGAGTGCAGATTCCCTCAATTCTAATTTATAACACACCACACTAGCTCTCAACTTCTTGCTATAGTATGACACACCACACTACCCCGATTCTTCTTAACCCCTTCTGTGTTACCTCACTCTGTCTCCATTTGGCTTTCAAAGACAAGAGCCCACAGTGGCATTTTGACATTTTATAACCCTTCCCTTCCATAACTATTCACATCATATTCAGAGTTAACTAGGACACATACTCAAGTGGCAATGTCCAATATTCAGTCATCAAAAGCTGTTGGCTTTCAAAGCAAGGACTACTGCTGCTGCTGCTGCTGCTGCTGCTTCTTCTTCTTCTGTCACACAGTCATGTCTGACTTTTTGTGACCCTATGGACCACTGCATGTGAGGCTCCTCTGCTACCTGGAGTCTGTACCTCTGGAGTCTGCACAGATCCATGCCCATCACGTCAACAATGCTGCCTAACCATCTCATCCTCTGCTGCCTCTTTCTCCTTTTGCGTTCGATCTTGCGTAGCATTAGGGCCTTCTCTGGTGAGTCCTCATCTGATGGCCAAAGTATTTCAGCTCCAGATCCAGTATTTGTCCTTTCCTTTGGGATTGCCTGATTTGATTTCCTTGCAGTCCAGGGCACTCTCAGAAGTCTTCTCCAGCACCACAGTTTGAAGACATCTATTCTTCTGTGCTCAGACTTTTTTATGCGCCAGCTCTCACAGCCATACATTACTACTGGGAAATAATAGTACTTTGAAGAACTAGTACTGTACTTGCAGAATATGCTCAGTCTGCAGCTGGAAAGAGGTCCCTTATCTTACTCATCTGTAACTCAGATTAGGGCTTACCTCTACCTGGCAGTCCAAAACATAGATGAAAAATATCTGGGTTTTGGACTACAAGTTGCCCTGCTCTCCAAGAAGCCATTATACAGGCAAAGCTGTGCATAAGTCTAAATAATTTCCAGCACCCCTAGGTTAAGCACACAAACAGATGGCCTAATATCAGCTTTCTGCCACCTTGACTAGTTAGGATTTCTTACACTGTACAGCAAAACACATGTTTTCTTTTGAAGAATACTCAGGCAGTCTTTGAAACAGGTTGTCCACATTTATTGATCTTTCAGTCATATCAACACTTAATGTCAACAGACAGGTAGTAGTAATCATGCCCCTGCCCATGTCCTTTGGCCTGCTTTTCCATGCCCCTGCTCCCCTGCACACATAAGAGTTAGAGACAAATAGGGCTAAAACAGTAGGTTACTGACTGGCAGGGTGAGATAGATATTCTTATCAACTTTTAAACACAACTCCAGTGTATTACACAATGCCTTCCTGTTAGGAGGAGGAAAAATTGGTTTTTAATGTATACAGGAAACAAACAAAATGGGTGCTTTGTTCCTTTTATCAGTGTAAGATTATTACAACAGCTTATCTCATTGCAGCCCCAGCACAAAGAAAAGAGGGAAACACTGGACAACAGAAGGAAATGTGGAACCAGCCCTTCCAGTTACTCAGAGCAGGGTGGCTGCCTCAGGCTGCAGGATCCGTACCCTATAGAAGAGCAGCAAATTGTCATGAAAACCAAAGTGACATTCTTAGTGTTCCAACAAAGGCTTTTACCTAGTATGGAGCAAGAAATGCCTGATGTTCAAGCTGGATTCTGAAAAGAAAGAGGCACTTGAGAACGTATTACAAAGATTAGCTAGCTACTGGGACACACCAAAGAATTTCAGAAGATCACTTATGCTTTTAGACCAAAGCAAAGCCTTTGTGTGGATAATGAGAAACAATGAGTTGTTCTGAAAGAAATAGGTTTTGACCCAGCACTTGATTGTCCTGTTGCGTAACCTGTATTGTGGACAAGAAGCTACTGTTTGGTCAGACTATGGTGAGACAGAAGGTTCCCTATAGACAAAGGTGTCAGACAAGAATGCATTTTATCCCCTCATATGTTCAGTCTGTACACAGAATATATTGTACAGAAAGCCAGACCAGATTCAGATGGAGGAGTGGAAACCGGTGGAAGAAACATAAGATTTGTAGATGACACCATATAAATCAGGGGTGCCCAAACTTTTCGGGCCACAGGCTGGTCATGTAGTTCAGCAGGCTAGTCACGTGGTTCAGTGGCCCAGCCATGTGGTTCCTCCCACAAGTACAGTAATTGCTGTTTTCTGCCAGTTCTTCTTCTTCCATGTCTAGGCCAGAAGTGAAACTGTCAAAATTAAGGCACCTTTTGGTGAGTTCAGTCTGCAGATCCTTTCGCCTGACCTAGTGTGAGAAAGATTAGCTGGCAACACAGGGTTATCGTGCGTTTTACTTCTGCTTCCAGTGGCAGAAAACAGCAATTACTGTACAGTACTTGAAACAACCTTTAGTCAATGTTTCAAAGCTGGACTGCACTTTGAATATTAAGACAATAAAAATGACTACATAATTTTAACACTGACAATGAAGAAACTGAAATATTGAAAGATTTTTTTTAATACTCAGTGGTTAAACAGATGTAAGGCAAAAATGCTAATTAACTTGTGAACTGCCCAGAGAGTGCACTAAGCGCTAGGGGGCAGTGTAGTATATTTTGCTAATTGCTATTACTGTATATACCTTGGTTCATTCATCAATCTAAATGAAGCCTGCAACCAAAACAAAAAATTAAATCAGAAGAATGAAGACTCAAAAGGGCAGCAATGAAAGAAGTAAAAAAATCCTCAAGTGGAAAGCTGTGTCACTGGAAACTGAGAGCATCCACGTATTCCCAGTTCCTATGTACAGGTGTGAAAGCTGGAAAGAAAGCTGACAGAGGAAAATTATTTACAGTATTTGAAATATGGTGCTAGAAGTGAGCTTTGCAGATACCTTTGATTATCAGAAAGATAAACAAATGGGTTCTAGAGGAAATAAATCCTGAACTGGAGGCAAAAATGATGAAAGGGATGTTGTCATACTTCGGGTACACCATGAGATGACAAGATTATCATAATAATGAGAATAATGAAAAGACAATAATGCTGGGGAAAATTATAGGGAATGGGGAAAATGGAAGACTAACTGTGAATTGGATTACCCAAAGGAAGCCACAAGTGTGAGTTTGCAAGAGCCAAGCAGGGCTATGAAGGATGGGACATTTTGGAAATCACTCATTCACAGGGTCACCACAAGTCAGAGAAAACCTGATAACATGATTCATCCGTGATAAAAATAATTGTATTTTTATCTGTAGAGGAAGGTGAGATACATGACAGATTTTCTGCCTTAGGTTCCAAAACAAGTTGAATTTTAATCATATAAAATGAAATATAAACTTTGGTAGATGGGAGGAGCCATTAATGCTCTAAAGTTGAAGGAACTTTGGAGCAACAAAGTTCTTGTATTCATCTTGAGGCAACGTAAAACTGTCTTTAGCCCAGTCATAGGAGTGGTTCTATCACCAGCACCATTAAACAATCTTATCCAGCTATCACCATCACCTCATACGCTGTAGGTATAGTTAGGGCTACATAGGCCACAAATTCAGATTCATTCATCTCTCTCACATCTCTTTTGTAAAAATAACTAGAAAATTGTTTGGTTTTATTATTGAAGTTATTATTGTGACTGTGTGATGTTCTGCGATATTATGTTAGCCGCCCTGAGTTGCTCTGCAACTAGGCCCGCATACAAGTTTGAATAAATAAATAAAATATCTCAAAAGTCATCCAGTCCAATGAAGGAAATTTGCTGGTATAATACCTACAAGGTGATAACCAAATTCTAAACAGGTAGGTTGTTGAGGAAAATAAATCAAGAGCGCTGAAGGTACCTTAAAGACTGATTCATTTATGCGGTAAAAACTTTCACAATGTACACCACAGTACAGTTCATCAAATGCAGCGAGGTTTGTTCTTTATTTGAAATAAATTCCACATATACATACAAGTGTAGGCACAGAATGTATCCAGAAGAAATAAAGCACAGACAAGCACTACAAAAGGCCATGAATTGTGATGACAGATAATGTGTGATATTTCTGCACAAAACTCAAGGGAGTAGAGAAGAACATTTGATAAGATCTAGTCCATAAAAGCTAATGGCACAATAAAAAGCAAAAAATTGTTTTTCTTGCAACACAGTAACATGACTGCTCTTTTGGAAACTCCGTTGCTGTATCCATAGGGATTGGAGCCCTTGGACAATACATAAAGGATCAAGTGGCTAAGATGCTGACTGGGAGGTGGAAGGTCAGCAGTTTGATTCCCAAGTACTGCAGGATGGAATGAGCTCCTGTCTTTGTCCCAGCTCCTGCCAACCTAGCAGTTTGAAAGCAAGAAATTGCAAGTAGATAAATAGGGAACACTCTGGTGGGAAGGTAACAGTGTTCCGTGTGCTCTAGTTCTACTCATGTCTGCCACGTGACCACAGAAACATCTGCAAAAGCAGACAGTGCTGGTTCTTCAGCTTTGAAACAGAGATGAGCACTGAACCTAAGAGTTGGAAACAACTGGCTTTCGAGCAAGGGAACCCTTTACCTTTATCTTTATATCAGTGGTGGTGAACCTCTGGCACATGTGCCAGAAGTGGCACACAGAAGCCTTTCTCCTTGCGCCTGCCATCGAGGGGAAGCTCCACCCTGCGCAGCCTGGACTGCACTACTTTCCCCCCCCCTCTCTCTCTGCCAAAGAGGAGGTGAGAGGGGAGGCTGAAATCCCAGGCAGGAAGCTGTGGCTAGGAGAGGTAAGGTGGGGAGCATTTATGGGAGGCCCGACAAGAGGTTGGAAGGCCTGGCCGGGGTAGGGGTAGGGAGGAAAGCCCTTCGGGGGATAGGAAGGCCTGGTGGGGGTAGGAAGGTCTGTCAGCATGGTGGTGGTAGGAAAGCCTGACAGGCAGTGGTGGGATTCAGCCGGTATGCCCCGGTGCACCCATACTGGTAGCAGAAATTCCAGGTGGCCACACCCACCATGGCCACACCCACCATCCCACACCCACAGAGTAAGTAGTAAAAAAAAATTGAACCCTATCACTGCTGACAGGGATTAAGAAGGCCTGACTGGGGGGGGGCTGCATGGGGCTTCTCCAGAGCCCAGGAGGCCTTTCTAGTGGCCATGCAAGGGTTTTCCAGAGCCCAAGAGGTCTTTCCAGTGTCTGCATGCGGCTTCTCCAGAGCCTGGAAGGCTTTTCTGGTGTCTGCACAGGTTTCTCCAGAGTTGGGAGGCCTTTCTGGCAACTGGCATGACAACAAAGTGCTTCTTGGGGGGGGGGGGGCTGTCACAGAGGCAGAAGCTTGTCCAGGGGGCGGCTTGCCAGTGTGGGCAAAGCTTGGTGGTGCATACGCACATGTGCATGCACAGTTGAAGCATGCAGGTGACAGTATGTATCCAACAGTAGCAAATGTCAGCTTTGTAATGAAAAGGATGAAATAGTAGATAATCTAACAAGCGAATGCAGCAAAATTTCACAGACTGATTATTTGCAACGCCGTAACAGAGTTGCCAAAATTATTCACTAGAAACTTTGCCAGAAGTTTGAATTTGAATGAAGTAAAATCATTGGGAACATCAAATAGAGAAAGTTTTAGAAAATGCAAGAGTCAAAATCCTGTGGGACATTAAAATTCAAATAGATAGACATTTGCCACACAACACAACTGATATAACTGTTGTGAGAAAGAAGAAGGTCTGGTTTATTGACACTGCTATACCAGGAGACGCATGAACTGAAGACAAACAACTGGAGAAAATCCCAAAATATCATGATTTCCAAATTGAAGTCGAGTGTCTAAGGAAGAAGAAATCTAAAGGACTCCCCAGATAGTTAGAAATTTTTTATTTATCAGACTTAAAGATCCTAACTCTCCAAAAAACAACTCTACTAGGAACTGCATATATACTCAGACGTTACCTTAATGCAGTTGTACCTCGCTTAAAGAACATAATGTGTTCCACAGGATTGCTCTTTAAGTGAATCACCATTGTTAAGTGACCAATTGTAACTTCTGGTGGAGGGGGGGATTGTGAACCCCAATTTAGTTGTTAAGTGAGTTTTTGGTTGGTTTTAGTTGTTAAGCAAAGTGAACATTCAGGGAAAATTCTGCTCTTTAAGAGAGTTACTTTTTAAGCGAGGCACTCTTTATGCGAGGTTTGACAGTAGTTCTTAGGTCCTTGGTTAGGGCTGGAACTATTAATTTTATTCCAGTTCTTAAGTGTGAATCAAATGGTTGATGATGATGATGATGATGATGATAATAATACAGTCAAACCTCGCATAAAGAGCACCTCGCTTAAAGAGTAACTCACTTAAAGAGCAGAATTTTCTCTGATGGCTATTTTGCCCTTCCTTCACCACATGGCACTTCCTGGTGTGGTGGTGGAGGTAGTGGTGGGCCAGATGAAATGGTGCAGTGGGCCACAGGTTGAGAATCCCTGGTTTAAAGTATGCATTCATGAAACACTGTTAGATCAAGGGGCCATTTAGCTCTAGGGGTGAGGATCCGTTGCACTTCACATGTTGAGTTTCAGCTTCCATAGTCCTTTCCACTGGCTGTTTTAAGTGGAGTTTATGGGAGTTGAAATCTGAACCCTTTATGAGAATTAAGACTCTCTAGTCATGGCTGACAGGTGATCTCAAGGGATTCAGACAGAAATCCTTCCCAGCACTATGGACTCTAGATGGACTCTATGGACTCTAGCACCAGCACTATGGACTCTAGCACCAAGAACTCTAGATGCGAGGCTCGTAGTTCAGTACAGAATTACAGCTTTCAAAGTGCTCTTATTAAGGTCCAAGTTTCAATGCCCAAACCAGAACGTACCTGGACTTGGCCCTGGTTCTAGGAGTAGTACAGAGGATGACATATAAATGAGTCACCAAGAACCAAGCCAGGAATTCTAGCAGGAGAAGAGACTTAATGGATTTAATGAGAATCTGTGTCTCTATATCCTGATGAAGAAACCGAACCTGCCGGTTCACAAACAGAATATCTGTGTGAAATAATGACTGGAATGGTAGTTACCGTTTCAAGTTTTACTCTGATGTGTTCCAAAAGAGCTTCTTATCTATTTGCCACTCTCTCCGAGCCTGTGATATTTCCTGTAACAGAGATGTGCTTCATTAATTTATTCTCATCCACAGAAGCAGCTGCAAGATTAAGAAGATAAATGCACTATCACCTTCAAACAGAACGGAAGTGAAGCCAAAGCTGAAAACTAAACTCATGGATGGTGGCAGAGCTGGAGGGAAATTGTTGCTAAAGACTGCAACTCTTGGGAATTATAGTCCAAAAGAAGGATCTTTTGCAAGCTGCATGTGGTTGTCATACTGGAAAGTGAAGGAATTCAAGATGGGACCACAGTATCCTTCTGGAATGGCTCCGAGGATTGGGGATCAAAGGCACTGTGTGGTCCTGGTTTTCCTCATTTCTGATTGGCCGGATCCAGTCAGTGTTGTTGGGGAACAAGAGGTCCAGCCCTAGGCTCCTCCAATATGGGGTACCACAGGGCTCAGGGCTCTCATCTCTCCTGTTTAACATTTACATGAAACCGCTGGGGGAGATCATCCATTCCCACCTGGTGAGGTATCATCAATATGCAGATGATACTCAGCTGTAAAGCTCAGCCCATGATGATCCAGATGATGCAGGGGTCAGGATGGGAGACAACGGGCTACAACTGAATCCCGGCAAGACTGAGTGGCTGTGGGTTAGGGCCCCTGCGTTATCACGGAAGCTGCTATCTTTGCTACTGGATGGGGCTCTTTTGCCTTAGACAGACCTGGTGCGAAATCTGGGAATCCGCCTGGACTCACGGCTCCTGCTCAACGAGCAGGTGGCAGTCGTAGCCAGGAAGGCTTTTGCACAACTTCACGTCATTTGCCAGTTAAACCTGGCCCTGGACCGGGACTCCTTACTTATGGTCACTCACGTTGTGGTCACCTCCAGACTGGATTACTGTAATGCATTCTACATGGGGTTGCCCTTGATGACCATTCAGAGGCTACAACTGGTTCAAAATGCAGCTGCCCACATGGTGATAGGGTGTGGATGTTATGCCCATGCCTCACCTCTGTTGCAGGAGCTGCACTGGCTACTGGTGTGCCTCTAGATGCAATTCAAGGTGCTGGTGATGATGTTTAAAGTCCTATATGGTAGGGGACCAGGGTACTTAAGAGACTGCATCCCCCCAAGGATATCTGCCCGTCCCACCAGAGCAGACCAGAGGGACTCCCTAACAGTCCTGTCGGCTAGAGAGGCTCATCTCTCTAGCATGAGAAGCAGGTCCTTTTCTGTGTCCACTCCAGCCCTGTGGAACCTCCTGCCGAATGAGCTTCATCTCCAGGCAGTACTTCTGCCCTTCCAAAAAAGCCTTAAAACCTGGCTGGTGAAGCAGGTGTGGGGGGCGGCAGCCACTCCAGGTTGGCTCATATGAAGGCTATCCAGGTTTTATATTTTAATGTTTATATTTTAATGTTAATATTTTATATTTTAATATTTTAATTGTTTTTGTATAGCTATGTTGTGGTTTTATACGTGTAAGCTGCCTGGAGTCGCCTCGGTGAGGAGGCAGCAGCATAAATGTGACTATTAAATTAAATTAAATTAAATTAGGAGGTTCCTGGATTACAAAACCCATTACCTGGACTGCAATTCCCATCACTAGAGCCAAGGTGTTGGGCATGGCGGGGGTTGCATTCTCAGAGAACCCCATGTTTCCCACCCCTGCTAAAAAAAACCACCACCACCAAACCCTGGCAATTGTAACGTGGAGGGGGACCTGAGTATTGACTGTTTGTACCATCAGTGCTCTTATAGAATCAGGAGTCCCAGAACTGCTTGTCAGGAACAGACATTCATCAAACCTGCTTTAGTGTGTGTTTTTTAACCATTTCAAGACTCACTACTTTTGCCTTCCTGTGCATTCCACAGCATGAACTGCTAGGATTTGGTGCATATTGGATTTTTAAAACAATCCCCTCAATTACCTCTTACACACACAACCATCCTCCTCTTCCTCTTTCGCATCCTCAGGCAAGCAAAAGGAATCTAACATCTTAAAAAAAATAGGTTGGTGCAGAAGGCTGGGACTTTGTTTGTTTACTTCTGCATCTATTTATCCAACAACCTCAAAAAGAAACAGATTGAGAAGAACAGGGATAATGTAGCTTACTAACAATAATATGTACACACACACATATACCGGCAGGCACAATCGGCACACTCATTATCAATTTTGTGCCAGTTTGTCACTGACTGCTGAGCTAGATTTCAAAGTTGCCAGGTAATCGCTCATTCCAAACTTTTTGAGACCATCTGCTCTGAGAAACTGCCAAGGAAGCAAGCGGCAGCAATAGCAGCACATATCCCATACAGGTACCTACCCCGATTCTCTACTTGAGTGTTTCCCAACCTTTGCTTTTTGGACTTCAATTCCCAGAAGCCTAAGTCAATTCCCCAAAGCACTGATCAGCCAATGTACAGACTTGGGCTTCTGGGAATTGATGTTCCCCACGTTGGGAACCACTGCTCGACTTGTATGCAACATTCAATGATTGCACCAATGAGGATACCCAGGTGAAAATGCCGTTGTGAAAAATGCCGTTATCTTTTCGACTGTGCAAAAATGTGTATGCTGAGGCTAATCCTGTCTTTAGGTAAAGATAAAGGTTTCCCTTGCTTGAAAGCCAGTCGTATCCAACTCTAGGGTTCAATGCACATCTCTGTTTATAGCCAAAGAGGCAGCACTGTCTGTGTCTGCAGACGTTTCCGTGGACATGTGGCAGGCATGCCTCAACAGTGGAGTGCACAGAATGCTGTTTACCTTCTCACCAAAGGGGTAGCTATTTATCTACTTGCAATGTCTTGCTTTCAAACTGCTAGGTTGGCAGGAGCTGGGAGAGAGACAGGAACTCACTTGATTATGCAGGACTTGGGTCTCAAACTGCTCATCTGCCGATCTTTCAGTCATCAAGTTCAGCGTCTTAACCACTAAGCCACCGCAGTCCCTTATAATCCTGTTTTTAGGTATGCAGAAATAAACATTTCAGGAAGAGGCAGGTGCTCTATAGCGCAATGGTATCACCCTCCCAGCTGTTTTTCTTAAATTCTTTGATGAATCCCTTCTGCTTGAAGACAGAAGTGCACATGCCATTCATCCATTCCTAAGTCCCACACACAAACCTGCTGATCTTTCAGGTGTGATAGAGAAATTTATTCCAACCAGCAGTATGGATATCAAATTCAGACAGCTTCTTCATGGACAAAGGAAAGGGGGTTCCCTCTTGTCCCCTACCTCGCAATTAAAAACACCTTCATTAAGCTTTTTGCATGTGTGAGCATTCACAAGTGAAAACATTATGGCACAGAGCACCTCCAGTTTCTATTTTTAAAATGCTGGGCATTGCAAACAGAGGAAAGCAAATTCACTTTAAGATGGTGAGCGCTAAGCAAATGTGTTGGCATGTGTTGGTGAGGAGCATGATACCTAAGTGGAGTGACAAGAGAAAGAAGGTTCACAGAATATTCCAGGCACCCCCATTTCCCATGCACCCCAGGCCATCAGTTTAAGAAGGGAAAGAATTGTTAAATTTAAAATAGAAAGGAAAGACTTGGATACACAGAAACAGAGAAACTCAAACAAAGAATCCCAGGAAATCTGCTGCTATTTCCTTCTGGTCTTTGGATTCCAGGTTTCCAAAATAATACATTAATATAAACAAAGAGATATTCAGTCCTGGAATTACTACTCACTCATTCTCTGCCGCATTTTCTCAAAGAGCGAAGTAAGGAATGTGCCAATCAGGGAGAGAATGAAAAATGAATTTAAAACACCCAAGATACTGAGCTATATATATAATATATATATAATGGTTCGCTGTTGTTCAGTCGCACAGTCGATTCCGACCCTTTGCGACCCCATGGATCACTGTCCGCCAAGCACTTCTGTCCTCCACCATCCTCCTCAACTCGCTCAGCTCTGTGCCCATTGCATCTACAATACCATCTAGCCATCTCATTTTGGGCCAACCCCTTCTTCTTTTGGCCTCCACCCTTCCCAGCATCAAGGCTTTCTCAAGCGAATCCTCTTCTTCTTTACTATTTAACCTTCTAAGGTCAAATACCTTAGATAAAACGAAAGAGGATAAAATGAAATTTGTCTACATTGATTGTAACCCCACTGATGAACAGTAAATTCAAAACAAGCATTTGCACAACGCATAACTAACTGGAGAGTCAGGGTGGCACTCTGGTTAGATGCAGCACTGCGGTGGCCTAGTGGTTAAGACAGTGAGCTTGAAGACTGGAAGGTCGGGGTTCAATACCCGAGTACTGCATGATGGATATTGAGGACATGAAAGGAGCCTCATGTGGGTGTCCCCTGAGCAGTTTCTCCAGCAAAAATCCTTTCAACCCAGAGTAATTTCTGACACGGGATTGATTATTACTCTGGTTAGACTGGGTTTGGATGCAAAGGCTAGGCCGCAGTGGGGCTTGGGAGAGCTAGGTCCAACTTCCACACTAATCCAGGAAGCTGATTAGGTCATTTCAGGCCAGCTGCACCTACATCAATAGTGGGAAAATTACAGAGCAAGTAATTAAAATCCCTTTATACACTGGCTGTCATTCTAATACTACAGCATTCTCTTTCTTTCTCTTCCTTTGATGCATATGCAGTCGCTCACACAACTCAAAAGATAACAACTGAATAAAATTATAAAGCAATGGAGATTAAGTGTTTGTACTGATTATGTGGAGCTGGCATAAGCAATGCAAACAGAGGGAGTAATTTAAAGAGAGAAAATGGCTATTGCTCATGTGCCAATTTAAAAAAAAATACATACAAAGAAGAAAAATGATATTGGTCAAAAGGGCATGCTCTGAGATTCCCAAGTAATTGACTACTGCCACGTTGAAGTAGTCTTATCATGAAAGGGGTGGAGGAGAGTTCTCAAAAAGCACTAAGACTTTCTGTTGCTTACATCTAGTGAACAAAGGACTTCTCGCTAGGACAACCCATCTATAACAATCATTTCGTATCAGAAATTATTCTGGTTTGAAGGGATTTTTACGGAAGAAACTCTGCTCAGGGAACACCCAAATGAGCCTTCTTCCATGTCCCCAACAGCTGGGATAGAGATGTGCACTCAATCTGTCATGCAGTACCAGGGTTTCAAACTGCCCAGCCTTCCAGCTAACAAAGCAAGCTTCTTAACCACTGAGCCACTAGAGCCCCCATCTATCAGATTACTCTATACTGCTTTTTCTTCATTGGCTTCAATACTAATGCTGTCAACATGAACAGAAACGGTGCTTGCCATTTTCAATATGCCTACAACTTCAGAATGATGCTAAGCAAGTAAGGGAATAAAATAAAATTGCCAGAATAAACTTCTGGCCCCCATTTAAAGCAGTGGTTCCCTACCTTTTTTTTCACCATGCCCCACCTCAGCTTTTCCAAAATCTTGATCCCCCCCCCCCGTGACATATAATTCTTAATTATTTAAAAAGTAAAGTCCTATTCATGTGGAGGAAGCCTAAAAGGCCGTTAACTTGGTCTAAACAAGAAATGCCAAAAATAATTTAATTAACTGTTAATAACTCATTATCGAATTACTCCCCTTAAAAATCACATTGCCCCTCTGTGTGTGTGTGTGTGTGGGGGGGGGGGTGCCCCGCATTGGAAACCATGGTTTTAGAGGTTGTTTTAATGTGTGTTATTGCAGGGAATATACCTTAATGATAAATACCACTCTAGATGTTGGTATCACATAAGGTGATTGAAAGAGCCATAGTAATAACTTAGGACCTTAGCATTTGTTAATCAGCACTGTGTGAAGAGGAGCAATGGGCAGTGAGTGTAATGGCATAGCCTAGGAGCATGAAGGTACCAGCCACTGGTATGGTACCTTCCCTCCCACCTGTCTGGTGTAACAGTACATGGGAACATGCCAGGTCTTCACACTGATTTTGTTTGTTTGGCATGCCAATTCAGCAGGTTGGCCCTCTGCAAAACTGTTCCTCTTGGAAGCACATTTAAAAGGCATGCCAAAGCCTATGAATGCCTCTACAAATAAATCATCATTCTTTCATCCCTCCACACATTCCTACAGCAAGCACAGATGATGGGGAGCATCTCACAAAGCCAGAAAAATGGATTGCTTGGAAAAATAAAAATAAATGTCCATTTCATGGTAAAAAGTTATATCCCAGGGATACTCAACCTGCGGCCCACAGGCTGGATGCGGTCCACGGCACCATTTCATGAGGCCCACCAGCACCTCAGGAAATGCCAAGTGAGGGAGGAAAGGCAAAATGGCTGTCCGCCCCCCCCCCCAAGCTGTCTGAGGAAGCGTAACCTGCCCCCTGGCTTAAAAAGGTTGAGAATGCCTGCTCTATCCTCTTAATGTTTTTATTCCATTAATATAGTCTAAAACAAACCCACACTCCTGATGCATGATATTTAATGGAATTTTCTCTTCATCTGCAGCCCTGAAAAGGTAGAAGGGCAGTTCTGAGGCAATGTCCCTTGTGGGGCTTCAGTTTTCCACTTTTACAACCTTGTGTAGTCTCTCGTACAAACACACTAAAGAAAACCCATCAGTGTCCCAATGTTGAAGTTTTTGAAGTGGTAGCCATGTTAGTCTGTGCAAGCATATCAGAGAGTAAACAAAACAAAAAGACAAAAATGTGGCACCTTAAAAACTGACTGCTGTATTTTAATGTTAGCTTTTGTGGCTCAAATCCACATTGAAGAGTGAGACTTCATGGCATTAATTTATACACATCAGAAGATACCTGATTGGTATTCAAATTTGCTGTGGAGTTTGGCCCTGTTGAGTTGGTTATTAGATGGATGCAAAACAAACATTGTGGCATTCCATATTTGCTAGTGAGTTTACCCTTCAGACCTGGCATCTATTCACCATGCTGTGTGAAAGTAGACAAAGGTGTGAGTGACCCGAGGCAGAGCACCATGTCCTGTCTTTGTTCTGTGAGGTGGCTTGAAACTGTGGAGGAGAGTCACTGACCATCTTTCTCTAGTTTGTTCTGTAAAGGCGATTTGGAAATTGCAGCAGATAACAACCTGTTAGTTGTGGCATATCAAATTCCATAATGTCCCAGAAACCTTTGCTTGGAGTCCTTCCTTCAACTCCTTTAGCTCTAGCTAAACTGGAACTTGCACTAATATCGGTGATGAAATTAGTTTATAAAACAGTCATTAACTTTTGGTTGAAAATTCTACTCTGTGTTCATCCAGACTTTATGATGCAGAGAGATGAAATTCGGGCCATGAAAAACCTTTGTTCTGAATCGCATTGATAAACTTGGCTTTTCAGAAGAGTATATGAGGCATTTCAGTTTTTCTTCACCAAAAAAACCTTTTTTTAAAAAAAGTACTGTATATACTCGAGTATAAGCCGACCCGAATATAAGCCGAGGTACCTAATTTTGACCTGAAAACCCAGGAAAATAGAGGGTGGGAAATGCAGCAGCTGCTAGTGAGTTTCAATAATCAAATTACATGAAAACATGGTAAAAATAATTAAATTGTTAACACTCAATCCAATGTGGTCTTGGGACCCTCATGGTCACTGACCAGAGTATAAGCTGAGTCCCCTTTTTAGGGCTCATTTTTGGGCTTAAAAACTCGGCTTACACTCAAGTATATATGATATATATCTGTGCTCAAACAGATATAGGTTCATTAGGCACTTCAAATATTGCATCCCTTTACAAAACGATCTCTCCTCTGCTCTTGACCTGAGCTTATGAAATTTGATCACAGAAAAGCCTTTAATAAGGCATTTTCAGATATGTTGCCACTTGCTATCTTAGAAAGCTGGTATAAAGGAATTCCTTATTCTGCTCCTGTGATCAAAAATCAACTGAAAAATTGGTACGTGTCAGTCTCTAATGTCCCTTGGTCTCAGCAGAGCATACAGGACTATTGAATACTGTTTTGAACCAACTCCCCAGATTATCTGATCAAGACAATTTTAGGATGTTATTTTTTGATACCGATGAACTTGTCATATTTTGAATGACATGGTTTATTTTTATTCTTATAAAAACAAAGTCTGCCTCCTCTACTGTTAATCAAGTTGACATTTAACTATTGCTGTTTAGGATCATTTTGTATGAGCTGTATTAATGTTTAGGTAAGTGTAATGTATTTTAGAATGTTTAAACCTGAACATAAGTTTAATTTAAACTCTCTTATATTGTTTTAAGTTTTAAGGAATTGTTTTTAGCTTGTTTAACTGCTATTTTAACTGGTTTTTAGATTTAATCTTGTTTTATGATCTGTGGTTTTTCATGTTTCTTCATGACCCTTTGTAATCCACTCTGAGTCGTCTATGCAAGTATGGCGGAATAGAAATTTGAAGGAACAAATAAATAAATAAATAAATGTGTGTTTAAATTTATTGTGTAATCTGCATGCCAAAGCAACAAACTAAATTTGATTCGATTCTATAGTGGTCAGAAGAAAACATTTCAGGTTTGCCTTTTTGCTTCGATTTGTGAAGGAAAAATAAAATTTAAAAATATATAGAAGTACAAAGACCAAATTAGAAAGTTCTTCAAAATAAGGTTTGGAATGTGCAATTTATCTTGTTATTTATAAACTAGGGCAAACATTGAAACAAAAACTCCCACAAGTATTTGTCAAGGACTGGCCTAGGACAGAGAAATGTATCATTAACAATTTGTTCTACAGAACCATAGAAGTGCAGAGCTAGAAGAGACCTCAAGGGTCATCAAAGTCAAACCCTTAATAAGACAGGAAATCTACAGCTAAAGTGTCCTGACAGGTAGACATCCAACCTCTATTTAAGACTGTTCAATGAAGGGGAATAAAACACCTTCTGAGATAATCCACGCTGCATACATCAGCATTGGCCCTGAGCATTTCTGCAGCAGAGGCTGCTACTCCAGTATGGAGCGCATCTGCACAAGCAAAACAAGTTGACATCGCTGTTAATGAAACAATGTGCATAGTGAAATGATGCTTCAAACCTACACCAGTTGAGAAAATATATCCTCTTGTTGGTATCATTCCACCTAAGATAAGGAGAGAAGTAGCAGCAGATGCTGAAAGAACTAAGCAAGAGAATGACCCTCAACATCCTCTGAATGGACATGTACCTCAAGTCCTCTCAGATCCAGGGTTTTATGGCAAGAACAAACATTCTTGAGGGTATGCAAGAGCAAAATCAAATTAAAGGAGGGTATGGCTGAGGAACTCAACCTCCACTATGTCACCTGGAGGACCCTGAATAGGCTGAGGGTCAGAATCCCAAGACCAACATGCTCAAGTGGGGGCTGTGGCAGACAATGACACGTGGTGTGAATGTGGAGAGATACAGAATCTAGCTCATTTGCTCGTCTGTCAATTACTACCAGAAACATGCACCAATGAGGACTTAAAATTTGGGCAACAACAAAGTGAAGAAAGTGGCTTCATTTTGGCAGTCCAGGTTTGATTGGGACACGAAAGAAGAAGACGACTTGCCTGTGATAGCAATTTCCTTTTGCCTCCCTTACACTTCTTCCACTACACTGAACACTTTTTTTCCTTTAGGGAAAAGGTGGCACGGTCAGTAAGTATTCAACAATTCTGCCTTCTCCCTGAGTGTATCTCCACTATACATGTTTAGCAGCCTGATTCCACTTCAGATGACACTGGATTTTATGTCGCTCATCAATTGGGGTGGCTATACAAATTGAATAAAATAAATAAACCCTGTAGTCTAGTGAAATATTTGATATTCTGAGCTGCAGAATGGTTTTGAACTATAGCAATTACACTTATATACTGTCCCATAATGCTAGGTGCATTCTCTGGGCAGTTCAGAAGTTAATTAGCATTTTGACTCTCTCCCCAACATGCTGGGTACACATTTTACCGACCTCAGAAGGATAGAAGGCTAAGTCAACCTTGATCCGTGGTTAGGATCTAACTCATAATGTGCTGGATGCAGTACAACAATTTAACCACTGTGCCACCAGGGATCCTGGTGTACACATACTATAAGTAGTAGGTACCAGCATACTCAGATTCTACAGAACCCACTATGGTAGGCTACTTGTTTTTGTTTTATTCCAACTCTCAGGATTTTTGTTTTTGTTCTGCTCCAGTCCCCAGACAAATTTCTAGGAGCTGAAACCCATAGACAGATACCTATCACAAGCGTTGCTTTTTGGTTCAAAAAGGAAACTATCCCAGTGGTTCCTGGGAAGCTTTGTTCTTTATGGGACAGACACGTAGTCTCCAGGAATGGGATTTTTTTTAATTCAGGGACTCCTGATCCCATAATTCAGCGGGAGCTCCCCAGACTGAATAGCAACACTGGGAGCCATCAAACAGATAGGAGGTAGTGCACCCCCTCATCAGTCCTGTGTTGCTTCTTTGAATTATTAGAAAAATGCCCTACTTTATCATGGAATCTGCAAAGATTTCCTGTGATTTAGAGGCAGCCTCTTTTGGAATTTGTTTCCCTTTGCAACACTGGAAGTTGCAGGGTATCCTTGTGACTCCCACCCTCACTCCAGGCCTCACCATTTCGGCCTCGCCATCTTGGCCCAGAGCAGAAGAATGCCGACAGCTGTGCTTTTATGATGACCTGATATTGTGTAATTTGTAATTTGTAATTATGATTGGGGACTCTGGGGATTTTGAACTGTAACTGTGATTGGGGATTGGGGATTTCTGATATGTTTTTGATTTTGATTTTGTATTATTTGAAGTGTTGCTGAAATGTTTTATTAATTGATTATAGTGTTGAATGTTATATTTGTGAGTTTTGTGAGCCGCCCTGAGTCGGTTGCACCGAGTAGGGCGGCATATAAATTGAATAAATAATAATAATAAATAATAATAATATAGTGGACACTCTTCTAATGGTTCGAAGCAGCAGCATGGGAACAGCATGGAGGTGAGGGAGCTGCTCTACTTCCTGGCAGTTTGGGAGTTTCCAGTCCCATAATTTGGTTTTGGGGGCCCCCACTGAATTGTGGGATTGGTGTCTTTGCATTCCACAAATCCCATCTGTAGTAGTCTTGTTGTCCACTAGGTTTTATAGAAGGCCTCTTGTTGTCCACTAGGTTCTATAGAAGACCTCCTACAAAGACCTAGACCAGGGGGTGGCCAACCTTGGTGCTCCAGCTATTCTTGGACCTCAGTTCCTAGAAGCCCTGAACAAGTAGATGTGCTTACTTGGGCTTCTGGTTCATTCATTTTCATGTCAGAGATTACTCTGGGTTGAAAGGATTTTTGCAGGGGACACCTGAATGAGGCTCCTTTCATGTCCCCCATCGTGCAGCTCTTGGGAATCAAACCCATCTTTCCAGTCTCCAAGCCTAGCACCTTAACCACTATTATCGCTTCTAGTAATTGAAGTCCAAGAACACCTGGGGCACCAAGGTTGGCCAACCCTTCATTAGAGGATCCTTCTTTGGGCTACATTTGTTTGTTTGTTTATTGCATTTATATCCCACACACATTGGGATATTCTCCCACTCTGGGTGGCATACAACAGATTAAGAAAAATTTACAAAGAACAATATAAAATTAAACATAATACACAAAAACAACAAACAATAAACTAAACAGAATAAATTATAGACAATAAGCAATAAACAATAACAATACCCAAAAACAACACGCACTGGTGACGATAAACTATACAGTTAATTAATATACCACAGAGAAGGAAGGAGGTCCCTTTCAGATGAGATGAAATATCAATGACATTTCAGATTGTATATCAGAAGCCTACGTCCTGATAGGAAAAAACCCAACAGCTACAACTGATCTTGAATTTAGATAAAATCGTGAATGCGGGAGTAAGGGAGGGATAGCTTTGATAGATAGAAGTAAGGCATTCTGAATAAATCTGACTCATTTCAAAGTTTCAATTTAATTCATTGTTTTTTCCTTTCTCAAAAATGTGAGTCAAATGCTTCATATAACTGTGTTAAGTCAAATTCAAGGTTCTGCCAACATAACACGTTCAGCTGTTTCAAGTAGAGAAAATAACTGAAGGCTGATTAAAGGCCCTTCTACCCACCTTCTTTCAATTTTTCTTTAAGAGACAAGCATTCCAAAATAGAGAATGTAGAAGAGTCAGGAAGGAAAAGGTTATGCTCCCTCATATTTAAGGCATAGACCCCTTTCTCTAAACAGCTTTTCCTAATCATACTTTTAAAAAGCAGCCATCACAAATGACATGCATATGTTTGCAAGTAACTTCCCTTAAACCTTGCTCTTCCAGCCATATAGTAAAGATAAAGGTTGCCCTTGCTCAAAAGCCAGCCGTGTCCAACTCTAGGGTTCAGTGCTCATCTCTGTTTATAGCCAAAGAGCCAGCGCTGTCTGCGTCTGCGGACATTTCCGTGGACATGTGGCAGCACCAAACAATACTGCTCAAGATCAAAAGTTGATCCAATGATTCATTACACTTTAGGGGCTAAATCCCAATGTTAGTTCTAACTAGAGTGAATGTATTAAATCAGTGGGGTGTCTGCAAGTTGCAGCAAGCACCATTCATTCAGTGAATCCATAGTAGTTTGGACTAGTTGGATTTAGTTCTCTGTATTTATGTTAAAATAGCTGGCTGCTCAGTGTTTTAGGGATGTAGCTATGGAGTGAGAGGTTGGGTGTTCCAATTCCCCACTGTGCCTCCTGAGAGAAGAGTCCAGTCTGAGTAATCATGGTCAAGCGCTGTAGACCCCGAATGTCCCCAGAAGGTGGTAATGGTAAATCATTTCTGTCTCTTCTCTACCTAGGTAAAGGTAAAGGTCACCTTTGCTCAAAAGTCAGTTGTATCTGACTCTTAGAGTTCAATAACCATCTCTGTTTATGGCCGAAGAGCCAGCGCTGTCTGCATCTGCGGAAATTTCCATGGGCATGTGGCAGGCATGCCTAGACACCATAGTGCACAGAATGCTATTTACCTTCCCACCAAAGTGGTCCCTATTTGTCTACTTGCAATTTCTTGCTTTCAAACTGCTAGGTTGGTAGGAGCTGGGACAGAGACAGAAGCTCACTCAGTCATGCAGCACCCAGGTCTCGAACTGCTGATCTGCTGACCTTCCAGTCATCAAGTTCAGCATCATAAACATTAAGCCATCACAGTCCCTTCAAGCTATAGATAACCTTCCAAACTTTGGAGGATATTTTCCTCTTTATGCACAAGATATCTTAAAGATAAGGAGAGCATTTGTAATGCACAAAATTTATCTCAAAGGTTTGTAGGCATCCACCCTAGATTAAACAAATGAAAATGAAAAATAGGGGAGTATGACAGCTCCTCATCAATGGACATACATTTCCACTGTTCCATATGCTGTGTGTTGCATCCCACATGACTGCTGGAGCCATCATCTCTTCTTAACCTTTAAGTGGGATGTTGTAAACAGGCAACCATCGGTCAGTAGTGAGAAAAGAGGAGGGGCGGTCCTCTTGAAATGTCAAAGGCTCTCTCCTCATTTGCATTGGGGAGCCATTAGCCAGCTCTATTGCAAGTAACAAACTATTCATGTCCTGTGACCTTTCTCTTTAATAGGAAACAACATCCCGTCTTCATTTCAGTGCCAAGAACATGTAGTCAGTTCACTTGGCCTCTTTGTGTGTGCTTTACTTACTATTCAAGGACTGCAATGATTATTCCATTTCCCCCTGCCCCTAAAACATGTCCTTATTATGCAATAGTGGCTTCTAGGAAAACATCACATCTCATGGGATAAAAGCACAAAATGAGACTGCATCCCAGCAGGGAGGGAGAGGGAAGAAAGCTCCTTTCCCTGACTTTTCATTTAAGAATTCCACAGAGTTGAACAAAAATGTACGACAATGGAATTCACTGCCTCAAGAGGTAGTGAGCGCTCCAACACTGGAAACATTGAAGAGAGAATTGGACAGACATCTGTCAGATCTGCTTCGATTTGGATTCCTGGATTGAGTAGAAGGTTGGACTCGATGGACTGAAACAGGGATGCCCAAACTATGACCTGTGGGCCGCATCCAGCCCACAGGCCATAGTTTGGGCACCCCTGCCTTAAGCAGAGAAAATGGCAGCCTAACACTCTATCTCATCCTGTTGCAAAACAGATTGCAAGGCACATTTTACTTCCACTTCCTGTGGGAGGAACCATGTGACCGGCCCGTTGAACCATGTGACTGGCCCACGGCCTGAAAAGTTTGGGCATCTGTGGCCTAAAAAGCCCCTTCCAAACCAGGTAATCTATGACTCTTTGGATTAAACCTCCCAGTGGATCCACTGGCTTGGGGATTATTTACAGTCTAAAAACTAACTTTTCCATACCCTGGAATCTGTTTTACACCAAGCTAGACTCTTTGTCCATTTAGCCCAACATTCTTTGCTCCGATTCTGAAGTGAGTGAGACAGAGGCAACAATACAATTACACTTCTATATACCAGGTACAAGCTACCTGCTTCTCTTTTAAATTTGTTCCAAAAGATTGTTAAGTCTGTTGCAGCAACTAACAAGGCATCCTGTGATATCTTATACAACAGTGATGACGAACCTTGGCACTCCAGGTGTTCTTGGACTTCAATTCCCAGAAGCCCAAGTCAGCACTCCTGCTGATCAGGGCTTCTGGGAATTGAAGTTCAAGAACACCTGGAGTGTCAAGGAGGTTCACCATAATTGTTACAGGTCAACAAATTTTTATATCATATGCTTTTAACACCCACAAACACTTTACATTACAATAAACATACAGTATAAGATTTATTTTAGCCCCACAAGACTTTATTAGTTTTCAAAAAGAGATACTATGGATTAAACTTAGGGTTATGATGGTTTTTGCCCATCCGAACATTGGCAGCGCTTCATTTACAAAGGTGTAAATAAAACCATGCAGACAATATTTCTACCCAGGAGTCTACTGAGCATTAGGAAAGTGGTTCACAGCTGACTCGTTTTAGACATTATTTACTACTACAATTGTTGTTGCTAGGATGACACCATACTACTACTAGTAGCAGCAGCAGCAATAATATTCCCACGGGGTGAGGTATCATCAATATGCTGATGATACCCAGCTGTATATCTCAGCCTGTGGGGACCCAAGTGATGCAGTGGAAGTCCTTTCCAGGTGCCTGGAGGCTGTGAGGGTCTGGATGGGGGACAAGGGGCTACAACTGAATCCCGACAAGACTGAGTGGTTGTGGGTCAGGGGCCCTGCGTTAACTCTGGAGCTACCATATTTGGTTTTGGATGGGGCAGTCTTGCCCCAAACAGACCCGGTGCATAATCTGGGGGTCCTCTTGGACTCACGACTACTGCTTGAAGAGCAGGTGGCAGTCGTGGCCAGGAGAGCTTTTGCACCACTTTGTGTTATGCTCACTCCTAGACTGGGACTCCTTGCTCATGATCACACATGCTTTAGTCACCTCCAGACTTGATTATTGTAATGCGCTTTACATGGGGGTGCCCTTGGTGACCATTCAGAGGCTGCTACTGGTACAGAATGTGGCTGCTCGGGTTGTGAAGGGGTGTGGTTGCCAGTATGCCTCCGGGTGCAATTCAAGGTGCTGGTTATTACCTTTAAAGCCCTATATGGTAGTGGGCCAGGATACCTAAGAGGCCGCATCGCCCTAAGAACATCTGTCCGTCCCACCAGAGCGGACCGGAGAGGCTCTCTGGTTGTACCATCGGCAAGAGAGACACACCTCTCTAGCAGTAGGAGGAGGGCCTTCTCTGTGTCTGCCCCGGCCCTAGGGAACCTCCTGCCAATTGAGCTACGTCTCCAGTCAGAGTTGCTGTCCTTTAGGAAGGTGGTTAAGATCTGGCTGGCGGGACAGGTATGGGGTCTGAGTCAGACAGTTGCATCGGTGTGTTGGCTCATTTGACCCATCCCTCTCTCTCATTGTATGATTTTTTAAATCTTTTAACTTGTTTAGTTTTAATATTTTAATATTAATGTTAACTGGATTTTTTATATTGTGTTTTTATGTGTCTTTTAAAACCTTTGTTAGCTGCCCTGGGTCTCTTTGAGGAGGGCGGCATATCAGCCTGTAAAATAAATAAATAAATAAATAAATAAATAAAATGATCCAACATATTATGGTACTATAAACATATTGAAGAATTGGCAATTACTGTACATCTATTCTGCCTCTTCCTGAATTTCAGTAGCCCATAAAAAGTTTATCCTCAGTCAACTTTATTAATAAAACAAAGCCAAGAGGTGCCCAAGTTGTTGTGAAGGACCTCTCGTTGCCTAGTTATCAAGGGAGACAGCACAGCTTGATGTCTCCAGCTCAAACCTTGTTTATTTTAGCCTATTTTAGCTTCCCAAGCCAAACATATCAACTGCTATGCTTTTGTTTTACCTTTCCCTGCTGGAGCCTTAACTGAGGTATTAAGTAAAATGGCATGGCAAAGCTTGAGAGAGAGAAAAGAGAAATTCCAGAACCAGCTTGGTTGAAATTTCACAGGGCCTCAACCTGTTAAGTGAGTAAAGACTAGAGCGCTTACTTAAGAACTATTTAACAGCATGGAGTTTCCCTTCGTACTACATAATGATGGAGTTACAGTATTTACGTTACCTCTACTCAAACAAGAGTGTAGAGAATTAGGACTACTGGCTAAAAGAAGTATCATTGTCATTGACTGCAACTCATATCCGAGAATGCATTTTTTCCTGAAGCAGGAAAAGTGTCACTGGCATGAATTTGTTTATTTTCATGTATTTTAATTACTGAAACTCACTAGCAGCTGCTGCTGCATTTTCCACCCCTGACTTATACTCGGGTCAATCTATTTTCCTAGTTTTAGAGGTCCAAATTAGGAACCTCGACTTATATTCGGGATGACTTCTAGTCGAGTATATATGGTATGTTGGTTTTAAAAAAAAAACTATAAGAAAAATGCCTTGTGTAACCGCCAGGAATATTATTCCAGGGGATAAGACCGCTTCACTCACCCCCTTTTTGAAAGAATTTGCGCATTTACATTGCATGAGAAAGGAAGGTGAGAGAATTTGTGTGACTCATCAGTTGTGATGACACGAGTCCTAGGTACAAGAGCTTCTGCTCATTTGTCAAAACAGGAACAGAACTGGAATGAAGGCAGACTCTAATTTTCCCTATTTCAAAATTTTGAAGAAAATACTGTATAGTGTATATATCATACAAAAATGTTAAGGTGGTAAAATATCCAGATCAGGGTTCTGGATTGTGGTACTTTTGCCAATTATAATGTTTGGTGATGTTTTTATTGTAAGTTTTATGGGGTATAATTTTTAATAATTTTTGATTGTTATATGAGGGATTTTATGATGTTAGCCGCCTTGAGCAGGGATGAATTTTTCCCTAGAGGAGCAGGAGACAGACAGACAGACAGACAGACAAAATATACCCATCAGCCAGCAAGGGAAAAACAAGCTGAAGAAGGGAAGTGTGGACAGGTGGTTCCTCTTAACACAGGAACGACAGGTATGTCCACTCTGTTTCAGCAGTAACAAATATGTGACAGGCTTATCATCTTAGGTTTTCACATCCCTGATTAATGACCTAAAAGAACAATCTGCTGAAAGCAGCGGCAAAAAGGCAGTTCCACCCCTTAATCCCATGTATCAGGTGCTATTTTCTCTCTCTCTCCTTGTCCCTCTCCACAGATATCAATTACTGCACCATCTCTGTTGTACAAAATGAATCTGTGGATGTGCTTTCAGCTGTGAGGCACAATTTTAAGTGTCATAAGAGGTCTAGTCCAGTGGTGGCAGATTGCTTATTATCAACTTCAGCTCACTAAATCAGAAAGCAATTTAAGGAAAACAAGCTTACAGGACATTTGGATTACACCAGATGTTCAGGTGTGCGGAGCATCTCAAATGCAGAAAAGCTCCTGGAAGTCCCATCAGACCCATCTCTCGACCAAGATCAGTTACCAGCCTCTGGGTTACCTTGCCACACTCCAGAAACACACAGCATCATTCCAGTTGAAAATTTAGCAAATGGTTGAGTAACTGAAGGGACTGTGGTAGTTTAGTGGTTAAGACACTGAACTTGGTGACTGGAAGGTCGGCAGGTGAGTTGTTCAAGACCTGAGTGCTGCACAATGGAGTGAGCTCCTGTCTTTGTTTTAGTTCCTGCCAACCTAGCAGTTTGAAAGCAAGAAATTGCAAGTAGATAAATTGGGACCACTTCGGTGGAAAGGTAAGCAGCATTCCATGTATTTCAGTGTTTACTCATGCCTGTCACATGTCTACAGAAATGTCTGCTGGCTCTTTGGCTATAAACAGAGATGAGCACTGAACCCTAGAATCAGATATGACCGGCTTTCAAGCAAGGTTGACCTTTACCTTTTCTAGGTAACTGAATGCAGTGTGACAAAACAGCTCTCCATGAAGCCTGGCACAGGAGGTAGTTGAGGTCATTAAGGGTTCAAAACAAGGAAAGAGAATTCAAAAGTATTCTCCTCCCCTGATTCTGAGCACTACACAGCAGTAAGATCTACCATTACAGCTTTCAGTCTTTACTTATATATGTACACTCTGGTTGTTCTCATTTATACCTTAACCCAAACCAAGGAATTATAAATCTGATAAACGCTATCTTTGTGGATTTGGAAGAAATATAATAATTGTGTGCCATCAAGTCAATTCTGTCTTACAGTGACCCTATTTGGGGTTTTATAGGAAGCAGTTCGAAAGCAAGAAATTGCAAGTAGATAAATAGGGACCACTTTGGTGGGAAGGTAAACAGTGTTCCTTGCATTCCAGTGTCTTATCATGTCTGCCACATGTCCACGGAAATGTCTGCAGATGCAGACAGCGCTGGCTCTTCGGCCATAAACAGAGATGAGCACTGAACTTGGGAGTCGGATTCGACTGGCTTTCAAGCAAGGGTGACCTTTACCTAGGTAGAGAATAGACAGAAGTGATTTACCATTACCTTCTTCTGGGGTCTGCAGTGCTTGACTATGATTACACAGGCTGGACTCTTTTTCCAGGAGGCACACTGGGGAATTGAACACCCAACCTCTCGCTCCACAGCCAGAACCCTAAAACACTGAACTATTCAGCCAGCTAATTTAGCATAAATACAGAGAACTAAATCCAACTAGTCCAAACTGCTATGGATTCACTGAATGAATGGGGCTTGCTGCAAGTTGCAGACATCCCACTGATTTGATAAACCTATTCTAGTTAGAACTAACATTGGGATTTAGCCCCCGAACTGTAATGAATCATTGGATCAATTTTTGATCTTGAGCAGTATTGTTTGGTGCTGCATTTTTAGATTTTTTTGTCCTACAATGACTCACACATTTATTCTGAGCAGAACACAACAGCTCTTTCTATAATCCTGGTGAACAATGTTTACATCCCATAGATATGGTAATTTGATGAACATGAAGCCTTTCCAAACCTCTTCCAAATGTTTATGCTACTTTAAGAAATACTAAGTCGCTTGCAAGATTGGATGCTTCTATTTTGTTTTCTTATTTCTTGGCAGAACAACAGATTCTTCTCCAGATGCATATGTAAGCTGACAAGGGAATTTCCCAGCCCAAGGGAAGGGTTGTTAGGTATTGTGGAAATGTCACTTACTAAAGGACCACAAAATAGATTCAGTATATTTCTGCATGTGACATATCCCAGGAGCTCTGGGGAATATCTACATCCAAAACAGCACAGCATCTAACAACAAGTTGAAAGGAAACAGAGACTTTTTACGTTTGTATGAAAATCAAAACCTTGAAGGACCCAGACTTAGCCAAAACTCAACCAGAGAAAGCAAAAACATGACAAACTATATCGGGGCTAGTCTACCACAGACTGCAGGTAAAATTATGAAAACTAAATTGTTAGGGCGCAACCTAGATTTCTCGTTATGATGTCAGCTTTCCATGCAGTCTACCACAAAGAATTCAGAATGGAGCCCCACAGACACAGAGAATAATGTAATCAACAGTGGTTAGAACTTCAAAAGTTTTCTTCCTCAAAACACTTCACATCAGGGTGTGGAAAGCCCCAGATTTTCTCTACACTAGAACCTGTCTGGCCAGGTTATCCTGCTATTTTAGAGTCCAGTGATGGTTAACCTTGGCACTCCAGGTGTTCTTTGACTTCAATTCATGTTATTATATGATCAACAGGAGTGCTGACTTGGGCTTCTGGCAATTGAAGTCCAAGAACATCTGGAGTGCCAAAGTTCACCATCACTGGAGTAGAACATACTGCCAGTGACTCAATGTCGAGTGTCAGGTGGCAGTTAACTAACTTGACAACCCTGAGGACTAACAGCTTGGGGGCTGAAGTCCACGAGGAAGGGTGATGGTCCCCAAGTAGATTAAATCCCACTTGAATCCATCTTGGTGGAGGGCAGCAGCTTCATCAATCCTGGCCTGGGACTGATGATGACTTTGCGTGCCAAAAGGGCTCAGGACCAGAAAGTGACTTGTGGAACTGGATCAGTAGGTTGGATGTCACACTGTGATGCAGAAGGCAGATAAAAGGCCACTGCATTATATTCTGAGGACAGTCTTCTTGGCTGATCTCCATGATGATCACCTATATTTGGATTGAGATGATGAAGAAGAAGAACCCCCCAAAAGCCAGTGGTCAGAATACCTGCCTCTGAGGGAATACTGGAGTGAGGAGAGCATGTGGAACAGCTACTCCTAGATGTCAAGCCTAGTTTTGGGAGAGAATGGGGGTATATCTGAGACATACTAATAGTTTCAGGAGAGCACAGAAGAGTGACAATATAAAAGGTTGCAGATTTGTGGCTTGGGTTTCTCTGTCAAAGTTCTGTCTCCAAAATGTCATAATGCCTTGTCTCAGGGAAAGACAGGAAAGAGGGTTTTTTTCCTATTTCACTCTGTAGAGTTTTAAAGTTACTTTAAAGGCTCTCTTATCATTCCATCGGCTAGAGAGGCGCATCTCTCTAGCACCAGAAGGAGGGCCTTCTCCGTGGCCGCCCCGTTGGCTTTGGAACCTCCTGCCAACTGAGTTACGTCTACAGACAGAGCTCCTGCCCTTTCGGAAGGGCCTAAAAACCTGGCTGGCAGGGCAGGTGTGGGGCTCCAGGAATATGGGGTCCCATGTTGGGTGGCTGATCTGATGGGACAGCCACCCCTCCCTCACTCTTTTAAACTTTTTAAATCTTTTTAAACTTTTTAACCTTTTTAAATCTTTTAGATCTTTGTAAATTCATGGTTTAATTCTTTTTAAATTGATTTTTAAGTAATTTTGAACCTCAAGGTTTTAATTTATGAATTTTCTGTAAAACCACCTAGAGTCAGGTTCGCCTGATTGGGGCGGGATAATAAATCTAAATAAATAAATAAATATAGCAATATGATGAAGCCATCCATATTTGGGCAGTGGTAGGAGGACGCTTTCGAACCTAGAGCATTGTCCTACCACTGCTCTGTTATGGAGGATCTCAGTGTGCTGTTACATTCCTTCTTCTTAGACGTAACTTCCCATGCACTGTATGACTCCCAATGAAGCAGACTTAGGCATGGAACAGTCGCCAGTTAATGAACCAAGGAATATCCATTATGAGTAGGATGCATTAAAACAACAACATTTTACATGAAATGTTTCCAGGAATAGGGGTATTTTTCCTCCCTTTCCTATGCACACAAAAGAGTACAAGGAGACAATTGATCTTCAGGAACATCGATTTCATGTTATTATATGATTTCAGGTTATTGTTATCAAATTCTGCCTAGTTCGTGAGATACAGTCCCACTGAAAGTTATGTTAAACTGAACATTTGGTATATTTTTTAGAAATATTGCCCCAAGACGTGAAAAATGTTGTTTGCTACAGTATGTAATTTTCCTCAACTACCTCTCACTCAGCATGTTTTGTTTTGTGACTGCTCACTGAACAGTACATGCAGCCTTAATTTGCAAGGGTAGTACCTATCGCTGAGAAAATCACTTTGTATAGGAAAAATAAGCTAATCACAGAGAACATGCATTCCTTCTAATGTCTAACTACTGCAGCGAATCAACCAGACAAGTTACAAACCCCTGGGGTATTCTTTCTCACTAGCCTCTTTGAAATGAATAGGTGCCGTGCAAGGGTGTTCATTCGGTTCAACAAGGTTGCTAATTAGTAGGTGGATGACATCTGGTTTTCCATCTCAGGTATTAAAAAAAGATTTGGTATAAACCTTTTGTGCAGAGCTGATGCTCATGTGCTCTAAACAGACAGGGGACGTCTCATTGTTCTTACACCCAAACCCAGAGCACAGATAGTTTTAGCAACTGAGTCACAAACAATGTTAGCAAGAAGCCAGGGATTTAAACATGAGCAAAGCAGATATTTAAACCACCAGCATATTTGATCGTTTGAAATGGAAGTGCTTCAACCAGGGTTTTGTTTTTCAAAATCCAATCTGTATTATTGCAGTTACAGTTCATAATGTTGCTTTCAACATAGTTTTGTATGAACAGTGAGTTTTTACAATCCAGTTTTTAAATATAATTTTCAGAATTCTTTGCAGCTTTTAATGTTTGCCTTCATAAAGGTTCTGCTAAAAGAGTTATCAATTATCCCATTTTATACATGGAAAACTGAGGCTAAGAGGTGATAACTTTACCAAAGTTAACCGTCTAGCCCAGTGCTTTCCAACCTTTGGTTTGTTGTCAATTCCCCAAAGCCCTGATCAGCCAATGTACTGACTTAGGTTTCTGGGAATTTAAGTCCCTCTGTGGGGCATGGGCCTCATTTTGGGAAACACTGGTCTAGCCACTGACCTGCTTCTGATCAGCTGGCACCCCAGTTGGTAATACTACATCTTCTGCTGGCTCCAATCAACTGCTCTGTTAAACCAGATCCTATATTATACTTTTAGATATGCAAAGGTTACACTGAATGCTGTATTAGTTGTGCAGGTGATCTCAATTTTTATTTTTTAACCGTAAATAAGGTTTTGTGGACGAGCTCCAAGCTCACACACAAGTGTAAGCCCACAAGTGTAAGCCAGGCTTTCATCTTCTTCTTTATTCCCCAAGGCCTAAAAACATGCCAATTTCATGGCAACGAACCCCTCCTCCCTCCAGTTTTTGAAAGGCAGAGGTGAATTTAAGAGGTGCAGCAGGAGGAAGGATTAAATTTCCCCTACATTTGTGTTGTGGGTTCAGCTTGGCTTGGGTTCACATACACCAACATAAGCTGAAAGTAAGAAAACAACCAAGATTTTCCTACTTACTGTGGTTTTTAATGTAGCATCTGGTCCTACCGCTGAGCTAATCTATGAGGACGAGCAAGGCACTTTTGTTAGAATCGCCACTTCTTTGTACTGTACTTAAGTCTTCAAGAATATGTGGTCCGCACATCATGGTGTATTGCACACACACTGCATGATCCCTGATGACAGATTTGGAGCATCATTAAGACAAGCACAGAAGTCTGCACAAGCAGAGTTGACCCATGGGCATGACATATGGGGAGATCGGATTGGTCAGAATCTGCCAAACAGAACTTGGATGGAGGAAGTAACCTTTGGTATTCTTACAAGCTTTGGGGATTTATTCACCAATGGGGAAAACTGCTCCTTTATGCATAAGTATATCCACTTCACATCCATTTCAACCCAAAAAAAGTTGTTAGGGTCATGGCAGTTTGTATCACAGCCCCATTTGAAATCCACAAGGCAGAACCACACAATAAGCTACCACCTACAGACAAGGTTGAAGGTTTCAGGGGGTTGCAAGCACAGGTTCTCGCTCTGACATTGATCACATGGAAAAGTTCTCAGCCCAGCTCTTAAATCTCCAACTACATACAAGAGAACAAATGTTGCACTGCCATGCGATTAGAAATCCAGGTACCTCGATTCTTATGTGGTTTTTTAAAGTAATAATACCAGAATAAATGGAGAGCACAGGCACTATTTTATGTTCCCTGGGTTGGCCACATTATGACATTGGTTACCCTATGGCAGTGATGGCGAACCTTGGCATCCCAGCTTTCTTGAACTTCAATTCCCAGAAGCCCTGATTAGCAAGAGTGCTGACTTGGGCTTCTGGTAACGGCAGTCCAAGAACACCTGAAGTGTCAAGGTTTCCCCTCATGGCCCTGTGGTTTTCCCACAGAATCAGATGCTACTATTTTAAGACACACAAGTCCTGTTGGTTTTCAGAAGAAAAAATGTTAACACTTGGATGAGAGATGACTAGAAACACCAGCAATGGACCTCCAAATAGATTTAGAAAAGAATCCTCCCTATATCCTTGGAGAGCTGTTGCCAATCAAAACTGACTGTGCTGGGCTAGACCAGGGGGTCAGCAAACTTGGCTCTCCAGATGTTCTTGGACTTAAATTCCCAGAAGCCCAAGTCAGAACACCTGCTGATCAGGGCTTCTGGGAACTGAAGTCCAAGAACATATGGAGAGCCAAATTTGCAAACCCTTGGGCTAAACAGACCAAAAATCTGTCTCATTTCTAATGTTCCTCATTTAAGAGGACTGGCCCATCTAATGTCATTAATGATGTGCTCTTTCCAACCTAAGTATTAACCCAAGGGCCCTCCAACAGTGCCGGCCCACAGGAGAAACTCACCTCTTTAACAGTGGGTTTCCTGCACTGGCTGGACTAGATGGGATCCCCTTCCAGTTTTCCAAGTCTACAATTGTATGTTCTGAAGCAGGAATTCTCAACCTTTTAAAGCCAGGGGCCCATGTCACACCCTCTCAGACAGCTTCAGGGGCCGGGTGGCCATGTTGCCCTTCCTCCACCACATGGTACTTCCTGATGTGGTGGGTCACATGAAATGGTGTTGGGGCCACATCTGGCCCACAGGTTGAGAATCCCTGAAAGTCAAATCCCACCCACAAAGAGAAGTATCCACAAATGGTCCAAAGAAGAGGCCCTGCAGTGATGCCAAATGTCCAAGCTTCTTCACCCTTTTGTCAATGTCAACTTTTGATGCCAAGATGCGCAGCTGCAACAAAGAGTATTGAAGACCACTGACGGACAGTTTTCAAGCCAATACATGGTGGTCCCTTTAGCACTGTTCACAATCATATAACATGTCTGGTACCTTGGAGATGACTTTGGCATTTCAGATCCTGCCTCCTACCTTAGATATCTTGCCCACCTGCTACTCCTGTGGTTCATGCTTTTGTCCTCTAGATTCTTTGGACTTTCTAGTTCCCAGAAACCCCAGGAAACAGGGACAAAATTTCTATGAGCTAAAGTTCCAGATCTCCAAAGGTAAGGTATCACCGTGCTACTTTATGCCTTGTAGTGTCAGTGAACCATCCTCATGTTGCTGCTGCTCAGACTCTTCAAAACTGTATGTAACATCTTGTGAGCCCATGCACTTTGATCCCTCAGAAAGAAAAACTGTTTATCACGTATAATTGGCTCAGTGTACTAGTCCTTGGGGTCAGCCAATAAAACCAATTCACAGGACCTTGAGTACAGGAAATGCAATGCATAATCTGTTTACAGAATTTGCTCCAACAAAACTCAGTCATAACCAATTGGATGCTTTGAAAGATTGGGAAATTGGTAGAGGTCAGGTCTACCAATCCCCTGTGTCAGAAAAGAAATGTTTAAAACTCTGTTAAGATACTGTCCTCTAGACTGAGCAACGGCAGTTACAGCAACATTAGATGCACAAAAGAACAAGAAAATTCCAGAACACACATCCATCAAAATATTACAGAATCAATCACTCCTACATCCATGGAAGATCCTGTTAAGTCCCTAATAAATCAAAAAAAAAAATGTTTAATGTATTGGAAATGAAATTTGCAGAGTTTTGTACTCCTACTCCTAGAACCCACCTTAAATATTACGCTGAGTAGAAACCCAAATACAGTATAGGGCTTCAGAAGAGTTTTCTGTACTTCCTTTGCTGTTCTTTTATTTCTTCTTTCTAGGCCAAGGAAGCTGTCACAGTGATCTCTGGGATTTGGAAGGCTTCATGGGTTGTGTGGTATAAGCGCCCATTAGGCTCTATAGAAGAAACTTCCCATGAAAATACAGAGTTAAAGTTTCAAGGGTGTGTGTGTCTGTTACCTTTGTGTCCTGTTGTGTGGATTTCCAAGACGTGTCCAGTTTCCCACTGTTATAAATTATTTAGATCAGACCGGGGTGGGCAACATGTAGCCTAAGGGTCACATCACTCCTCCAAGTTCCTATCACCGTGGATACTGCTGCTGCCAAAAACCTGAGGAATTCTGCTGAGAACCCAAAAGCTCCTGTGTCTTCCTTTCCAGCATTTATCTGAGAATTAGGGACATTTTGACAGTAGCTTTGGAGTTTTGTTAGAAGTCCCCTTAGCTCAGGGTGATACAGTTCCTCAGCCCCAGGAGGACTGGGCAAACCTTTGGTCTCATTGTTAAGTCATTCCCTCGGGTCAAGGAGAAAAACTGTACCCATACCTATTCTTCCCATTCTACACAAGTACCTTACAACTGGTTCTATTTGAACTAAGAGCATGTGAATGGGGAGGAGATTCCAGAGTTGCTGTACTGGCCCACTGTGACTCTTGGCACATATTGACCAAGAGCAGTATGGGGACCCTCTAGGTCAGTGATGGCGAATCTTGGCACCCCAGGTATTCTTGAACTTCAATTCACAGAAGCCCTGATCAGTAGGATTGTTGACCTGAGCTGCTGGTAAGTGAAGTCCAAGAGCAGATGGAGTGCCAAGGTTTGCCATCACTGACCTAGAGGGTCCCCATACTGAACAGTGTAAATGAGTCTCGGTAGTGGATCCCTCTCAAAGGTGAATACAGGAAGCAAAGAAAGCGATGACTAGGTGTCTATTTCAGTTCACAAGGTAATGGGTTCTTCTCCTCCCATTTCTTAATTCCAGGGAAGAAAGACCTGAGCCCAGGAAATGCCCGAGTGTTTTCAGCATGTTATCTCCTCCTGAGAGTCCATTTTGCCATAAGCTACTGGGTGCTATTTAGCTAAGCATGGAAAAAACGAAAAACCTGTTCATGCCCCCACTCTCAGCATGGTGCAGCATGAGTCACTGCTGTTTAGGGCTTTGATCGTTTGCTATCTCCACACACGCACGCACACACACATCTTCCAAGGTTCGGTTCCTCTGAAAAATCTCTTTTTCACAGCTTCTCCAGCACCCTCTGATCCAGTTTAAAAGCCTGCTTTACAGACTAGTGCAACATTCAATTATTTCATTCAAAACCCCATCCTTTTTGCACGTAGGGTACTAGAACAGGCTGCTTTGCAGATCTTTTGTCCGGAAGACACTGTGAATGCACTGTGAATGCACCATTGGAAAATGACAAGAGGAGACAGCAAAAAGAAGCTGTCTATTTTGGGCAAACTTTCAGGTGATCAACTCTTAAAGTGCAGGTGGTGTCCGAGAAACCCCTGGAAGGAAGAGCTATTACTAAGGCTCGGTGAGGATTGGATTTCTATATATTATTGACAATATTCCCCCCCCCCCATTGACATCATTATACTTAGGATTTTTTTTTAACATGTAGATACAAGGGGAAAATAAGGTCCAGGGATTTGGGTGTTCCCTCTTTAAAAGGCTGTGTTGGAATCTGTACATTTAGCCAGGTTCGTGCTAAACTAGAGTTAACCAATCTATCCTGCCCTCCCGGAAAGGCTTGTAATCATTCGATCTTATGTGGGCAGGTAAGTGGAAATGAAGAGATGGAGCCTGACACCCACTGGCCATTTCCTCTCTTCATGGGGGGGGGGGGGGAGGAGAGAGAAATTAAGTACAACCAGTGAGCGCCAGGCACCAACCCTTTGTTTCTTATGTTTCTTGATGCCAAGCATTAAGACATTTTTCTTTCTTTTTATTAGGGCCACTGTTTTCACCTGCCATTTAAAAAACACATTAACAAGGATTAACATTTTATTACATGCAGCTGAGCACTGGCCCCCCTTCCTGCCTCCCTTGATAAGTACCTGGAGGATTGTTTGCATCCATCTTGCTGACTGAAATCCTTAAAGTGACTCACAATGTTAATAAAAATGCAGAGAACATATTCAAAAGCGCTGTACTTAAGATAAAAACAAAACACCAGCTTTCTTGGGGCAGAAGCAACATAGGCTGAAATTGTAGCCCTGTTCACTGACAGAAGAACCTGGCATTCTACCTTGTGCCTTGTTATGCTAGGAAACTGAGGTATCACACATATAAATTAGCATGCATGGACTCATGCATACACGTTCCTGAACATTTTTTAAAAACCCTACCAAGTGAAAGTAAAATGCAAGCTGAAGCTCTCCTGCCTCACTTGGTGGTTTGCTATGTATATGTACAGTGGTACCTCGCTTAAAGAGCATAATTCGTTCCACAGGATTGCTCTTTTTTAAGCGAAACACCATTGCAAGTGACCAATTGTGACTTCTGGCGGAGGGGATTGCGAACCCCGATTTATTTGTTAAGCAAGTTTTTATTGGTTTTATTTGTTATGCGAGGTGACCATTCAGAGAAAATTCTGCTCTTTAAGTGATTTAGTCACTAAGCGAGACGCTCTTTATGTGAGGTTTTACTGTACTGTTTTTACATGGAGGAGGACTTTATCATATGAACCCTCCACACACCATCAAAATGCTACACTGCCCACGGCTGTTGTAAATGTGGAAACGGGCACATTTATGGCTATCATAAATGTGATTACAACAACCGTAAATGTGCCCGCTTCCGGGGTGTGTGGTATGGCCCACTCAGCTATCCAGGAACATTGTCTGGCCAGCGGTGTAAAAAGGTTGGGAATCCCTGCCTTAAGCGAAGATTATACTTATTTGTCAAATACAAACTCTTCTCACCTTCCAGAGTTTGCAAATTAGCTTGCTTTGTTATGTCCTCACCTAAACACACCAGTTATTGGCAAGTCACAAGACTGATTTTTCAGAGAGGAAAGCCGACATGAATCACATCTCTGCAACACTAATGTGACTTCAGACCACATGATAGATTTATCGGGAATGTACCTTCTGATCCCAGGTCATGTAGTCAAGGGACCCTCATCTCAAGTCAACACAAGAAAATGATCTAGACCCAAACTGTAAATTACAGCTAATTTGTCATGCAATCTGAAATCATGTTAGTGTCACAAAGATGTGCATGCATTTTTTCACTGACATCACAGTTCTGCATGCCGACAGCCTAATTCCTTAATTAAAGAAAAAGCAGAGAAGCAACATTTATTACAACTGCAGGTATTCCATACAAACAGAAGGCAGGAAAATACTGCCTGTGCATATACACTCGTGCATGTGCGTATATGCTCATATATGTAGCCACATCTGTGCAGGTGTTGGTGCATGCAAACACACTTAAATATCTTTAACCAGTAAATTAAGGAGTTAGGAGATAAATGGAGAGAGCTGAATGTTTACTCCATTTCTCTCCCATGCATCATGACTCTGGAATCTGACTATCTTGTATGTACATATGCACTCCAGTTTCTGGAACAGTTGCCTTAGATTTCAAAGCACCAACTGGCTTTGCATGAATGCGAACTCTGTCTTGCTGGAAGTTCAGTTTTATTTTGCTTTGCTGGAACCCAAACTCTTGTCCAAATCCCATCACTTAATGAAACCAAGAGCAGAGACAGAAGAGTTGTGAAGTTCTAATTGTAAAGCCTCTACCAGCTCTTTCTGGAAAATAGAATTGAACTGGGGAGCAACCTCTCCACATCCATCTGGAGCGAACAACAGCTGCTACATCAAAGTGAACTTAGATCAATTCAGGCATTAATTGAAGAAATCAGCTATGTGACTGGAGGTGCCTAGCTGTATCTCCGATAAATGTTACAGGTAGCAAGCAGGAGCATGATGCTAACAGATAGGAGCAGGTACAGTGATGCCTGCTTCATCCTCTGAGTGACAGCGACCGACATTTCAGGGGTGCTTATATGAATGAACTTTTCTATTTCTGTCATGTCTTCCATTTCAAGAAAAGTTCAGTAAATCAAGAGCCCTCCTCAGCTGATCACTGCTTTAAGAAACCAAATGGCAGCAACAAAAGGGAGAGCCAGGGTTGCAGCCAACATTTGCCCATTTCAGAACTGAGATTTTAAAAAATGGATCCAGACAGGAGAACAGATATTTCCTAGAAAACAAAGAAACATGCAAATATTCATATCTTTGGTGATGGGTTTAATTTTCTTTCTGTTGCTGCTGTTTTCTGGACTGCAGCTTTCATATTCTTCATATACAGTACAGTCAAACCTCGTATAAAGAGCGCCTTGCTTAAAGAGTAACTCACTTAAAAAGCAGAATTTTATCTGAATGTTCGCTTCGCTTAACAAATAAAACCACCCAAAACTCACTTAACAAATAAAATTGGGTTTGCAATTCCCCCCCCCCCCCGGTCCCATTGGTTGCTTAAAGAGCAAACTCGCTTAAAGAGCAATCCCGTGGAACGCATTATGCTCTTTAAGCGAGGTACAACTGTACTGTAGTTAATTACAGATTACACAGAAAAGACAATGAAACCATGATGCTACACAACAGGAGCTAGAAAAGTGTCAACGTCCTAGATCTGGAGATGTGAGCTGGATTGAGGGGCAAGAATATGACTTGAGAGGTCCAGGTTCAAATTACCACTTTACCATGAAACTTACTGAGGGATTCTTTGGCTAGTCATTTACTACAAGCCTAAGCTACCTTGTGGTATTGTTATGAGACTCAAGAAAGGTGAAGGAGAATCAGCATGCTCTGGCTACAACTGCCTGGAAGAAATATGAGACAGAAACAAAATTTATATGAATAAAAATAAGTTTCTGGCTGTCTGTTTCTTATTGCATCACACAAAAACATCTGGATGGATTTTAGCCAAATGTGGAGGACAGGTTTGGGATGATCTGTCTTTAAAAACAGGCTACATCTTTGGGGGAAGCCTTCAGCAGTAGCCCAGTTGTTCCTCTTAAACGTTTGCATGGATTTTCCAGCAAATTTGAAGAGTACATTTGAAATGGTGAGACTTGAAATAAAGATTGGAGAACATAGAAGAAAATCACTTTGAGGGTCCTCTAAGGCGGTGTTCCCTAACCTTTGGTTTTTGGACTTCAATTCCCAGAAGACTAAGTCAATTCCCCAAAACACTGATCAGCCAATTTACTGACTTAGAATTCTGGGAATTGAAGTCCCAAACCCGAAGGTTGGGGAAACCCTGCTTCAGGGCACCCCAGTATTTCCCCCTAAATGGACAGATGGGATTTCACCAATATCGAACAGTATTTTGGGTGTGCTGTGACTGAAGACACAGATTGTGCTCGGCTGTTGGCAATATGTCTTTAAAAGCTTCTTTAAAGAAGAATGTTTTTAGTTATTTTATAAAACTAGGTAGAGATAATAGGCCTTGAACTGCCAATCTGCAAAGTATATATTTACTTGGAAAGTCCATCTTTCTTTCAATGAACTGTTCCATCCACCTGAGAATTGCAATTTTTAAACAAAACTGCATGCGTACATGCACACTTAATTTGATGTCTGGTTCTTGTACAGTCCAGGATTGGGGTGAAAAATCCCCTCCCTGAGATCAGAAGCCACAAGCAGACGGAGATCTTGTTGTTTTCTAGATATGACTGGGCTGCAAGTACTGTCAGTGCCAACTAGTGTGTGTGTTTTCGTGTCAGAGATTACTCTGGGTTGAAAGAATTTTTGCAAGTGACGCTCAAATGAGTCTCCTTTCATGTCCCCTATAGTGCAGCTCTTGGGGAATCAAACCCCATCCTTTCGGTCTCCAAGCACAGTGCTTTTACCCACTGAGACATCGGGGAGGGGAGCTGCCAACATGTAAAGTCACCAGTGAGTGACCATGAAACCTACAGCATCTGGAGGGGACCAGTTCCCTTTCTCTAACACAGTAGGAAACTGTGTAAGTCTTTCACAACTCAGAAAGACAGATCGCTCTACTCAATGTTGTTTTCTACCCCACTATTACCTAGCATAACTTCCAGCACCCAGCAAGGCAAATGTACATGCAAATTAAACCCTACCGGCAAAAATGGATATAACCCCAGATATTTATTTATTTTCATGTTTTCTTAGAGGGACTGTGGTGGCTTAGTGGTGAAGATGCTGAACTTGACAACTGGAAGGTCGGCAGGTCAGTAGATCAAGACCTGAGTGCTGCATGACAGAGTGAGCGCCTGTCTCTGTCCTAGCTCCTGCCAACCTAGCAATCTGAAAGCAAGAAATTGCAAGTAGATAAATAGGTTCTGCTTCAGTGGGAAGGTAACAGCATTCCGTGTGCTAGTGATGCCTGACACATGACCACCTAAACGTCTGGCTCTTTTGCTGTAAACATAGATGAGCAATGCCCCCTAGAATCAGATAAGTCTGGCTTTTGAGTAATGGCAACCTTTACCTTTCTATATGTTTTTTAGCATATAGATCCAGTGCTGGTTTTCCTCCTCGAAGCTTTTGTTACCCAGGCGGAATGTTTGGGACAATTTTAACTATTGTCGCCTATAACTGGAAGCTTTGAAAAATGTTCTATTCAAAGAGTATGCATGAGCGAGTGAGTCAGCCAGCCAGCCAGCCATCATGGGGGCAGGAACTGAGCCAATGATGACAACCCAGCCCTGCCTTTCTTTTGCATCTCTGTGAAGTATAGATGAGTTCAGGAAGCGTTATTCACTGCAGAGAAAGCGAGGAGGGCCTTTGCATGCTGCTCACCTAAGAGAAATACTGTCAGGCCTATCCTTCGGCTCCGTTCCCACCCACAATCTCTTATTAATATCTTTTAAAATAAAAGAAGGCCAGGGGGAGGGGTATAAGCCATGCCTCATTTATGTCAGGGTGAGCAAAGTGCAGCTTTCCAGAGGCTCTGAAGCTGTACAGTCCATCTGCCTAAGCAAGCGCAGCCAAACATGAGCTACACTGGCCACTTCATTCTGCTGCACATGGAGAGCAAGGGCTGTGCGAACTGTGGCTAAGTGCAGCTGCTGAGTTCAAACAGCTCCTCTTTCCACACTAAATGCCAGCCAACTGGTTTCGATCGATTGATCGATCAATAAGAATAGCCAAGTAGAAAAATATACTTTTGTCTGGCAATCCTTACCCAGAGTTTTGACAAGCGTCCTGGGTAAAAGCATGTTGGTTATTGTTTTCAATATATTTTCTGTTTTGAAGAGCTGGATTAGTTGCTGTAGGAGGAGGAGGACTAAATGGTGAAATTAGTTTGCAACTGAGTATACATTATTTGTATTGCATTCTTTCTCCTCTTCTTTTTAAAATGGGACCTTATTACCCAACTAGATTTTGCATCTACAGTATTTACTGTTTGGGTGCTTATGGAAATAATTTCTCTCAGAAGACGATGTATCTATTCTAGTTGCTCAGGGAAAAAAGCTGTTAGAACACCTGCAGTTCAGCTTCTATGAGGGAAAAGAAAATTACCTGTTGCAATTTAAACTTCAGCTCCACCACCACCACCACCCATATCCTTTTGGCATTCAAAAATTCAGACTTCCCCTCTCTCCCCTTTACAGGGGTTCTCAATGTTTTCCTGCCATGGGCCAGACCATATCCCCTCAGAGAACTGAGCGGGCCAGGCACGTGGTTCCACTTGACGTAAATGCTGCCATAAAACATGTCCACAGCTATAATAAATGTGTTTATGACAGCCATGGGTGCATTTACAGCACATTTTCAGCTGGTTTTGCCACTTTCGTTGTTTGCGGAGCCTGCAGGAGCAAGGACGGCAGGCCACATGAAATAGTGTCACGGGCCAGGATCAGCCCACAAGCCATAGATTATCCCCGGGTTAAACAAAGGAAATCAATCTCAGCCACCATTTCAAAGAGCACAAGCAAACTGGTCCAAAGGAGGCCCATGACCTGTATCAAATTGGGTCACAATACTGATGCGTGTTTTCCTGACTACTGGAAGAGGCATGGTGGCCTAGAGATACTCTTCCTTATGGTAGATGTGCACTGTAACAATCAGTTTTGGGTCTTTACATGAAACTGAAAGTAGTGTCATTATGAAACAATCATTTATCCTGATCTCTGCAATGGTATCATTAAGCATCCTCAAGGGAGACTGAGAGAAAATCTGTTAAGGGCCTTATTACATTGCTATTAGTGCTATTAGAAAGGCAAGGCATCACCAAAAGATGGGAAAAACCAGGAGCTCTATCAACCTGTGAACTGTCTTCTGTTTGCACTTTCTTTCTCATCAGATCTTTTCTAAAACCGAGATGCCTCCCCACTAGATTCTGTAACATCATTTAGCCTGAGGAAGGCAATTGTGAGACTCAATATTAACTTGCATGTGATTCTGACTACACTGCTTTCACAGTGGCAATGCTAAGTAATTACTGTTGTTATGTGCCATCAAGGCAGAATTTACTTATTATGACCCTACTAAGATTTCCAATGTAAGGGAGGCATTTAAAAAAGAGTGGTTGTACTAGTTCCACACCTATCCACCCAATGAGCTTCTATGGTTAGGTTATCTAAGTCCTAGTCCCTCACTCTATTCACTACACCACACTGGAAACAAAGTACTTACCACACAGTTAATGATCATTTCTCCAAAGAGATAAATTGATTGGTAAGTAATCAGATGTTCATCAAGGACTTACATTAAGGCTCACTGAACTCAGTTCATGGTGGCAATGCTTGGGCAGTGCTTTGTGGTTGATGTCCTTGCTAATAACATGGCTTGTTACTGGTTACTGCCGTACACGAGGAGAGGAAGCCTTCTGACCTTTTTTTAAAAAACATGCTATGCAACGGTGTACCTGTGCACCCATGGATATCAAAGCCTGTCCCCAAAAGGGCTTGGTCAGTAGAAACAATTCCTCTTTTTTGTCCCGATCACACTCTCGACTGCCAAAATGAAGCCACTTTCTTGACTTTATCGTAAGCCAAACTCAAGTTCTCCTTGGTGCATGTTTCTGGCAGTAATCAGCAGACCAGTGAATGAGCCAGAATGAAAGTAGAAGACAGTAGGAAATGCAAATAGAAAAAAAGGGAACCAGAGTAACTCTGACTAGGAAGGGAGTTGCAAAGAATTCCCTAGGGTGGGAAAGAAAGGATCATCTACTGATCCAACAATCCAAGGCAGCTTTGGTCTAACAACACACACTACACTCATGGACCAGCGCCAAATGCAAATTTCTCTGAAAATCAGTACATATATGGCAGGGAGATTGCGTCTGGCCAGGTTATCCTGCTATGGTAATAGAGTAGTGACTCAATGCCGAGTGTCAGGCGGTGGTTAACTAACCTGACAACCCTGAGGATTAACAGCCTTGGGTATCCACAGAGAAGGGTGATGGTCCCCAAGTGGATTAAATCCCACTTGAATCCATCTTGATGGAGGGCAGCAGCTTCATCAATACTGTGATTCCACAACTGGGCATACCCTAGGCAACAGCCACCTTGTGCTGGCTAATCTTTCTCGTATGAGAAAGGATCTACAGAATGAACTCCCCAAGGGTGGCTTCATTTTGGCATTTTCATATCTAGCCTAGACACATAAGAAGAAGAAGCTACTTTTGGTTGTTACACCAAGGACAGGGAATTGCCTCTGTGCCGTCAAGTGCCCAAATTACAGGTTGTTGTTAGAACCCATAAGATAGCAACATAAGCAGCTAGTTGTTCTTCTGTCAGCTGCTCGGAACCTCTTACCTTCCTCTATTGGTAGAAAACTAGGCTTCTTCTCTATTTACTTTTTAATGCCTAGGCTGAGGTAGTACTGCAGGTGGGTGCTGCAAAGTCAGAATTTGTCTCTGTTACTATTACACACTGGGGCCTCCCTTCGACCTCTCTGCCACAGACATGAACTTTAGCATCATTTGGGACACAGCCCTCTCTTCAGTGATCAGAAACTCAAAAGAAAGCCAGAAAAGCAGACTTGTAGAGCTGCTCAAAGGGGCTGTGGTGGCTCAAGCGGTTAAGACGCTCAACTTGCTGACTGGAAGGTCAGAGTTCGATTCCCAGGTATTGCATGACAGAGTGAGCCCCCGTCTCTGTCACAGCTCCTGCCAACCTAGCATTTCAAAAGCAAGAAATTGCAAATAGATAAATAAGGACCACTTTGGTGGGAAGGTAAACAGCATTCCATGCGCTCTTGAAGTATGCCTGCCACATGTCCACGGAAATGTTGGCAGACACAGACAGTGTTGGCTCTTTGGCTACAAGCAGAGATGAGCACTGAACCCTAGAGTCAGATAGGACTGGCTTTCAAGCAAGGGTGGCCTTTACTAGAGCTGCTCAAAAGAGTCCTCATGCAGCGTCTCCAACCCAGAGCACCAAGCCTGTAAAGCATACTGCGTGTGAAGGGGTGAGGCAAGGAAAGCAGTCTGTTTACAAGCTATACATTCACAGCTAAATCTTGCTTCCCTTTCGCACCACTCCAGACACCAATTAATGATGTATTGATTATGCTTCCAGCAGCTTAAAGAGTGGGAGAGAAACAGAAATAAAGAAAGTGAACATGGATCTTGACTCCAGGCATCTTTAATTAACATTTGTGAAAAGGAGCAGTAAATGACAACTTGAACTGCTAAATGGAAGGGCAAGATATGTGGGGTGCTTCCTTGATCAGGCTGTTACTGTGCAGCCAAAATGCAGCATCCAGTGACTTCTGAGGGGTCCAAAAATCATATAACCTGCCCACAAGGGGAAGGCAGAAGAAAGAGAGAGATATGTTGGAAGAAGCCAGACACTGTTTCTGAATGTCTATGGGTCTTCCTATTGCTTCTTCTTTCTTAGCAGATAAAATGCTTTAAGTAGGAAAAATCAGATGAACTGCACAGTGCTTCTTTATTGACAGTACTAAGAACTGGCTGCCTAGAGCACTAGTAGTCAGTTTATGTGTTGTTACAAAAGGGATTTGCCACCCAAACGTACAATCCTTAACCACCACAGATCATTACAATATACAGTCAAAGATTGGTATGTTCTCTGTATGTTTGGTGTATGCATTGGTGGCATTACATTTAGTTTGCTACCCAATGTTGTGTAGTGTACAGAATGGCGGACTAAGCCCCAGGAGACTTTGGTTCAAAATCCCACTAGGCCATGGGTGGGGGTTGGAATTCATAAAACCACCCCTTAAATATAACTCCTTGAAAGACCCGTTAGGGTCACCGTAACTTGGTTCTGCAGTGGCTCAAGTGGTTAAGATGCTGAACTTGACAACTGGAAGGTCGGCAGGTCAGCAGTTCAAGACCCGAGTGCTGCACAATGGAATGAGCTCCCATCTCTGTCCCAGCACCTGCCAACTTAGCAGTTTGAAACAGTGATGGGATGTCAAAAATTCTACTACCACGCCATGATGTCATGGACGTCATGGGCGTGGCCAATGTCATGACGTCATGACGTCATGGGCGGAGCCAACGTCATGACGTCTTGACGTTGTGGGCAAGGCCAAAAATAAAAATAATAATAAAAAATAAATAAACATGCACAC